>MU385762.1:60826-366423 GCA_022497155.1 Whalleya microplaca
GCGGTTTTTTTTTTTTATTTTTTTTTATTTTTTTTTTTTTTTTTTTTTTTTTTTTTCTTTTTCCCCACGTTTTATCCACATTCTATCTCCATAATGAACGGCGAAGCATCTGGGTCGTCCTCCCAGAAGGACAGCATCGCGCAAGCTCTCAATCGAATCGCGAACGATGGCCCTAAGTTCATGAATGGTGATCCTGGGGCACGAGAAAAGCTAGTCGAGAGTGCGCGGGAGCTCGTAGCCATGGCTGAAAATCCCATCGAGACGCTCCTGTGGAACATTTGGGCACAGGTGCGCGCTCATTTTGCTCAGATTCGATAGCAATACTGACTGGAGTGAGTCCAGCCTACCCGTACTGTTGCAGCACGTATCGCTATTGACCTCAAGGTCTTTGGGACGGCTGTCCAGGATAGCGGCCGTCCTAAAACCGACGTTGAACTGGCAGCTCCAACAGGAGCGTCCCCCACCCTCGTCAAGCGTATTGCCCGCGCATGCGTGTCGATGCGGATGCTCGATGAGAAGGGCCCGGGTCTCTATGTCCCTAACACCCTAACTAAAGTGCTGGCGCGCCCGGAGTACGCTGCTGGTGTCGTCTTCTGGTCTGTTAGCGCTTTTGAATAAGCATTGCACCTCACGGCTAATCTATTGGCGTATCTTCGACTATACGCATCTATCCTTTTCCCAGATGCCTGCTTATCTGAGAGCCACCAAGTTCCAGAACCCGGAAGACCCTGCGAACGGGCCTTTCCAATATGCTAACAAGTGTGGATACGCCTTTGGTTGGCTAACCGAGCATCCCGAGGTCTTCCATGCTTTCCACGGCTATGTACACGCGCTGCGGCTACACCGTCCAAACTGGGTCGAAATGTACCCCGTGCAGCAGCGTCTGGTGGAAGGAATCAAAGCCGAAGGTGATGCGTCGGCTCTCGTTGACGTCGGCGGCGGTACGGGGCAGATCCTGCAAGATTTCCGGGAGAGCGTCCTGCAATACACGGGCCGGCTTGTGCTTCAGGAGCTGCCAGAGGTGATCGCGGCTGCAACAGGGTTGGGGGTAGGTCAGGACTCGGGCATCGAACTGCAGGTGCACGACTTCTTTGCGCCGCAGCCGGTCAAGGGCGCGCGTGCCTACTTTATGCGCTCTGTAATGCACGACTGGTCCGACGACCAGTGCCGCAAGATTCTTTCTCGGACACCTCAAGGATGCCATGGTGCCTGGATACTCGAGGATCCTCATCAGCGATTGCGTATGTGATCCAAAGTGCTCTTAATAACTTTTTGCATTTTTCAATCCTAGTCAAGTGACATAGCTCTGGGTAAAGAGCCTACTAATGCATAGCTCTACCTTACAGCCGAATAAGGCTAGTAGATATCCTGTACTACTTGTGGCTAGCTGCTCACTCGGAGTTTTAGATTATTGCAGATGAGAACGCAGCCTGGCAACATGTGTCCCTCGACTTCTTCATGATGGCACTAGCCTCCGCTCAAGAGCGCACCGAGCGTGAGTGGCATGCACTCATCGACAGCTGCGGATTGAAGATTGCTGGTATATATAATAAGGGCCAAGGTAATGAAGGCTTCATTGAAATCGTGATTTAATAGTCTACACTGAAAAAATACAAGTCCTTTTCATGTCCTTGAATCTGTAACAAGGGCTAGTATAAGGGTTTGGGATATGTCAATTTAGCTAACGATTCTCTAAGGGCCTCTAGGGTGCTTGCTGGTTTTCTAATTTTAAGGTACGGCGATAAGTCCTTATATAGACCATCTTCAGCAGTACGTATTGCTGGTACGTATCTATATAAATACTGATAGGATGATTAGTACTGCCGGAGGATGTGTGACTTTATCCTAGTATTCCTTATATCCTAGCCCCCCCTAGTCCTTATGTATCAAATACCAGCGTAGCTGTCGTCAGGCTGTTATACATTTTGTTATAGGTAGTTATACATTCCATCAGTATCTAATAGCAGCCAGCAACATCTAATATATGTATTCCTGCAGCATTCCTACGTCTCGTATAGCTTCCAACAGATCTTGGCTCCAATCCTCGTGTGACAACACCGAACATTTCACTTTCAACGGTACAGTAGCATAACGCAAGAAATCGTCACCTATATGCAAGTCATTCTGATGAAGGCCAATTCAAGTACTATTTTGAGTGATAATTACATAGCCCTTACCTCATGGTAGGCTGGGCAGCGTAACTTGTGCTCGCGACAACAAAATTCATATTGAATATACCTTAACTGAGTGTTATATTAGTAGTACTTGATCCTGGTTAGACAAATACACTTAGGTCATTCCCAGTCTCCTTTTGCGTCTCATAGCCAAAAAGGATCTCACTCTTGCCAGTACTATAATTGATGTGTGAAGATACACCCAATACGACTATAGGGTTCATACGGGCCTGTATACATTCTTCACCTATATATCAATAATGGGGCCCATTCCCTCTCCGACAGATTCATCTTGCGCTAATTAAGTCACTTTGCTCCTAATCTATACCATATTAACATGATGGTTATATGCTAATGATATTTTGCGATATGCCCCCTTTTCCCCATTTACTTATGTAATATTTTGCCTTGGCCTTTCAACGTTGTATCCCCATTATGTATTGTTTCAACCCAGTTAATCGCCTTCATGTGCTACTAATAAAATATATTGCCTATTATGACATGTAGCAATCTGAAGTGGATAGATACCTTTGATTCTCTGATGTTGAGGGATGGACAAAGGGCAGTTCTGTTAAGAATGAATCCTAATTAAATGCCGGAAATAGAAATATATATCGATGCTTTGTCCTTCAAGGATTGTTCCATCAAGCCAAAACAACGCTTGAATTTTATAAGGTGATATATGGTTTTAGACAATAGAAGCTCGATGGGCTAAAACCTTGATGCCTACTCTTTCATCCGCTCTGTCACACGGGGATTGGAGCCAAGACTTGTTGGAAGCTATACGAGATGCAGCAATACTACACGAGTATATATATTTGGTGCTATTGGATATTATTCTATACTGTTGGAATGTATGACTGCCTAACAAAAGGTATAATCAACCGACGGCGGCTATGTCGGCAACAGACGAGATACGTACCAGGAATACGTATCTCGGCATCAGGTATATATAAGACCCGTCGCCGACCTTCAGACTTAAATTAAAACTTAGAACTATAAGCACCTTCAGAGGCCATAAAGAATTATTAGATAAATTAATATATTCCAAGCCCTGATTACAGGCCTTGTCACATGTGGATAGAGTGCAGTCGCTTACAATACACACGATACTCTAGGTTGTCTACAACGGCGCATATCATGCCATGTCCCACAAAGCGCGAGACGACGACACGGCCCGAATATATTGCGTTCTGCAAGTTCGGTCTTTTTGAGATCAATATTCCCTGTTATATGGGAGGGCGCCACTACAGCCCTTTACTGGCTACAGCAAGAGATCCTCCAATGCTTGAATGACAAGTCGATAATAGCCTGGTGCGGCCTGCGTATAACCGAGGGTGGAGTATTCGCACCTTGTTCAGGTAATGTTAAACATAGTGATCGAATCTATCGAAGTGAGTACCGTGGTGAGCCTTTATGCCAAAGATCGGCCAGTAGGGTCGACTTGACTATTCACCATTTCTAGAGATGGAGTAGAAATTCACTTGAACGTCGTGTCTTATTCCCAACTATCAGAATACTTAAATGTAGTTCTACACTCTACTTTATCGTTGATGGGGACACCATTATATGACCAGCAACTAGTAGTCGCATCGTGGCATAACGGTCAGACTATCTAGTACATTGTAAATGTCAAACTAGGTTATCTTAACAGGCATACTATGTTCGGCTCATTGCTTCTTGGAATATAGGTCATATGAGTATTTCATATAAACAGCGTGACCGAGCTGATCTCAAGGGTGACAGTCCACAGATCTTGGGAAAATCCAAACGACGAGTGACATCTCCATTGGAACACACAGTGATAGGCCGGTGCAATGTATTCTTCCGCGCATTTGAACCAATCCTGTTTTGGGCCATTTATCCTCAAGCAATTGTGCTGAAAATATCTGCCCAACGTGCTTTATCTATCACTTTGAACTTGTTTCCTGTTTGGTCAGTAATTCCTAAGCAGGAGAGACAACCTAGGCTCACTGTTCCTCAGAAGCGTCATGAATAGCTAAGCGATGCCCAATCTTGCAAGCTGTCGTTTCTGAATGAAGCTAGAATTCAGCGTCGTAACTTCCATGTCGCCAACTAGAAATAGAGATCTGACGAGGAAGAGACTAGAAAAATGCTGAAGTAACAGGACCTATCATTTGATCTACCTAGTAAGCTAGATGCAGATAACCCTTGGTATGTCGACCCGATATTCTGAAGCAGATCGTTTGTCTCTACCCGCCGCTTACGATTCATTAGACATTTGGGTCAGAATTACCCCAAGAACATCTCTTGGGAGGACCACTCCTCAGCCAGATGTGACTCCATTGACGTCGAGTGGATGCGAGCATTACTACGTCGTATGCGTGCGGGTCGCTGTGGGAACGGCGTCTGTCTCGGGAGGCAAGTGGATAACCTGTGACTGGCCGGGTGCCCGAGTTGTTTCTTTGCTTTGCCTCCCCTCATATTTTAGCTATATGTATAACGAGAGCAATTATTATGTGACTAGCACCTATAGTTTGTTTTACCTATCTCCGAGCTGTGACCTTGATCATAATGTGTAGCTTCCAAGGCCCAAGCATCTAACTAAGTAGATAGCCGTACTACGCGTGACATTTCCAAAATACCATACCCTTCAGGAGGAACCGACGACGGCCGACAACACGATACGATGTCAAAGCCCCCCAGTAACGGCCCGACCCTGGCTTTTAGAAATATTTAGAATGAAGTGCTATGACCTCATCATATGTTCGCAAATGGAGGGGATGAATAAATCACGAAGTCACAGATAATCCAGAAGATCCTAGAAACTCCAGATATCGCCGCTGGCACGTGGCTATGTAATATCATGTCTTCGGGCAGTCCTCCCCGCCAGCCCGCGTACCTGAAAAACAGCACAGCCATATGACTTCATTCATCTGATCCCTGGTTGGTCCTGTGGCAGTGGTGGCTGAAAAAGCATGCCTAGTAATGTGTGACTTTGTAGGTATTTTTAATCTTCCGCAAAACGCCGACGAAGCCTTCTAGAACCCCATCAAAAAGCCGCGCGAGCCCCAACACGCTCATGCGGGCGCCATAGGTATTCACCCGAAAATCCCGCGTGGAAAAGGGCGCCAGGCCGCCAAGCCGCTCCAAATCCCAGAGAACCCAGGAGGAAACAGTTCCGTGGGCTCTCGCCCCCCCGTTCGCTTGGGTATCATTGCATCATTGGATTGCATGCATGTAGACTTGCAGCAATAGGTAGGCTGGTAGGTAGGCAGGCAGCTACAGTACCTAGCTAGGTTAAGGTAGCTACATCATGTATTCTCATTCATTCATGTATGTGTAGTCACTAGGCAGCTAGGTAGGTAGGCATGTAGGTACGGAGTAGGGAGGTAGGGAGCTTGGGAACCAGCATCCGGCGGCAGCACGGGCGTTTGTTGGTCCGACTAATACAATAACCCCCTTCACGTTGGTATCAGAAGTATGTAAATAGTTAAAGTGTCCGTGAGGACGAGCAAAAGGGCGTGCGGGTGTCCCTGGCTCTCCTCGCAGCGTCAGTGGCTGCTGCTGCTGACTCCTGATGTGTCTGCCCACTTGTCGTCATCTTCATCATCATCCATACGCGAGCCCTCTCTCGTGGAGAACGGCGGGCGGGTGTGCGCATGGCCTGCAGGATCTGCTTTGCCCCAAAATCACATGGAGGTGATCCGCCCGCGGCGTCCGATCTGCGGGTAGGCGAGGTTTGGAACCCTTGGTGAAATCGCCAGTGTGTGGCCACTAGGTACCTACATTCATTCATTCATCCTGCTATCGTACAGCCCGCGGTGGGATCCTACTAGTCAGGACCCAGGAGACAGGCATTAATAAATAATAGATATTATAAACTACGCTCCGTAGGACCCGATAGCGCAAGGGGGGGGGAGGGGGAAGCTCTTATGTCAGGTCTAAAGTTAGGGTCCCTCGGCGGGAGGTCGATACGAAAAAGCCTGGATCGGTAAACGGAAAATTGGACATGATGAAAGGGGACGATGCTGACTTGGTACGTAGCCGGTTGGTTACATATCTAAACCGTTGCGGAAGGGTTTGCCGCCCATCTCAAGGCCCGCTGTAGGGTCTCTGGCTTCTATGATGCATGTGTCGATGCTCAGTGACACTAATGCAAGCTCTTTAACATTTTTATCCCTTTTAAAACCCGCATCTGGCCGCACAGGGCATGGATGGCGGGAGACTTGACACACTGGGCATTTCTTATGATGACAAACCAGCCAGCCAATCCCCGCAGTGTCCTATCCTTCGTACCTGGCAACACCTTAGGAATAGGTTTGGGCTGCTGGTTGTATCGAACGGTCATCGCCTGGATTTGTACAGCATTGCAGTTAAACCTTCCAAAGCAGTAAAGAGAATTTTAGACATGGATATGGAAAGTCGTTAGTTGATTGGAATTCGACCAATGGGATTACGTAGAATAGCACCAGTTCGGCGGTCAACAAGAAATGTTCAGACACCTGACTGGTTCCGATGTGCTAGAACGGTCGGTCTCGAAAGCGTGCCATTCGTCTGGGACTGGAGTTAACAGTGCCCGTCCAGTAACTAGGGGGTTAGTGCATGCGATGTCTACTACGTATTACGCCGACCACAACTTCGGATGACGATTTTAGGCAAGTGGCGATTCGATTGATGACTCAATAAAGCTCTAGAAGCCGGCGGTGGACGCAACAGGCAGAATAAAGCAAAGTCACTCATCAAATGGTTAGGTGCTTCGGAGAAGCGGGCAATGTGTGCACGACGGTTGGGAACAACGAAAAAGTACCGAAAGCGGCGCCGCGTTGGCCCTACATCTTCCCCCAATGAATCGTCGTGAGTAAGGTGGATCGTAAAGGGTGAGTATTTGCATACCAGAAGTGGTCATCGGCGTGCCGCGCTGCCAATAGAATCCCGAGAAATGCGTCCAGGCTACGCGGATTGGGTCCTGTTAGAGTAACCCAGTAGCCTCGTCGCTGCATTTCTTGCTAGCTGGGAATCATGTGTAAGTATCGCCGCGAATGGGGGATTCGATGCTGCAAGTTTGCGGCCAAGGGCCTATTGCTGTGCGGAGACGATAGTGAGGGGGTTGCGCCACAACTGCGAAGAAGCCAGTAATCTTGTATCAATCCTCACACCGCTAGAAAGCAATTTTTTTCAGACTGTAATCTAAAATAAGTTACACATACCATCAAATTTCTGTTGCAATGCTGCTCACTAGGAACAGGAGCTGGGTCTTGAGGGTCTGGAAGAGGGTAAGAAGATCACTGTAAGGTCGTAAGGAGTGTCAGTCGTGGACAAGTGCAGATGGCTACATGTATGACTTAATGCTTGTATGTACATTGGTTTGGCGGATCGGGATTCCCAAGCGCCAACAACGGTGAACCGGCAGAGTGGACTGCCCTGACTGCCTAGAAACCCTAGTTACCACACTCGTGTACACAGACGTACATACAGTACATGATACTGTCGCCGGTGTCTTCTCCGGTATCATATATCAAATAGGAGATGAAAGCAACCATGTGATTTTGTCTGTAATAAGTTGGTTTCGGCACGTTTCATTCCTTGCGTTCCGAGAACACATCAGTGAACTACCCAATGGTGAGGGGGAATCGTTGACAGTCGGGTAATAAATGATTTGAAGTAGATCTCAGGAAGGCATGTATGTATGTCTGTCCGATGGATGAGGCAAGTCATAGACACAGTTGTGAAAGCGTATTTTCACTGTCGCGTTTGGTGATTCCCCATGGGAAACCTCATGTCGGGTATTTCCATAGGCGACATGGCTGTGTGGTCAGAAAACCCATCTTTAGAGCTCAGTGTCTTTGGTTGTATTGCTACCAATTTTGCAGCTGTGCATTTTGACGTGGCGATTGCAACCTACCGCAACTTACGTAGCCATTGAAAACCGTTGCCGGTGGCTCGCGTGTTAGAACGGTTAGGACGATCTCACGCGGTCAAGACAGATTTTCCGCGCGCAAGCCCTCCACGTACGAATCGCCCGTTGACCCGCAATTTGTGAGAAGTGAGGAGGCCACTACTGCAGAGGGCAGACTCGTTCAATAAAAAAACGAATCCAGAAAATAAAATTCTGCATCGGCTTCAAAGGAAAAAGAGGGGGAAGCAGACAGACGACAAGTTCTCCCACGCCGTTTCTGAGGTTTTTGTCATTTTGCCTGTGGAGCAAGGCAAGGCTAACGGTCGTGATGTTCCGTTTCATGAGACCTGGCTTGCCGCTTGTCTGGTATACGCAGGAGGAGTCTACATAATTAAACCGACCTTGCATATCTGTGGGGGTCCTCGGAACACGATTTGCACAAAGTGAGGTAGATGGAGATGTCTTTGAGAGACCTGTACATGCGTATGTACGTGTGTAATATCGAACTGGCCGACTGACAGGCAGTTGACAGGATGCCAAATTCCAAACTCCAACCTCGGCGCTAGGTAGGCTTCGTACCTAGCTGCACAACGGCATTTGCGATGATCGAAGAGGCTTGTGATACCTATACATAGGAGGTAATTCGGTATTACTTTACTTCTCAATCGTCAGCCTGTTTTGGCTGTCTGTTGTTCGGTCGCTTGGCAGCCCTGGCTAGGGTGCAGGTACGCAGGCATCGGGCTAGTCAGTCATGAAATAGTAGGGGTCCAGGTGGATATTCATAGTAACAACCCCATCCCCCAGCTCAAAATCTTGCCATGGGGTGGACACTGGGCAGTGTATCGTCGGACGATCGGTTGTCTAAACTAAATCGACATATCGTAGTTTGGCGCCTTTTCATTACGTACCTCATCAGCTGAGGCTAATGGGCAATGAAGGATTCTTTTAAACTAATACGATCCTGAGGGACCCCGAACGCTGACCAAGTCGACCAGGCGAGGCGAGGACGATGACAGTGACGTACAAGAGGAATAGTATGCGAAGTAAGGGATTGCGGATTAACTTGTGTAAAACAATATAATTCGCGCTGTAGTATCTTGCCTCAAACAAGTACAAATGACCGCGTGACGCGAAGAGACATACGCACTAATATGTAGGATGCCCAGTAACCTACTTAGGTATTGTAGATGCATCTCTACTAATCCGTAGTAGCAGAGACCGATGCGACTTCGTGGAGATGTTGTTCTTGTTGGGTGGAGTTCACTTGAGAGTTGCGAGTCGAGACTGCAACGAATGAAATGGAAAAAGGGCAATACATGGTACTTAGTAAATCCCTCAGAATTTCCAAGCAATCCTAAATTGACCGAAGGGGTGTGAACCTAGACGCGTACCCTTTACAGCGTAAGAATGAAAATAAGCTGGTTGGTTGATGGTCTGATAGTACTGGGGCCATCTCATCAACATTAAACTCCTGCCGGACATTGTCCCTTTCGGTACAGCAAAGCAGCAAAGGTACAATTAACTGATCCATGTCGTGTTTGATGAAGATATTTCGCATAACACTTTCTAGTGTACTTGATGCCGTAGCAACTCACTTCGAATATTTCCATTTTTTTGCCTTCTCTAATATACATCATGTACGAATTGCATACAGCATGTTTTACCTGTCCATAAGCAGCATCATCACTGGCGATGATTTGCTGTTGCCTCTAATTTACGACGATGTAAGTCACATCAGCCTCGGGTTTTCTCACCAGTCATCGTCAAGATCCTACCAACCTCGATGCTTATTACAGGCCACTATTGCTGAGCTCTAACCGGGACTCGAGCATTACCTCGCCAATAAACTTATGGGGCTTTTCAGTCGCGTCTTCAACATTACGAAGTGGCCCAGCAGCTTGAGCCGAGCGGAATCATCTTGCCCTAGTGAAAATAAAGATGGGGAAATCTTGCGTTATTCCTCGAGTTACCGTAGATCACATGATGTTGGTACTGCTCTGGCTGTCTGGTGACTCGTGAGCATAGACACTACACAGTACTCATCAAAAGCAATTGTGTGTTGTGATTATGGGAGCATGGATCATACAAGAAACCACGTCCCGATCGAAAGGCCCAGACGAAGAAGCCGATGCCGAATTCCAGGACCCTTGAACCGTTTCTGGAATTGATATATGCACACCTGCTGTTTGTTTATAGTTACGAATCATTAGCATTACCAAAACACAAGGATACTTCGACTAGAGTCAGATGAATATCAAGCCTTGCTGCCTTGTTGAAAACATCTTGGGGATAAGAGGGGGGGGTTTCTTCCTTTGCGAATATTCCCCGATGAAATATTCATTGACAAAACTCGTCAGATTTCCTTTGTAAACCACACCTCAGATGCACCATCATTAAACAAGTTTAGGCTCTGTTGACAGCTGGGGATACGTACTGCTTATAATAGGTAGCAGACGATCGTGTTGGTGGTGGCGTTCCAACTCCCTTGAATACCTGGCCTGCCCGCCTGCCAGCCAGCCTCCCAGCCAAGATATGAATGACTGTATGGGATACATTTCAATACGGACGTGGCAATGCTACCGACTATTGAGATTGAAGACTGACTCCGTGTACACCACGTTACCATGCACGGAGCACTGCGTAATGATCCGTATTGCGCACGAAGGCACAATAATAAGAGATTCCGTTTGACCAAGTGATTACCTGACCTTTTATCCAGATGGACAATGCTACACACATGGGAACAAAAGGAGAAGACTAATCATAAGCTTCCGAAATGAGTACTAGTAGACTAGGTTTCCCACGAATGAATATTGATTAAAAAAAAAAGAACATCGACTCTGATAAGTGGTTGCGTTAGGTAAATGTCAATTTTACCGCGCTGCTACAGGCCAGTACATACAATGATTGTCTACGGGGGCTTCACTTTTGACTGCAAAGTAAAATTATCACAGTTGTCAGGAGAAAGGCTACGTAGCTTCGGCCAATGACTGCCAAGTACCGGGCGTCCTTTGCGCCTCTTGTTAGAGTTAAAAACGAACATCAATTGATGATTCTGGACGTGGCCGGTAAGGTCTAGGGCTGTCATGTCACACGTTTTAGCAACAAAGACAGCGCTGGTCAAAGAAGTTTAGCGCATGCTGCTATATATGTACAAAAACATCTACAAAGTACATGTACCTACCATAAACGTCTACAGATAGGTACCTGACTGCGGCGACTGGACTGTTGTGGAAACCTGTACTTTCTTGATACTGTAGCAGCATTCATAGGTATCTAAAGGATAGTCTAAATTAATATTCTTCTAGTTAATAAGTTTGCTTATGCTCAGTCCGGCCAGGAAGTAGAGATGCATCTTGAGGAATCTCTTGACCTTTTCTTCTTGCCCTTGCTTGTCACATTTGTCGAAACAAGCTTGGCATGGAGAGGTCAAAGACACAGGCTTCCATAATAGTGAGTTTGCCTTTTCTTTAACAGTGTTGAAAGGGCCAGAAGAGGAATAGCTTAGGAGCAATGATATGAATACCACTTGATCCTACAATACATGTATCCACGATGAAATAAAATCAAAATTCTATAATAATAAACAATCTGTACATATGTATCTGCGCATGTGTCTGTAGGGAACAAGCTTTTCCACAATAGGCAAGACAGGTAAAATTGTACTGGTTTTGATGGTCCAGTGCCCAGGTGCTTTATAAGGGGCTGCAATTCTCTAACTTTGATAACCTGCAGTAGTTACGGAGCAAGCACGGAGGCCCACGGAGGACGAACGCAGAACGTGCACCCGTACCCATGCTGGTTGAGGTGAAGCACCCTACGAAGCAGCAAAGGTATGTACCCAAGTACTGCCTTGTACCCAGTCGGCATCATTGTCATGGTCCACTAGCCAGATCCACTGTTCCTTATCCGTCTCCACCACTAACCTTCCACCGTCAGCCTGCCAGACTCCACAGGGTACGCGGTACAAACTCATCCGCTACCTCCATGTACCTGGAGTACATCCGTACCTGGCTGCAGTCGCTAAAAGAATCGACACTGGTTGACTGGGTGCAGGCGGCTTTCCTGGCTGGCTTTGCTTTCACAGTTGTTGTGTGTGAGTGGGTTCGCTACATGTAGTCCTTTTTTCACGCTTCCCCATCAACATCATCACTTGCCATTTCCATTCTCATCCTCCCCATCCTCCCAAACCTCCCAAAAACACGTCCTCCCCCATCCCGTCTCTCTCTCTGTCTCCCCTTGCTCCCTCTCTTTTTTTCCTCCTTTCATACCTCGCAATCCGACCCTTGTCAACTGTTCGACCCCGACCGAAGTTCGATATTCGATTCTCGGAGTTGTCGACGTCAGGATTCAGGTTCCTCCTGTACATCTCGCCTGTGGAAAGCAGAAAAAAAAGAGAGAGGCAATCCCCCCGTTTCTGCACTTTGCTGTGCCGAAAACCCAAGAGTTGGACCAGGTCTCGATTTTGCGTCGGTCTCAGTCAATCTCACCTATCAGAAAGCGTCCATTAGCTTGGAACACTTTTTTTCTTCTTCCCTCCGCCGAACAAACGTCGCCAGCCAACTCGGTCCTCAACACCTTTACCCGTTACCCCGTCACGTCTCCCTCATCCTCACCTCCGCCGGAGTTGACTCGACTGGACTCGCGTTCCCGCATTCCTTCATGAACGGTCCCATTGTCGAACCTTCCTACCACTCTTTTCACTGACAACATCTGTTGCATCAGGCAAGTAAATTTTCTTAGGTTTTGAATTAGTCCCGTGTCTCCTTTGACACTTGATGTGTCAAGTCAAGTGTCATGCGCTTTGGCATTCTGTCATAATAAATTAGACTGGAAACGCAAAGTCAATTCAAGTGACATCTGTACACTCCCCAGGTAGCTGGATGATTGCACCTCACACTCCACTCACCCTGAAGTCACTCGCAGCAACAAGCGATTCCCACAACAACACTTGCATTCACCAAACTCCCAATTTTCTCTGGCCAGACAATAGCCCATTGCTCGCATCAAAACAAAGCTGGGCCCACGGACAATTCACTTGTCATTCACCTGCACAAAAGTACCTTTGTCAGAACCTAGGAACCCGCTCCCTCCCCAAACAGCACAATATCTTTCAACATTTTCTACACACAAACGTGTAAAAGAGCAGTCCAGTCTACTTTTAATTCACCTGTCCTGCAACTTTCATGAATAGGTCCTAACATCAGTCAATCACAGTGTCTAGAGGCCTCAACCGATCCTATACTTTTTTTCTAATATTTCCGGCCTTCACATTGTTACACCTTCCGCAGTTCCTCTTCTACGAAGGCTTTTCTAGCAAAGCGAAACTCGCCTTCTTCCCGCTCATCAGATCTTCGCCCGAGGGAATCCTGCAATTGATATTCCTACCTCGTCGACTTTCGAGCAGCAGATTCTCCTCCACCTAACAACCGTCACGCTTACTCTGGGATTTCGTTTATCGCCAGGATAACTAATTCATGGCTTGTGCATTTCTATAAGGGTTTCGATATCCTTCCCTACCCGCACATCCTCCATCTCTTCGGCCTTGGGAACTATAGCCAGTTGTCTCGTGGTTCACTTCCACACAACTGCGCCGACACTTCCACGCGCTTGAAGCAGAACTCCCCCGGCAAAGGTCAACTATAGATCTTTGGCGGAACCACCCTCCCAACCGTCATCATGCCGGGCGGCGTTTGCGCGGTTCTCGATTACGAGACCAGTACAATGTCAGACTATGTGGCCGAGATGTCGGTACGAGTTGTCCTTGGCAATTCAAAGGTCACTGGTGCATTCCGAAAGTTTGTTAACCAGATCCTCACCTCCACTCGACTACCCAGCACCACCATCCTCCTGGGTATGAACTACCTCGCCAAGAGAGTCAACATGCTCAACCAGGGCGGCTCATTCCATCCCAACGAGGGTCAGATGTGGAAAATGCTTACCGTCTCCCTCCTTCTCGGCAGCAAGTTCCTCGACGACAATACCTTTCAGAACCGGTCCTGGTCCGATGTCAGTGGTATCCCGGTGGCGGAGCTCAACACTATGGAAAATGAGTGGCTTCGACATATTGGCTGGAGTCTGTATGTCAACTTGGACCAAAGCCACGACTATAACGCTTGGCTCAAGAGCTGGAAAGATTGGGAATCGGACAAGAAGATGCATCAACTCAAGCAGCAACAGCAATCACAGATGGCTTTGCGCGAAAGACTGGCACCGATTGTGACTGCTATCCGCCCCGAACCCACACGACAGCAGCACCACTCTATGCTATTCGATCCCTGGTCACCGGAGATTACCGAGCATGACCGCGCCCAGATGAGCGCTGGACTTGGCCATACTGGCCCGTCGTCTTATCGATCTCGGGAAGGTTCATGGCAGAACCAGTATCAAAATCCTTGGTCGCAAGCTCAGGCCCCGTTGACACCTCCGGATTCTGGCTACGGTACGCCCGAGTATCTGAACTCGGCCGCTTCGATCAATTCCTCCTACGAGGAATGGTTTGCGCAGGCTGTCAACGGCAACTATAACAGGTTCAAGCCGTCCGGTCACAATTACGGATCTCGGGGTGGTAATCACTTCCATCATCCTTTTTACAACCACTATGGCCACAATGCATGGGATTCAAATGTAGCCGAGTGCAATTGTGCTCATTGCATGTCTACATTTCATGCGAAGGCAGCCTCCTACTTCCCGCAGCGTGGATTTGGCCAACCTGTGATGGGTTGAGCCTGGTTCGCTGCCTACAGCACGACAGCGTATCACCAACTTGACCTTAAGTTTAGGCAGTTACCTCCCCTAATGTCTATTTTGACATCGTTCTCCGGCATATACAGGAACATACATTTGTTATTCAGATACCCCTTTTCGGAGTTCCAGCAGAACAGGAACATGATCATTTCATAAATGAAAGTCTTTTCGAGGACACTCGTTGATTTTTCCGATCGATTTCGTGCCGCTTGTCTCGTCAATCCCGAATTCCGCATTCCGCAATCCGCGAACGTGTTGCATTGGCGATTCCATCCATCGATTATCCCGCTTATTAAAGGGACAGACTTTTCATGACTGGTGATTGCTTCTCTTGTTTTGGTTTACGGTGCTCCTTTTCTCTTTTCTTTTCCTTTTAAGACTTGTTCCGCATCGGTAATCATTTTCGACTGGCGTTTAATTGGGTTCGGTACTACCCCGGCGGCCCGGTGTTTCCATTTGCAATAGATTCTGGCATGTCTCATTTGATTCGCATTTCTTAGCGGCGGCGGCGGCAAAAGTCGAGACTTCATCTGGCGTTAAAAAATAAAAAGAGGTGGATTATACAACAACCTCATCGTCCGGCCCTACATCCACACCATTCCAGTCTTCTACGTGGCAGATGATAGATTTGTTTCCGCCCATGACGTATCAGCGCGTCGTGGCTTTGCAAGCACCAGTACACATACCTACCCTGCTTGGACATGGTATTTTCGACCGTGTCTTGCATGATTGTTTACGACTCTACGTTAATTCGATTCACGATTCCTCGTTTGACGCCGGCACGACAGACTGGCTAACTTGTCCCGAGGCCTTTTGGATCGCTTAGATGGGCTTAGGAAAGACCCACTATTTATGTTCCTATGGTTCATAAAAATCAGCAGATTTTTTTCAGATATGTTTCGAGGAATTGTTCATTCCAGTCATTGGGTTTTGTTTTCGGATTGAAAAGAATGAAAATGGGGGCTTGTTCAGCAATGGGGTGATGGCATTTGGAACCAAGCACTGGTGGCTGCTTTGCATTCGCGGGTTGGCTTTCTGAGATCTACGAACCACCAAGGATGTTGCTACATGGCTTTTGCATTGGCTCCGGCCGCAAAGGCCATTAGCACTCGCAAGCTACCAGCTGTTTCCGATCTCATCGACCATTCGACACTCGACGCCATTCAATGGCCGTTGTCGCCTCGACTACCAAGAGGGGATTGCTAGGTTCTAGGAGTTAAGTTACTGGTCTCTTAATGCCACGGGGGTTTTTGCCATTATTATTCTTGTTCGCCTCAAACACGGGCTGCTTTAGTTTTCTGATGACCGCTATGATGGGGTTAGGATTGGGGTTGCGGTTCGGCTGGCTGGTGCGGGAGCAGCGGCGGTTGCGATCATTTGCACGTATACCCGTTTGGTGCCGATCAGCTAGGCGAAAATATCAAGAGAAACCACACTTGGGGGGTGTGGGGTGGCGGTGGAAGAGCAGGGAGGAGGGCTTGTGTGCGTGTGAAGTCGTTGTGATATATGGTCACGGTCAACGTTACGAAACAGAAACATATCAGTCGGACTCCTTTCTCGAGGGGTGTGGTTGTTGGTTTTTTAATCTGGCGTGAGTGTGAGGATCATGGCTTCAGCAGTATAACTAACTCTTCTGCGCGGAATGCTTCGCTTCCCCGGCTCGGTTGCTACACATATACAGTATAAAAGAAAAAAATCCTAGAGCAAAAAAAAAATACTAAATTGTGCAAACCCCCAACTTTATTGTATTGTATAATGTTCCGTTTTGTGTGTATGTGTGCGTCTAGATGGTACTAACCCTAGCGTCGCCGGGTAGATAGATGATAGGCATGTGGTAGCCGTACCTGTTTCCTAAGGGCCCCCCTTCGTGGGGTAGGAAATGATGTGATATAATTGTTCTTGAAATTAAATAGAATAAGAGAGAAATGGCGTGACTCAGCTCGGGTTCTCTTGTCCCATCGTCTTCAGGATGAGTGCCATTCGGCAGGGCAGCCATGATAGAATAGATTACGGGTGGTGGTGAGGTGAAGTGGCTATGGCAATGTGAGAAGGTGGTGATGATGGCAAGGTACTTACCTATCTGCTTATCTCCTTACCTACCTATCCACCGATTATTCGGTATTGCTTCCTCTGCCTTCGTCTAGTGGAGGGTAGGTCGATATGGAAAGCGTCATGAGTGTTGTATCCGGCCATTGCGCTGCGGAGGGGGGGGACGGACGGAGGAAAGGGATGTGGCGGTTTGGCCAAGCGGCGAGGGTGCCGAGTTGTGCGCTGTTGTCCTCACTGTCGCTGTCGATAGTTCGCTTATGCTTCGTCGTTTGGACTCGGGTCTGGAGTTTCCTAGGTTGTTAGGTCCTCTTGCTCGTGTTGGTGTGGATGGACTTTGGATGCGTGGTCTTAGGGGAGATGCGTGCTCGTGATCATATGATTGGTTATTGTGTCCCCATGCTGCTGGAAATGAGGCTCTAGTTTTCTGAGATTGCTGTCTGCTGCGGTCTGAGTAGCCGAGTTCTGATGCCGATGTTTTCTAGTATGTGTAGTTTCAACAACGTAGCTTATGCCGTCAGGTATAGTACTGGATAGCCCACAGCGCGTGGTGCCTGTGTGCAATAACCTCATGGATTGCACCTGTGAGAATCTGATACCTACTGAACCGACGGGGGTTTTCTCTTCTGTTCGGTATGAGCCGGCTTTCTTCTAGTCGTCAGGTGACTGTTGGCAAGGAGTCTATTGAATCCAATATACGTCAGCTATGGTCAGGAACACGACTGTGCCGGTCTCTATACCCTCGTAGGCATGACTTTGATAGCTTGGCCGGGACTAGTATCAAGATGAGTCAATATTGTAACGCATATCACGACATGCTTGGATGACAACTCACCTAGCCTGCACATGTACCATCCTGGCCGTTCAGGATCAAATCATGGCATTCCATCCGCAGGGTGATTACCAATATCGAAGGACTGACCGTCATCTATACGGTTATGTATTGCATCGACATAGGATCTCGGCAAGTCGATTAGGTAGAACGCATAGCAGCTGCAACATTCCGAGCCTGCTTTAGGTGAGTTATCGGGTCACGTCAGGTTTCGTCGGTGACAAACCCAGTTGCTGAAACAACGACTTCAATCCTCCTATATATCTGTGAAAATCAACAGGAGCCTTCAGGATAGATAGAAGTCCACTATTTAAAATTCAAGAGTGGTGCGATTTATGCTCCCGAGGGTTCTTCGGAGTATTCCTTAAGCTACTGGATATCATATACTATATTTATCAGCAAATAGTTTTCGGAATCCTACATGTTAAGTAGTGGATATACTCTGACGCAACTAAATGTATGTTATCCTATATTTAGTTATATATCTGGCCGTAGTTAGTCAATAACTAGCTACTATAATATGTCCTTTAGGACTTGAGGACTGCGAATTTGTTACTTCTTATGATCGCTTTATCTTAACCATATCCTTTGACTAGCACGCAATACTTGGCCGAATGGAGATATACATGTAGCATAAATATATCCTCGCAACCATTCCCTTATCGATTCAACTAGTACATTCAGGTTCAAGGTGCCACTTCAGTCAGAAAGGTCAAAGAAAAGAGCAGTATATTCGCAGAAACTAGCTCCACACAGCCCTAGACTCAAGGTCTGTTGAAATACCCCTTGAAACCAACAGCCAGTATAGTACTAAAAGTTCGTAGGTCATCGGCCACAATCACCATGCGCCTTTCCACCATCGCAAGACACTTTGCGATTCTTGTCGCAGTCTCCCCGACAGGTGCATGGCCCAATATGACCAAAGAAGAGGCGGTGTGGGTTATCCTCCTCAACGACCACAGGAATAAATTAATGGCAGAATATAACGATGCCCGTGCTTATCTCGAGGCCGTGGAAGTAGCTGCGGCGAAGTATGGCGACGGATGGATCCTTGTGAACGAGGAATATGAAAGTCGGTATAATGGACAGAAGGTGTTCCCATGGGGGCCAGACGTTCATGATGCTGATGTGATACGAAAGACGTCCACTTAGAAATAGTCTCAAAACTTTAAGAGTTCACAACTGGGCATGCATAACAGCTTTCGGCTATCGTATCGTCGACTACTTAATATCAGCGCGATGACACTAGTCTTTTTAATACATCTGTCTGCCCAGCATTTTAGGATGTAGTAATTTATTGAATGTTTGCACGAATGCTACACTCTACATGAGTCTTCGATGCTAGTTGTAACGTTTCCTGTAACCTACGTCAGCATGTAGTGCTTGGTTGTTGTACTACCTAACTGGACTCTCCTGACTTTTCTCCATCGACTAGCATGTCCCAAATTAATACAGAGTCTACGACATATTATGATGCACGAACTTCTTCTTTTGCCAAGTGATTGCTGAGGCTGGTGTCTTTGCTGCTCTTGTTGTAAAAGAAGTACCTTTAGCGAGTCTATCCGAAGCATCTCGAGCACCCCGATGTCGGCGTCCAATGCTTCTTTCCCCTATACCTATCCATAAATAAATGGCTCTAGTTTTTCACTAAGTGGTCGTCTTCTCTATGGAGCTTTAAATAATCATACATTCTTTACTTTGATGTTTGCTGTCGCAGAAAACGACGCCTGATATATCTTCCCGTTACACTTACGATTTGGGTGATCTCGTTGATTATCCGAACGAAAAGGCTGGAAAACTAAGGCTTACTACGATACGGGCTTGCATATGGTCGCCGGCTATACATATAAGGCAGCTCTGCCGCCTTTGATCTTCGATAAGTTATTATTCTCCTCGTTATTTCGTCCCATACTGATACTAGTGCTACTTTAATTTAGACAGGTTGGACTGCATAGGCATGTTGATGGAAGCTAAGAAGCATGGATTAAGCATGTATACCTGTCTTATAGGTAGTATAACAGACATACCCAAATCTGGGCCACTGAGATGACTTTAGAGTTGACCCATACTATTACTAAGGGCTATTGGTTCTCGCTTTGGTACACAACTTACTGAGTCACATACGACCTGCACGTGTCTCCTACGTAAGTATCAACAGCAATTGACCCCACCTTGCATTGCTCAAGTAAGTTATTTATATATGGATGTTTCCATCAAAGCATACATGCAGTACTTCCTAAACTTCTATAAGCCCTCAGTCCTGCCAACAGCCGAATCTCGTCTTTTCTCCCAAAGCCTATAATTATCCATCGCTAGCTTATTTACTTAGAATATCGCTTTCGTGGAATCTTTGACAATGGAAATCATACAGCGACTGCCTTTTGTCCCTGATAGTGAATCTCAACGACATTGTGAAGTTTGTGATCAAATAATTTATGGCGATAGGATACATTCGAAGGACTACTTTCTGGGCTTGCATCGCCTGAAGAGTGCAGCTTTCTCAGGCTGTGTCTGCTGCTTAGTCTTATACAAAGGAGTATGCTGCTTCTTGGCGAAATGCATCGAAGATAAGCCTTGGTATAAAGCTGATGAGGACGGGTACCTTGATTTACGCCACGTATCTTCTACGAGACATGATTCTCTTAGTATAGCGTTGTGGTCAAGGGCAAATTTCCTGGTAATTGACTTTTACACAGGCCAGGGTATGGAGCACCATTAACGATTCAACACGGCTGTTAACATCCGTGTAGATATGACACCATTCCATCCAGCATTCGGTTATGCTAGGACAGTAAAAAGGACTCTGGATGCTGACTTGGTGATTGCAAACTTGAATAACTGGATCGGACGCTGCGAAAATCATCATGATGTCTGCACAGGTTCAGTGTCAAAGCTACCCAGGCGTGTCATAGATCTCTCCACAGACAGGCCGCGGCTATTTGAAACTACACGAGACCACTTTGGAAAGTATGTGACACTGAGCCATTGTTGGGGCCAGGACACTAGGAGGCAACCTACCAAAACTACTTGGGCAAATATACAAGCTAGGAAGCGGGAAATCGATCCCAATGAGCTCTGTGTCTTATTTAGAGATGTATTCGATCTGGTCAAGAAGATGGGCTATCAATATGTTTGGATCGATTCTCTCTGCATAGTCCAAGACGATGAATCGGACTGGCAGGATCAATCAACAAAAATGGCTGACATATATGCTGGGGCCTTTTTTCATATCGCCGGAACGTACGCACATGACAGCTCATACAGTCTCTATATAGATCGACGCATGATAGCCTCATCTGGCTTTGGCTATCCTATAGAGACATTCGATCTGGCCATCACTGGGGAAGACAACCTTGTAAAAATGCGACTGTCTCATGAAAGAGACCATCGATTTATCAACATACCTCCATCTGAGCCGAAAGGAAAGGGTTGCGAGCAACAGGCTCCTCTTCTGGCCCGTGCTTGGGTATTACAAGAGCGCCTTTTAGCACGCCGGACGCTTCATTTCTGTGGTTCAGAGCTCATATGGGAGTGCAATAGCTCGTATGCTTGCGAATGCACCATCGAACCAGACACTTTTGAATCTGGTTTTAGTGGTTCAAGCAAGCAGACGTCACGCTTTCTGACACAAGAATGGGCCGCTTTGGTAAACCAAAAATGTGACAAACCGCGACCGCCACTAAGGGATTTGTATCATCTATGGCATGAGCTTATTAACAACTACTCCAAATTAGTGGTCACCAAGCTCGAGGATAGATGTTATGCTCTCACTGGACTTGCGTCGAGGTTCCAGCGAGTAGCAGGTGATGAATATCTAGCGGGACTGTGGACTCAAGATCTGCCCCGGAATTTGCTTTGGAGTGTCTTTCAGCCTGGGTTGAGGTCAAACATCGCGCCTACCTGGTCCTGGATTTCCTGCTATAGATTACAAAAAAGCGGTACAAATTGTCCCATGTTTTATTATCCTTGGCTAAAAGAATTCAAAAAAGATGAGAGGGTCCGCCTCCATGCCTCTGGAACCTTCTGCACTGCGCAGAGGGAGTCGAAATTCGGGCCTGTTACTGGTCAAATAGAGCTCGAAGCTCCTTGTATATTTGGAGATTTTGGCTATGACGATCGTTTTTTGCTACTGCCTTAAATTGGGAGACAATGATCGACGTTTTGACGTGATAAACACGGTAATGGTGGACTGCTTGAAGGATGAGTATAAGCCACTAGGGTCCGGGGATTTAATATATTGTTTGCTCCTTGGGACCGGCACTGATCGTGAAAGATGTCTCCTTTTACGAGAACACGGCCAAGACGAACAGCGTTTCTACCGTCGTGTTGGGCTTGTAGATTTCAGGTTGAAATATGGAAGTAAGTTTTGTGGCGCAGAGGTGAGGAGATGCAAGATTCGGTAAGCCATAAATGGATATGGAGAGTGATAAGACACTTTGGGACATACATCGAATCGCGGTCATAAATCCACTCAACCTGAGCAGTGGTGAGAGGATGGTGTGTAATAGAGGCTACCTGCGACTATGAAGTATATTTCACGTATAATACTACGATAACTACGCTTATGTAGACCTAGTGCTGAGTTCATAGATGGCATATACCAAGGCCACTTCATTTCTTAGTCTGCACCTAGGAGACCTCTATCAAGATCTCAGCTTATCGCTTGACTTACCGAAGTTAAATTCTAGCAATCTCTTATATGTTTTGGTTAGTTCTGTGGTGTGAGAATGTGGGAATCCTGAACTCTAGGTACATCTCACTTGTATGTACTCGATAGCTGTAGTCTCATTTATATAAACTAGAAACTACCAACTTTTTGTTAGAATATACCAAAAACTTAGAAAACGACATAAAGGCTCATAGTATGTAATAGGCCCTGTATTTTACGGAGTTTCAGATAGTATAATTTTGTACTTCATGTAATAGTAACTACGATATTATATATATAAAGGTAATAATTGTGCCTTTATAGACTTACTATCTTCTACTAACTATTAACTAATTGAATTATGCACTGCTAATAATTCATGATCCTTTATACACTTATACTTAACATAAGATAGTTCGACGGAAAAAAAACGTCCTTTTAATCGTCCCAAGAAGCACAATTATACCCCTACATGCTGTACATAGCCTGCATATTTGTTAGCAATTCTGGCCTACAATGCTGTGCCAACCGTCAGCACCCGCCAAACCTCTCTAATTGCATCATTCCACCGCTAAGCCCATGTATGTATGCATAACACCACGAACCACATGCACCGAAGCGTCTACGAACACTCACCTTCTTACTTACACAAACACACACAACGAAACGATGACATCCCGCTTCGTCTCCGGCGGCACGATCGCCAGCGACGGCGCCCCCACACCCGCCCCCGCCGCCTCGCCCCCGAAACCGCAGTCCTCGCAATGGGACAAGGAGGCCCCGCGCGACGGCGCCTCCGCCACGTGGGAGGCCGTGCAGAAGGAGCTGGAGGCGGACCGGCGGCGGCGCGAGGACGCGCGCAGGGCCGAGGTCGAGGGCCATGGCGGCGAGAAGAGTCTTTACGAGGTCTTGCAGGCTAATAAAGGTGCGTCCTCTACACATACACCCCCCCCCCCCCCAAATTCTGTTTGAAGCCCGCTAGGTGCTAGGTGCTAGGCGTTGGGATTACGTGAGCTTGTTCGCTGACTGCGAGGTGGCACGGTGCAGCGGCGAAGCAGGCGGCCTTCGAGGAGCAGAACCGCATCCGCAACCAGTTCCGCGCGCTCGACGACGACGAGCTCGAGTTCCTGGCCGGCGTCGCGGACGAGCGGCGCGGCGAGGAGGAGCGCGTGCGTCGCGAGACGGAGGAGCGGTTGGCGGTTTTTCGGAGCGCGCAGAGGAAGTCTACTACTGCTACTGCTACTGCTACCTCGGATGGTGATGACGAGGCGGGCGTGGGAGAGGAGGAGGTCGCGTGGACGGCGGCCCGTAAACGGAAGAGGGAACGCGGGGAGAGGGAGAAGGAGGTTAAGGGGGTTGTGAGGGGGGTTAAGAGGAGGGGTGGGAGCGAGGCCGAGAAGAAGGAGGAGGGTAAGGCTGGGATGGGGACCACGACGACCACCACCACTTTTAGCACCACTCCGGCTACGGATGCGGATGATAAGAAGTCTGAATCAGAACCTTCGAAGAAGGCGAGAGCTGAGGAAGATTCGCCCGCGACGAAACCGCCGCTGGGGAAGCCGAAGCTGGGCTTGGTGGACTACGGATCTGACGAGGATGAGGACGATTGAGGCGGGTTCCCTGCCTTACATATGGCACTTGAAACCACCATGACCGAGGAGCACTTGCTGTGCGATTGTCTGAATTGTCCTATGGACTCTTGTTCCGCATTCACACTTACTCTTGGATGGCGAGGACGACACTACGCTTCGCTATGCTACTCACATGGCCATGAGGCCTACTTACCACTTCATGGCGGGTAACACGATTCAATGGCCGAGGGGAGCATTCATATATGCTTCATGACCCGGAATCACGGCGATTGCATCACATTGGGCACAATATACTTACACACCGGGTTGGATCCCGGTTGGATCCGGCCTCAGGCCGCAGCTACGTACCGACCACACAAAGCTCAACCAGCAAAGACCACCATCCCGGCAAACCCACCAGGGGAAGATTATTATCACACATCCCGACCGGCCCAGCAAGAAACAGCAAAGCTGCTTAACGGCGAACCCAGAGGAGGCATACGTACTCTCGAGGTTAGAGTTGTGATTGATTGAGTATATATGCATAGGTAGATATCTAGCCGAGGTCTCAGCCCGACGCCCTCGCCTCGCCTCGCCTCGCCTTGCCTTGTAGACCAAGATGATGATGAGCAGCTTTCCGCTCAAGTTCTACCCTGCATGCAGTTCGTCCCAGTATAAGTCTCATCGTGTCAGGCTTCCTCCCCTGAACCCCTGAATCGTCTGCCGCACGTCTGTGTGTCTATAAGACCCTCGTACATACATGGTGGTGATATGTTCATGTTAGTTATACAGGCGAACCCGCGTGTAACCCAGGTGGTATCGTCTACATCTGTTATATATAGTACAAGTCCATCTACCGCCCATCACGCATCCACCCTCACTCACTTGCCCACGGGACTCATCCGTTGCCACTACCCACCCCACCAACGGCGTCATATCATTCGTTTCCTTGCTCGTAGCCACGGGAACAAGACCGCGGGTACTCGCTCGCTCGCTCGCTCGCCTGCGTGCTCAGTTAGGTATCTACCTACTCGTCAGCCGAGTACGGCTTGGGCTCAGGCTCCGCCACAGCCCAGCGATACAGGCCGCGCAGACTCCCCTTGATCCAGCCCTCGACCTCCTCCTCAGGGACGTCGATGGCGCGCGCGCGCGCCTCCTCCGCGGGCGGCATCTCGAAGCGGCGCATGCGCATGCCGATGCGCGGGTCGACTACGACGGGCTGCGTCCATATCCTCTCCTTCGGCACTTTGCTCGCACGAGTAGCAGTAGCTTCCGTCTCGCCCTCCTTAGTCTCGGGTTTGGGGGGTTCGGCGGCCTCCTTCCACACGGCCTTGGGCCAATCGCGCTCCTCGTGCTCGAGCGCGGTCTGCTGCTCGCACCGCAGGGTGGCGGGATCCTCGTTATCGCGGTACTCGCGCGCGGCGGCGGCGAGGCAGACGGCGGCGACCTCGCGGCCGAGCTCGTCGGCCAGCGCGCGCCGGTTCAGGAAGCGCCGCAGGCGGGTCAGGGTGTTGGAGAAGCCGAGGATGTGCGGGAAGGGCAGCGGCGTCGAGGGCGCGAACTCGGGCGGGATCAGGAGGGGGAGCAGGGAGGTCGGGTAGTCGTTGGGCGTGTTGTAGGGGGGTGGTTGGGGGGGCCGCTCGGGCTTTTTGGAGGGGTTTTCTTCTTCGGGCTTGGGTTTTGGGGTATCGCCTTCGCTTGTTGGGGTAGTAGTTGTTGTTGTTGTTTCTTCAACCTTCTTCGCTTCGGGCTCGGGTAATGGGGGTGCTGTCAGCGGACCCAGCCAGCCCTCATGTATGCCCCGAACGTATTCCTTCCACGTGTGCCGCCCAATCACGATATCGCCCCCAGCACCCTGGTACTCCGGGGTACCGTTCCGCTTCCGTATCTCCTGCACGAGCTCCTCCTGAGTCTGGGTCTCGCGATCGGGCTGCCTTGCGCGCCGTATCCTCTCGGCGACGGCGGCGCGGACATCGCCCTCCTTCCGGCCCTGGACGAACTCCCAGTCCAGCCCGGACGCCGCCAGGATGGGCTTGACGTACTCGGTGTAGTGGTCCTGGGAGACGCGCAGGCCGTCGCCGGGCGGGCTCTCGAGGAAGACGGTCAGGCGGCGCGGCATCTGCGTCGGGGAGGCCACGGGCTCGCGCGCCAGGTGCGCCACGGACCGCGCCCAGCGCGCCGTCGCCCGCTTCTTCTCGCGCTTGTCGTAGATTATGGCCGCGGACAGGGTGCCGGTGATGGCGAAGAAGATCATCCAGTTGCGCGAGGGCAGCTTCTTGGGCAGGTTGGGCAGGCCCAGCAGGCGCAGGACGGAGGGGGGTGAGGCTGGTGGTGGGGGTTTGGGGGCCGAGGTGCCCGGGCTCGGTGTAGCGGTGGCCTGTTACGTATGAGTTAGTATATTGACTTATAGCAGCTTGTAGCGACTTCGAGGAAGCTATTGTAATCTGCAATGGACTTACTGGAGCGGCCGAGGCCGGCCCGGCTCCTGGAGCTGAAGGCGGGTTTGGATCGGCCATGCTGAGCACTGAGCACTGAGCACTGAGCACTTAAGCGCACAGTTCCCGAGCGGGAGATTATGACGAGATCCTCGGATCGCTGACGCTAAACATCCCAGCCCAGTACGGGAAGTCGCTTTTTCAAGCTATAGAAAGGGACGTTGTCAAATGCACAATGGGCACATAAGAAATATGCGTTAGTGCGTTAGAACTTGCAGCAGGACCCCGAGAATTCGGCGTTGCACTATAATACCTTCCCGTCTGACCTTCCCGTCTGACCTTCGAAAGAGTCGCAATAATCGGAGCGATAAGATAACAAAATTTGGTCGGCGCCCGGGTCTACGTAACGCCTATCAGAGCACCTTATTTCTTGCTGTTTTTGGCGTGGGGAAGCCCATTCTGTCCAATCATCGGTCCGTGTTCCTCCACCTATCGATCCATCGTTACTAGTAAATTTCTAGTGCTCTTGTTTTACCTAGTACCTTCATCGTGCAATCGTGTCACGAGATGCAAGGATACGTCGTTCGTGCTCATGAGAACTTACTCATGTAGTTAGATGGGCTAGTTGTGTTAGTCGTTTGGGATATACATTACTATACTGCTATAATGTCTACTAAACAACCAGATCGTGGTACATGGCGTAACACAGTCGCCTTACTCGAATGTTTATACCCTTGAATATACGACAACTTGAGATTCATGTTTCTCTAAACCGCTTATCTTATAAGAGGTGTTTCTCCCTACCAGGAGTGACTCTCGGTGTTTATATCTGGATTATAAATCAATGTGCTTCTAGGACTTGTAGACTCACTGTCTCGATGTATGGAGTGAGAGGAAGTCTGACCGCTGTTGCGAATTAGAGACAATGGATACTTACTGCGAGTACATACAAAGTACACCGCATAGCCCTTATCATACGCGTGAAATGACAGGAGCTGGTGATAAAGTGCGAACCATAGCATCAATGCCACATGGTAGAGCAGTGGGGAATCTTTACGAACCTCTTTCAAGATTCCTGTACGGAGTAGAGCCGTGCGCCTAGCCGAGGCCATAGCTAATAAGCGCCGAATCATGCATCGGGGTGTTGGTCGAAGGGTATGCTGTAGATTGGTATGTAATGCTTCTTCAAGTTGACTGCCCAAATGTATCTCATTTGAAACTTTATATATGTCTTTGACTACTTGAAGCAGTCTATCAGAGTACCTAACTAAATAAACTGTAAGTTGAAGGAGAAAGCTCATTACATGTAATATGGAAGTAGTAGACCATCTACCACCGTAACACGTCTATTCGACAAACGAAGCACCATGACAAGGGAGCACCCGAAGCCTTGGCACGCTAGCCATATATAGTTAGTCTACGCAGTAGTGTTTTCAGGGGCTGTTCCTACCACTCACCGTCCTGCCAGCCTGCTTGGAGGGGACGCGCTGGACCAGTAGCAGGTTCTTCCATTTCAGGGTCTGGATCCATTAGAATGGATGGACTTACTGCTCCGACATCTACATAGTACAAGTACACATCAGGAGGGTCAGGGAAGGGGGGTTTTTGGTTGCACCTCACAAAATAAAAAAATTCTTGTGTTTCGTCCCTTTTTGTTTTTTTTTTTTTTTATCTTCAGACACGAAGGCGAAGGCTTAGGCTTGTAACTAATTCTTCATTCGTTTGTTGATGACCCTTTGCGTACATATACATATACATATACAGATTGAAGCATTAGAGCAATAACATACATACATACATACATACATACATACAGACATATTTTGTTGTGCAGCAACGCCATAAATACTTTACCTACCTTAGGTACTGTACTTAACGGTTGCCCATCAACGGCCACTCTGGCCCTAACAAGGTATGGGCATACATACATCCATTACTACATACAGTACAAGTACGAGTACATACATACCACATACCTTGGGCTGGTAGGCACAGACACGACACTATCGCTATCGTGTGCCAGAACAGTTGCGGGCCGCAATTCTAATTGGGCATCCCCGTTACTATTTCACCCCCTGTCAACCTTCCCTTTCTCTCTCTTTACCTTTGTAGACATCCGGTCACTTAACCTTGAGAGTCTCTGTGTGTCGGCTCAAGGGCATTGATTGCGAGATTGGAGATTTGAGATTTGAGATCTGGTATTTGGTCTTTTCGAGTCTATCGAGTCTGTTATAGATCGCGGTCGGTCGCGACTTTTACCCTCTCGCCGACCCCTCTACTTCACTCTCTACTTCACTCTCTACTTCACTTTCTACATCGCCCTACCTCACTCTACCTTACTCACTCTACCTCCACCCGACTAAAGTGCGAGACCACGCCACGCGCCTCAAGTTGTGAATAGCTTCAGTAAGGCTCTGAGGGGACTATAAACCCGGTCGCCGTCACCATGGATCCCAATAACCGTCTTCATCTCAACTTTGGGAACAATAACGAGCGGCTTGCCCCCTCCGACCGAACCTATCCCACCACGCCCTCGACCTTCCCCCAGCCCGTCTTCCCAACCCCGTCTCAGCAGCATCTAGGCGCTCAGCAGCCTCAGCCTACCCAGCAGTACTCTGGCGGCTATGCTCCGAACAGCAACTACTTCGTCCAGAACCAGTACCAGCCCCAGTACCAATACCCCCCCTCCGACTATGCTGCTGCCCAAGCCAGCTCGTCTTACCAGCCTCGATCCAACACACCGGGCACTAATGATCCCAATGTTGGACTCGCCCATCAGTTCTCCCACCAGAACCTGGGAGGTGCTGCTCGAGCCAATCCCCGTGGCCCTTCACCCGGCCAGAGACCTCGCACCGCAGGCTCCTCCGGCCAGCGATCCGGTTATGATTACATGAACGCTCCCCCAATGCCCACACAACCTGGTCACCAACCTAACTTCCAGCCCGCACCCGAGAGAAACCCGGAGAAGTACGGACAGAATTCGAATAACAACCAAAAGAAGTGCTCTCAACTCGCTGCCGACTTCTTCAAGGACAGCGTCAAGCGTGCTCGCGAGCGCAATCTGAGGTGAGCTTTCTTTCCTACCTTCCTGTTTCAGAGCCGGCCAAGAATGCGAGCATGTATGAATAGTTCGGACGGATGCTAACTGCCCGATGTTTAATAGACAGAGCGAGATGGAACAGAAGCTCCAGGACCCTAACCAGTCTTCGTCAAGACGTGAACAGATCTGGCAAAACGGCGGCAAGAAGGAAGCTAGATACTTGCGATTCTTGCGAACGAAGGACAAGCCTGAGAATTACACTACAGTCAAGATTATCGGAAAGGGTGCCTTCGGAGAGGTCAAGCTGGTCCAGAAGAAGGCCGACGGCGTGGTCTATGCCATGAAGTCTCTCATCAAGACTGAAATGTTCAAGAAGGACCAGTTGGCCCACGTCCGAGCCGAGCGAGATATCTTGGCCGAGTCCGACAGTCCCTGGGTGGTCAAGCTCTACACGACTTTCCAGGACGCCAATTTCCTGTATATGTTGATGGAGTTCTTGCCCGGCGGAGACTTGATGACTATGCTTATCAAATATGAGATCTTCTCGGAAGACATCACTCGATTCTACATCGCAGAGATAGTCTTGGCCATCGAGGCGGTCCATAAGCTTGGTTTCATCCATCGGTAGGATACCCAATTCCTCATTCATGGATTGTCCAACGGACTAATCATGCGTACAGTGATATCAAGCCTGACAACATCCTTCTCGACAGAGGCGGGCACGTCAAGCTCACCGACTTTGGATTGTCCACCGGCTTCCACAAGCTCCACGATAACAATTACTACCAGCAGCTTCTCCAGGGCAAATCAAACAGACCGAGAGATAGAAACTCCGTGGCTATTGACCAAATCAATCTCACCGTCAGTAACCGCGCTCAGATTAACGACTGGAGAAGGTCTCGAAGATTGATGGCGTACTCGACCGTCGGAACCCCCGATTACATCGCCCCCGAAATCTTCACTGGGCACGGCTACTCGTTCGATTGCGATTGGTGGTCATTGGGCACCATCATGTTCGAATGTCTGGTGGGATGGCCGCCGTTCTGTGCCGAGGACAGCCACGATACGTACCGGAAGATCGTGAATTGGAGACAGTCTCTCTACTTCCCCGACGACATCACGCTGGGAGCGGAAGCGGAGCATCTGATTCGAAGGTAAGCTAACAAACACCCTTGTACGACTTGACATCTGCTAACGAGGTTTCAGCCTCATTTGCAACACCGAGGTGAGACTTGGAAGAGGCGGTGCTCAAGAAATCAAGAACCACCCCTTCTTCCGCGGTGTCGAGTTCGATAGCCTCCGCCGCATCCGGGCTCCGTTCGAGCCGCGCCTGACATCGTCCACGGATACCACCTACTTCCCCACGGACGAGATCGATCAGACGGACAACGCCACCGTCCTCAAGGCCCAGGCCATCGCGGCCGGACGACAGGTGGAGGAATCGCCGGAGATGAGCCTGCCGTTCATTGGATACACGTTCAAGCGGTTCGATAACAACTTCCGCTGATCGCCCAGGCCGTCGTCATTACTGTCTTGTCCACTCCATTCCGACTCCCAGATGGTTGGAATCCGTAGGACGCTGTTGGGATGGTGACCAAGAGAGTCACACTTGGTTGGGCGCCCAGTATAGATGTATCCTGTCTCAGACCGCCTGTGACGGTCAAGTTCATTGGGATATAATTCTTTGCAAAGCGAGACCTGGCAGTCTCGCGTCGGAAGAAGAAAACATATTGGACCACACATCACACACATCTCACAGAAGACAATAAGGAAGAAGAAAAAAGAAACAGAAAAGGAAGAAAAAAACAAAACACATAATGGTCTAATCCTACCCTCCCCTGGCTAATATATCCTGCCATTGCAACAACTTCGCGGACGACAAACCACACACACACACATTTTGTATCTTGCACGGGGAAGAATCTTTTCGTCAGTAAACCAATCAATCGACCACATGAGAAGGGGGGATCCATAGAGAAGCTGATTATACGGGAGGCAGTAGCAGTGAGTGCTGTTGGTGGGCTTTGTTGGTGGGCTTTGGTGGTGGGCGGTGGTACTACTGCTGAGCTATATTTATGTAACGGAAACTGGACTGTTTATTGGGCAAGATAGATAGATGTGAGATAGATATACGCTCTAGTGTCATGTCACACACTCAGCTTGCGATGGATGGAGAGAGCTCTGAGGTCCATGGGGTACAAAGTTATATGTGGAAGAAGTTGTGAGCGGCGGACAGACAGAGTAGATAGGCCATTCAATCTATTTGATCGAGAATGAACGAAAAAGAGACTTGTATCGCTCGCTGTATTACGTGGATGAGTTTAACTTATTCGCAAATAGGGTTATAAGCTCTTGATGCGCCGAAGCACTGTCTAACCTAAGCACTGAAGGTTTGGGAGTGGCAGCTGATGACGGACCGTCGGGTGCTTCTATTTTATCGATAAGACTGTTAGCTTATCGGATAGCTGCATGGGAATTCTTGGCTTGGTTTGTATTCCGTAGCTGGAGGCGAAGTTACGACGTCTGTTCTTCCATCTCTCATCACGTCGGGTGAAAACAGAACTACGATAAAGTCGACGACATCACATAACGACTGCGTCTCATTCAATACTAGATCTTTCTCATCACCAATAAAACTCCACCACATACACACTCGAGAGCGGAACGAAACCCTCCCTACCCCAGGGAAAAGACAACAAAAAAAAAAAAAAAACAAAAAATGGACTACCAGAACCGCGCAGGCTCCAAGTTCGGCGGCGGCGGCGTGGCCTCCGCCTCGGCGACGAACGCGGACCGGCGCGAGCGGCTGCGCAAGCTGGCGCTCGAGACGATCGACCTGGACAAGGACCCGTACTTCTTCAAGAACCACGTCGGCTCCTTCGAGTGCCGGCTGTGCCTGACCGTGCACCAGAACGACGGCTCCTACCTCGCCCACACCCAGGGCAAGAAGCACCAGACCAACCTCGCGCGGCGCGCCGCGCGCGAGCAAAAAGAAGGGAAGGCCGGGCAGGTCGATCCGAATACGGGGTTGCCGGCGGGTGTGGTCGGGGCCGGGTTTGGCGCGGGCTTGGTCAGGAGGAATGTGGTGAAGATTGGACGCCCGGGGTACAAGATCACGAAGGTGCGGGACCAGGTCAGCAGGCAGCAGGGCCTGCTGTTCCAGCTGCAGTACCCGGAGATTGCGCAGGGCGTCACGCCGAAGGTGCGCTTCATGAGCGCGTTCGAGCAGCGCGTCGACGAGCCGCCCGACAAGAACTTCCAGTACATGCTGGTGGCGGCCGAGCCGTACGAGACCTGCGCGTTCAAGCTGCAGGCGCGCGAGATCGATCGGTCGGGGGAGCGCTACTGGACTTGGTGGGACGCGGATCTGAAGGAGTTCTGGGTCCAGGTTATGTTCCTTACTGAGCGCGAGGAGAGGTATGTTGGTGTGCCTGGGTTGCCGGGGCGGAGGTGAGGTGGTTTGAGGGAGTTGGTTGTGAGCATTTTGCTTGTTAGGGCGGTGGTTGGCTTGCTAGGTTAAGGATGCGGATGATGGGCATGCTGAAAATAGGGGCATGCGATCTTGATACAGTTTGGTCACGTCTTAGGCATTGCGCGAATCAAATGGACTTTCGCGAACATGATTTATAAGCGGTGCTTGTTCGACAGTCTAGTTCCCAAGTTGTGTAAGTAGGATACGGTGTTCGGGCGATGCTACCATGTACTAATATTGCATCTGCAGCGAGGGGGGGTATAAACGGCTGAGTACAGTCTATCCTCGGGTTCGATGGATCGGACCAGGTGGCAACAGAGAAAAACTTAATACCATATCGATCCAACATATTTCTAATTTACCTGTATGATTCTTGGGATGAAGACGTCACAAAAGTTTAAAGATCTGGAAGATGATCATATCAAATTCAAAGACACGGGTAGTTATTACAGTCACTAATGTTTACTTCTTTACCTGAACATATATATTACAGTAACTAGAAAGAGACCCTTGCGTCGCAGTCTTCGGTAATCTCTTTACTCTAGCTCCTTACTTACCCGTCTAGTTTGTCGGCCTTTCCCTTTGAGTTCTCTCCTGCTTCTAGGGTTATTACCAATGAGCCATTGGGGCTAGTGCTATTGTGTGTTGGTTGTAGAATAGGGACAAGGACCAGCTGGCCGCAAGGTTCGTCGACTCGTACTACTATTACGATATTGTCAGCTATCGGGAAGGGTGAAATCCTCGAACTAGATTTCGACTGGGCAACCTTATGGACTGGATATATATCTATTCTCAGCTAAAAACAAACCTCTTCGCCTTCACATACCACGGTGTTGATACTTTCTCCGTGCTACCTACACCCTCTAAGCTAGTTACATCACCACCAGCTAAGTACTCTCTTCTGCCTGTCACAAGATCGATCTCCATCAACGGCACAATCCTCGTACCCTTGATGAACTTCCACCCCAGGTACAAGACGACAAAGATCACAATCACGATATACGAGAACACGAAGTCGACGGCCGCGAATCCATCGACGAAAACCTCGTACCCAGATATGAACACCAAGAAAAGATTAATCAACACCACGAACCAGGTGCCCCAGGGATGCAGCCACGCACGATACGGCAGCTCGTCGAGGGCATGGCCCTGGGCAGCCCAGGCCCGCCGCAGTCGCAGGTGCGTGATCCCGATGAAGGCCCAGGCGATGAAGGTCGCGGAGCCCGAGATCGTGATCAGGTAGCTGAAGACCTTCCCGGGGCCAGCGGCGATGTTGAAGAGCGCGAGCAGGCCCAGCAGGTTCGAGAACACGATCGCGTTCACGGGGATCCCGTTCGCGGTCGTCCGCGCGAAGAAGGCCGGCGCGCGCCGGTTGTTGGCCAGGCTGACGAGGCTGCGCGAGGCCACGTAGATCGCGCTGTTGACGGAGGAGAACTGCGCCGTGATCATCACGACGTTGAGGAGGTTCCCCGCGCCCGCCCAGCCGGCCTGGACGAGCGCGATGGTCCAGGGAGATAGTGCTGATTTGCTGGATGCGTTCAGCAGCTGGTCGTTGTTGTACGGGACGATGATGCCGGCGAAGAACACTAGGCCAATGAATATGACCAGTATCCGCCAGAATGTCTGCCGGATCGCCTTCGGGAGGTCGCGCGAGGGGTTCCTGCTCTCGGCGGCGGTAAGGGCGAGCATCTCTGTGCCGCAATAGTAGACCGCCGCAAGCACAAATGTCTTGCCAAACCCCTGGATCCCATTGGCAATCACACCCGGATTTCTCCAGTACTTGAAGCCAATGTATTCACCACCGATCGCCCCCGTGTTCACCAAGATTGCCACCAGAAAGCCGCCAACCACGCATATCAGTTTCCAACAAGCTAGGTAAAACTCCATCTCGCCATAGAATACAATGCCCAATAACGAAGTGCACTGGAAGCCAGCCCAGAAGATCAATATCCAGCCGTACGACGGGATCGGCGTGGCCCAGAGGCCCATGATCAGCGAGATGTTGTTGTAGTCGTTGGCGATGTTGGTGATCCACAGGTACCAGTAGTTCCAGCCGAGGCTGAAGGCGAAGGCCGGGTCGACGAAGCGGCCCGCCAGCTCGATGAAGGCCCCCTGGATCGGGAACAGCGTCGACATCTCGCCCAGGCTCTGCATCACGAAGAACACGTCCACCCCGATCACCAGGAAGCAGATCAGCGCCCCGACCGGCCCCGCGTAGGAGATTGCCGACCCCGTCCCGTACCAGATGCTGGCTCCTACCACGCCGCCGAACGCTATCATTTGCTGCGCCGTGAAGTTAGTAAGTGGAGTCTCGTGGGCGATGGCTGCTGGAGACGCCTACCAAATGCCGGTTCTTGAGACCTCGCTGCAACCCATCGTCGATGATATTGCCGTTGCTCGCCAGGGCCACCTCGGTTGCACCGAGTGGAACGTCATCGGCAGCCGCTAGCTTCTTCTCATCGATGACTCCGGGCGGCGATGCCATGATAACGTGATGCTAACCCCGGCCTCCCTGTAAGTTGGGAGTTCAACAGAACAGCGCAACTTTGTGAACTCACTTCAATGGCTTTACAAGTGTCACGAAGTCTACAACAGCGCAACAGCGAGTACACAGCTAACAAGTGAATCGCGCAATATCACGTCGATCTATCAAGTGCCCACGGCGATAGTTTTATGACCCCGGCCTGGCTCCCAAGCGGGCAGCTCCGTAAGATACCTACCTTACTGCTATGCTACCCCACTGCTTATCAACCGCCATCGCTGAAACGGCCGGAACATACGTATTCCCCAGCTCTGAATCATTTGGCTCTGATAAGACGTGATCCGGCACACCTTAGTGATCTCGGTCCAATTCGGGGGGCGGGGGCTCTTATCTGGTTGCTTTTTATCTCCACGTATATAACTAGTCGATCTTGTTAATGTGTTCACTCAACGCCTGTGTTCGCGTAGCTGGCTTGCTCTTCATCATCACGGATAGAAGCATTTGGACTGTCTTCTTGCATTACCAGACTATGTGTATTTGATATACCGTTTGTGTTGCCGTTGCCTACGTGACCCTCGACTGGTATCTAATCGGTTAGCTAAGTATATTGTTGGCACAAAGTCGTCAGAGTCGTCTTTGTAAGTGTGGTGGTGCACGAAATGATTGAAGCGACGATTGAATAACGGTATGGAGTTATTTTAGTCGACTATAATCCAATTCGACACTCTAACTATATGGACCTATCCTGTTGAAATGACATAGCGAATAAAGATTATAAGATATGAGGTCTAGGCACATTTCAGGATGTCCAGGACTTTCTCGACCTCACATCGCAGCGTGCCGTGAGGTTGAAAGAGCTCCTGAAATGTACAACAACCGGCTCATTAACTATAGAAGTCTAAGGTCGTAGAAGCGAACCCAGAGAGCGAGGCCAGGAACCCAGACTACGTGTGTGAAACTCATAATCATACATATACGAGAATGATGACTACCCAGAGCCTCCAGGATGAGAAATCAAGTCTGTTTGCTACGAATTGCTTTCGTCTTATGAATTGAGTTCATCACTTAATACAAGCCGTAAACAGTACTGTCAGCCATTGAAAAGTGAATATAATGTATGAGATGCTTAGTCGTAGAATAGCTTGACGCTAATATTTGATAATCAGCCTATACTTGATTGACCCCTCGAAATAGTTCTCATAATGAAAAGGCTTAGAGTTATATATCCGTTCCTTGGCCAATGGACAGCTTATGAGGGTAGCTGAGTCATCTGAGCAAGATATGAAGACCCCCGGAGCTCCGAACGAGGCGGATGTCCGTGACACAGAAGACATATTCTCAAGTGCTTACCTTGAAACAAGCCACTATCCGTTTTCTGAGCCAGACATAATTGTTTTGTTGAGGTAAATATTTGATAGATGATTTGAAAGAAAACATTGTCAAGATTATTGGCCTCCCTTTTATGGGCGTCATGAGAATCCTTTGCCTCCATGGTGCTGATAGCAGTGGACGCATCTTCCAATCTGAATTAGGTATGGGTACCCGTGCTGCTCTCGCTACTTCGTCTGACCTCTAGGGATTGTAGCATCTACTTTATCAATTTTACAGCATTCAATTGCAAACCTTTCATTTGACTTTGCCGATGGACCTTTGCAATCCTCAGCTCACGCCACAGGGAACTCATCACAAGATAATCAATCGCGTTATAAATTCTATGAGGCGTTAGAAGTTAAGGATATCCGCAAAGCCCATAAGTGGTTGACCACGAAATTGCTTCAGAGCGGTCCCTACGATGGTGTGATAGCATTCTCTCACGGCGCTGTTCTTGTCTCTAGCTACCTCTTATACCAACAATGGTATGAACATGAGTCACTGCCACCATTCAGATTTGCCGCATTCATCAGCGGGAATGTCTCGCTAAAAGTTCTAAAAGATCTTGGAGTGACGATCCCAGATAAGGCAGAGCGAGTAGTGGCCGAAGCTGAGGTCCAATACTTACAGGGACTAGGGCCGTTGCTAGCCCACGCAACTAGAGCACGGCGAGCCGTCTTCGACTCAGATGACTGCTTTGGATTGAACTTGAATAGCATTCCCCTGGAATTGAAAATAAGAATACCAACCGTCCATGTCTGGGGCGAGAGAGATCCAATGTTGCCCGCTTCAGTACAACTTGCAGGGTTATGCGACCCATATATCAGGAAAATTCACATTCACTCTGGGGCACACGAGGTTCCCCTGAATGAGGAACCCCCGGATGAACTGGCGGCAATGTTGGAATGGTGCGCTCAGCGTGCCACCTGGCCAGGTCAAACGCAAGTCTGAAGAGGGAACCAGATCAGCATCATTCGAATGCAGATTAAATAACTCTCGATTACTTTCGTAACGCTGGATGTCGATCCTTAATGTGACCGCTCTAGTAGTTTTCATCTTGATCCTAGTAGAACAACCTGGTACGATTGGGCAATGGAACAAACAACCTGATCTGGCTGTCTGGTCACAGTTATTATTGCATCAGACACCATATGACCATGTTCATCGTCAGGGACATGCCTGATGGCGTAGAAACTTGAAAGTAGTATTGATCCTACTAGGCCTATCGTATGTCGCTTATTTTAGTAAGAAAACGAGACCGTCAAACGACCCGAGAACCTGGAAAGTCTTTGGTTGCTTTGCGGCGGTGCCAATGCCAATCATTGGCTAGATGCAAGCCCATTTATTCGGTAATTATTCCTAGCCAGACACATTTAGCCAACGCCACGGGATGGCCCGGTGTATGTCGTATGTGCAAGGACTCAGGTAGTCGCTAAACCTAAACAATATTAGCAAATCTGGCCGTAGATCGTGGTTGATCCCTGACTTTCTACCCTTGGCAGCTTGGTATATAAATGTAGTTGCCACCTTCTAACTCTTTGAGTGACACTCTTGGAAGTTAGTCGGTATAGATGCCATATCTAGCGCTTATTGTTGTGTCTATCAGGCCAATAAAGTCTTCCTTAATGATCGATGAAGAATAAAGTGACAGTCTGAACTTTTATATTGACTGTAGTGCTGATCAACGTCTACGTCTATGCTGCTTTATATCGAATCTATAGAAATGGTGGAGATCAGCTAGACATGTCCTACTTCTAGAAATCTGCCAACTCTAAATTTGCATTAGATCGCACTATCCATTCTACCCGTCTTTGCTCTTAACCATGTTGCTTCTGACTGATGCAACATGCGTGTCTTGGGACTATTTCATGTTGGAGTACTTAGCCTAGGTTGACAGCTGTTAATATCCAGTACCAGTACGTGACGGCGAGTTTCAATGTAAATTACAGGCTTTAAGCCTGTTCTTCTGCATTTGCTATCATCTCCATCATACCGGGAATTTCGAATCACATTAAGCTACTTACTATCTAGGTACCGAGAAGACCCAAGTTTGGTCCACAATCACTTGCAAGCCAAAGACAACTGCATGTCTTCCATATTCACCATGAAAGGAGCGTAGCATCCATTCGTATTCTGGCCATTATCTTTACTTACTTCTACTACATGCTTTTGTTTCTTAGGTAGATTATACACCCTAGTTCGGCTACGAATATGGCCTCATGGACTGGCTCGTTGACCTCTACTACCAACAGCACTCTCGCTCTCCCGACCATTTTCGGCGTCTCTGTTTTATGGTATGTTATCTCAGCATTGATATCATGGCATCGCTTAAGGCAATTCCCTGGACCAACTCTGGCGTCCTTCTCATATCTCTGGGGATTCTTTGCCATAACGACCGGCCGTATGCACCATCGGCTTGCCAAGGAACAGGGAAAATTTGGTAAAATCATGCGAATCGGCCCCAATGAGCTTCTCGTATATGACCCGGATACCCTGTGGCATATCAACTCAGTTCGCTCGACGTATGGCCGCGGCCGCTGGTATGCCAGTATCCAGTTCGACCCGTATGGCCATAGCGTTTTGTCCGAGCCTGACACCGTCAAGCATGACAAGCGCAAAGCTATGATAGCTTCCGGGTATGCCGGAAAAGGGGTTAATCTGGAGCAGAAAGTCAATTCCCAGCTATCCGTCCTCGTAAATCTTCTAAAAACGAAATATCTCAGTAAGGATGGCACAAGGATAGTGAATTTTGGCCAACTTATCAGATTTTTCCAAGTCGACATCACCACGCTCGTGGGTTTCGGTGAACCCTGGGGTGACCTTGCTACTGAAACGGATAAATTCGACTTCATCTCCATTGCGGACAGTTTCGTTCCGTTCATGCACTCTTTTATGATGATTCCGTATCTCCGGGATTTCTTTGCCTCAAGATTCTTTCTGCGGCTAGCAGGACCTAGACCAACTGATGAGAAAGGAATGGGAAGATATTTAGGGTAAGAGTTTTAGCAATATGATAGAGCTATATATCTGACTGGGATCTGCTAGTATTGTCAAAAGAGTAGTTGAGAAACGGTTTATTGATAGAGAGAGCGAGGGGAATGAGAAAGGGGATATGCTTGTAAGTTATGTGCCTTTTTTATCTCCGCAATAGAGTTGTTGATTTATCGAGGTATTTATTAATATTTAAATAGGATGAATGGATCAAACATGGCTTGGCTCGTCGAGAATGCGAATTGGAACTCGCACTTCAATTGCCAGCTGGTTCCGAAACTTCGACGACGGCTATTAGGGGTATTATGTTGTACCTTTTGTCAGCACCTAATGTGTATGCAAAATTACAGCGAGAAATATCGACTGGGGTTCGGGAAAGACGTATTTCTAACCCAATTACTAATGAGGAGGCAAAGAAACTCCCCTACTTACAGGTAAGATTACCGAAATATCTCATCGGCAGTGTGCTAACTAGGTGCAGGCTGTTATACAAGAAGGTCTCCGGATGGTACCCCCGGCCATCACCGGGTTTCCAAAGAAGGTTCCATCTGGTGGCGACATAATTTGCGGCAAGTTTGTTCCAGAGGGCACCGACATTTTCGTCAATCTTTGGAGCATGCTACATAACGTGGAAGTTTTCGGTGAAGATGCTGATGTGTTTCGACCTGAGCGATTCTTAGAATGTGACGAAAGTAAGAGGGCGCAGCTGGTCAAGAACATTGATCTCGCTTTTGGACACGGGCGTTGGAAGTGTCCAGGGAAAACACTCGCTTGGACCGAGCTCAATAAGATCTTTGTTGAGGTGAGTTTGATATTTGTCTAACGTTTCTAACGCTCCAGGGCTGAACTAATATGGCCGCCCAGCTCTTGAGAGAGTTTGATTTTCAAGTAGCGAATCCAGAGTCACCATGGCAGTGTAGAGGTTACTCAAGCTTTTTGATTGAAGATTTCAGGGTCAGGGTAATGGAAAAGACTTCCGCGTGATAATCGGCCAGTCCTTAGGCTGCGTGAGAAGCTGCCTTGCGTTACGAGCTAGGAGATCATCACACGTATGAGTTTGTCGAAGGCACCATATCAAGTGAGATGGCTCCTGAACTTGACGGAGTTGCATCCTCAACAGGCAACGTTTTTAGTTACATCAACTTGGAAAGCTTTGACAGCTGTGTCGAAGCGCTTGTCAATCTTGATACCTATGTAGCCACAGAGGGTCCGTTTGACGCCATTCTTGCCTTTTCGCAGGGGGCCATGCTTGGAGCTACCTACATCGTTTGGAAAACAAGGAGAAGCCCTATCCAGGAACGAGAGAACCCTACTTTAAAATGTGCTATATTCTTTTCTTCCTGGGATGCATACGATCCTGGTCTCTTATGGCAAGGCCAAATACGCCCATTGTCCGGGACGGTTATAATGACTTTGTAAGCCGTTAAAGTGACTGTATTCTAATCTATCTCGGTTAGATAGGTCAGGTACGTACCCCCTTATGTAAACGTCAATACTGCTGTAACTTATGCCATGCTACGGTTAATAACAGTATCTATAATACTGTTCGGGGAGGGCTTGGATGCTGAAAGCCCGGAACCCAATCATAAGGCTTTCGGCAAACAACTTTTCCGACTATGTTCAAGAGATTGGACGTCTCGTTCCACTTGCACAAGAGGCTGGCGTGCCGGATCATGGCGGCTCAAGCCAAGAATGATTGGACTTTCGGAGGCACCGATCGTGTGGCATTATTCGCTCTAGGCACCCTGAAAGAAATGACAGGATTCCTGCTTATAGGAGTCCATTCCCCCACAGAGTTGGAATATGAAAATTAAAAGGCAGTGGTACAAAGTAGATAGGCCGAGGGCTAGCCCATTGTTAGTAGCTGACGATTTTTCTTGTGTGACAATGCCGTTCTTTCTCTAATCCCCTGGTTTTCATCATGCCTGGCTTGTGACACCGCCCCTTGTATATGGCAGTTGAGGTAAAGAGACGGGGTCCATCTAGCTTGGAAACTGGAACTACGAGGAAGATGCGAGTCTTTTTCGTTCGATGAATCGGCACGGCGAAGCATCTTCAACAAGTGTCCTAGGGGCTGTGGGGCTACTGGTCGTCTTCTACAATACGAACCAAGCTAGGCTCGTCCAACTCTAACATTCCAGCTTTAAGTAAGTGATACATCTCTTTCAGTATCCGCTATTCGTTGAGCCAATGGAGACGGGAGTAATTTCAGGGCTTTAGGGCATGAGTTATTATAATGACAAGCAAGGAGATGGCGGCGACTGCAGACGGGACTGTAAGTAAGCATGTTTAGGAGAACCTGGAACGTGGAATTTCTTCGCTGGAGATGTCTGTAAGAGTACTACGGATTGCGAATATGTCTTCAAACGTGATATGGGGGAATGTAGAAGCACTGTCATGTCTATTTCATAGTGTATGTTGAGTAACCACCTCATCGACCGCCAAGAAATGCCGACCGTAGCGGGAATGTATGATAAGAATTTCCATTGCCCACCCGCTATAACCGCCAGCGCGCCGGAAAATGATATAAAAATTTGGGTGCTCTGTAACCTTTGGTCAAAAGGAAAAGCCTCTCCAAGTAGGCTCCATATATATTTTTTGGCCTGCATTTCTGTCACATGCAGGCCTTATCCAACGAACAACTACTGATTGGACTGAGTCCATGGCTTAAGACAGGCATATGATAATAACCTCTGGGTTCAGAATCCTGCCTCTACAAAAGCCGCTTGGATCTTCCTGTCGCAAGGCTCTTAAAGCTACGGTCTCGCATCCCATAAGTTGGCTATTGAGAGCAGGACGTATATGATGTCCGACAGTACTAGAACAATCAGTGCTTTTGAAAAGATGGGCGTGGGCGTACCCGAAAAGCCCTCCAGTCTTTACCAGTCATTCGAGACAAGCGGCTTGATAATCCAGGTTGTCTATCTTCCATACATTCCGCTTCGACATTAGTTGCTGACGAAATGTTTTAGAGGGATGCGTGGACAATTCGGAATCCCAAGATCGAAGATATCGCAGATGAAGGTTGCGCTAGCGAGTTTATTAAAAACGTACCACCGGTATTAATGACCACCCGCCGTTGAGGCAGAACTGGATTGTAATCTTGTCAATAGCGGGACATACGGAAGAACTTCGAAGAATCACGCTTCCGGATTTTGTAAGTTGGCAGGATAAAAGCAGTCCAGAGACGATCAGTCGAAGAGATAATTAATTCGCGCTAGATGCATCAGAAATCAAGATCGTCGCCAGTTCGCTCACCATAAGGCCATTCTCCAGGCAGCGCATGAGTCTGGCTGGATAGGGGGAGAATTTGAGACCCTACTGCAAAAAGGCTCTGTAGGCTCTGTCCTGTTGGAAGGGTCGAGGAGCATTAGTATTTTTGCCCATACCATACACTTTTTCCATTGATATGTTGACTTGCGGCTACAGGTCTCATCCTGCAAACACCCAACGATTATATGCCATCCCTTAGTCTGTCGATGACAGAACTGGGTGAGGATGGAAAGAATACTGGGCTTGACTGGGTATGCCTGGTATTCGCCTCAGGCACAGATCTACAGCACCTACTCGATGATATCTCAGTTCCACAGGACTTCGGGACTCTGTCCGTCGATTTCATGTTTCTACTCGTCCAAACTCTCAGCATTCAAGCTGGACGGGTTAGAGACGAAGTTACTAAGCTGATAGGGTCCTTGATCCATGAAGAACAAGCACTATTGCAACGCCTAATAAGAAACAATAGAGACGATGAAAATGGTGACAACGTTGCTACCGATGAAACCGATGAAACTGGTGAAACCGATGAAGACGGCATACACGTAAACTCCGCCAGGAATCAACTATTCGAACACGAAAAGACACGTTTACAGCTGCAAACTAGGTCGCGATTTGTGCAAGAACTAGCCGATAGCATAAACAAATGTTTTGATAAGATCGCCAAAAGACACGAGAACAAGAGACAGACCATACAATATTCCAACACCCTGAGGCAGCGAGTCGGAGCGCAGATCATCTTGTCCAAAATGATGCAGCCTGACCTTGACGGAATCCCTGCTAAAATTAAAGCGCAACACCGAATGGTACCAAATTCATATCTTCTAATGAGGAGTTTCAACTCGCTGATTACTTTGTAGATTGATGCTATGTACAATGCGATGGTTCGTTCAACATGAGCACCACGTCTGGTCAACACAACAATTAACTTACGAATTTAGATGGCTCAAATGTCCTTTGAGTCGGTTGAGCAAGCACGGCGTGACAGCTCATCCATGAGAGCAATAGCAGTCGTTACCCTAGTATTTCTACCTGCTACTTTTATTGCAGTAAGCGATAACCGGTGCTAGACTTTGCCTTCTCTGATGTCCTAATTTGCAATAGGCTATCTTTAGCATGACGATGTTTAATTGGCTTGGAGGGCAAACAGAGAGTGTGGTTTCGAACAGACTGTGGATTTTCTTTGCCCTCTCCGTGCCACTGACTCTTATTGTCCTACTGACCTGGAGAATATCGTATAAGCGGAAAGAAAAGGCGTTTAAGGAGAACCAAAAGCATTTCAGGCGAAGGTGGCAAGTGTAGCAGCGCAGTTCTCCTCATGTGCTATTAATTGAAGTCGCTCGCAATGGAATACGCCAAGATTCTAGCATGAAAATCTATATGGGTTGTTGTTAGTGAAGCCAAGAAGAAAGCTGCAATGGAGTGCTATGGAAGTTCTAGCATGCGGTCGTAACGCTCACGTGAGTGATGTTGCACGACATAGGAAGAGTGGCAATATTGCTACCAGGTAGTATCCGAGAAGAAATAAATTACCCTGCCGAAAAGCAGACGAAATCCATCTTTAACACATAGTTGAAGCATGTCTTAATCCTAGAGGAGCCGCTGGTTCTGGCTGCGTCAACTTGGGGGCGTGATAGATAGAGTAGCCAGCTGGTAGGATACTGGGATACGATCTCACTAGGTCCCGATCGACGTCCTGGACCTTCTTAGGGAGATCTCTCCAAGGCACAAGAAAAGGGCTCGATCGTTTATTGGCTTCCCGCTCGCCCAGGTGCCATTGTTTTGATAATCGTTCCGCATTCCATCGCTCATGTTCTTCTATGGCCATCTTTTCCACCTCGTCGTCCGTGAATTCGCTAACGGCGACACGATGGCTGTCCGTTTTGGCCAGATAACAGAAGATTATCCGCAGCTTTCGTGGGACGTCGTTGATGTGGGCGCGTGCAGATTCTTTGAATTCTTCATCAAGCGAGATCCATGGCAAGAGTGCACGATCCTTCTCTGCTGAATTCCTCTGCGTTTCGTTCTGGGGCATGGCTTCCTTGCATTTGATATATATGTTTTGAAGACCGCTCGCCATATGCTCCCTGATATCGTCGGATAACGTGTTGCCCTTCGAGTACTTAAGAAACTCGTCAAAGTCAAGGTGTAAGTGTAACTGGGCTATATTTGGAAGCGCACCTTTTTCGAAGTGGCTTTTTCCAGTAACTTTACTTGTAGAGATAATAGTTCTTAGTGACCGTATTCCATGGCGGAAACGGGGCACCATGAGTAGTCCGCTTAAGACACTCTCGTCGATTGATATGCCACTTGCTCCCTGAAGTTTCGGCTCCCTTTCTTCAAGTAATGCACGAAGAACTACTGCTCGCCGTACAGGAAACATACCATCACCTTCATCGACTTTGTCGATCCCAAGCACATTGATATAACCATCTAGACGGCTCAAGAACTCCTGGACTCTCGGAATCTCATCCGTCTCTTCTCGGTTAAGTTCCTGGAACTCTTCAATAGATGCCGTGTTGTTAGACCCCAAAAGAAGTATGGCAGGGCCGATATGATGCATCTCGCCGTGATCGAGTACCTGACCGACGTGCATCGGGAGCAGAAGATGGGTAAGCCACCCAAGTTGAGCACCTTGAAGTTCAGTGTCAAAGCCATTGATGTATACGAGCGCGAGGACTCCCGAGAGGGCGCACTCCCTCGCCGCATTAAAGGCTGTTGAAAGAGCCTCAGTGTTTGATAATTGGCTTAGATTGAAGCGCAGTAGGCGGATAGCTCGATTGCACGATGCAGCTGCGGCTTTGACTACCTGTACCGAAACGAACGATTTCCCTGAGCCTCTGGATCCAAATACGCCAATATTCAGTGGCCTAGTTTGCTGACCGGATAAGTATTCTCTAACAGTGTGAAAGATTGTCCGAAAACTCTCGATTTCAGATCTGTCGAGCACAATCAAATCATTAAACCGCGCAACGGGAATCCAATTCGCCGCCGACAGTGCTCCTCTTCTGACGATGTGGTGCGCAGCTTGCACTGCATCACCGATATTATCATGTAATATCGACCATTTGCGGCCGGTGAGATGCGATCTGCTTGCGATAGTCTCTGACGGGATAGTAAAGGTAATCAGCAAGTCAGCAGGAAGTTGGCCCCTTATCATGTCAGTGGTATGGGGATATACCGGCCAGTGCTGCATCCCATCGTTCTTGAAACCCAGCTCTGCGAAACGCCTCATAGTGCGCATCCCGAATTGGATACCATCGACAAAATCTTTCATGGTCCTTTTGTGTTGGTGGGTCATTTCATGTCCGATGAAGGTCACGAAACCTCCAATGAAGATTTCAATCAGTCCGGGGAGATCTCCTAGGTTATGCCTTGTAAAACTTCCCTCTGTCCTGAGGGGGTCAAAAATCAATATGGGCTCTGCCATTTGACGTCCACGGTGGTATATGGCGGCATCACAACCAAACAACACAATGAGATTGGCGCAAGTCACCAATGTATCAAGTTTTCCATTAGTACCGATCTTCTCCACGAAATCCTCGCAGCTTTTCTCCCAAGACAAGCCATACGATAATTCGATCCCCTCGGCACGCAGAGCATCTGCACTGACAACAACAACTAAACCTTCTGAACGAAAGTTTCCTATTGCGTCAAGGGGGCCGCGCCGAACAGCGTCCCAGATTGTGCCTGTACCAAGGGGTCGCCGAGCCATATGATATACTAGCAGTTCTGCTCGAGTCTGACGGAGAAGATTGATAGCCTCATTTGGGTTGGTGAAGTCACATTCAGCATCCTGTAAGACCAGAATACTCAACTCGTCCGTCATCTTAAGTTCAAACTCAGGGCGTTGCCATCGCGGTTCTGGTTCAAGCCGTTGTCTACGCCTCACTTTGAAAGTTGCCACATCTCCATCAACTGTCACGATATCGAGTTCGGTGATACCGGTGACATCCTTGAGTGAATAGTCCTGTTGGACCTTACGCGGCCACTTTATCTGATGCTGGTGTCGTTTAATCGAATCATTCAAGAATTTTCCGATGAGCTCAGCTCCGCCATTGATCCTGTGGACTTGGGATGTCTGTCGATCGGACTGGGCCGACTTCGATTCTGCGGTAGGGTACACGAACAAATCAACAGGAACGTCTCCTGCAACAACAATGTAGCGATTCGCCTCAGTCGGGCTGGACATGATGAAAATTAAAAATTTGCTATTGTTCCTACCCCTTCAATACCCAAAACGTTGGGACGACATAAAACAACTATTTTCGAAGTGAAGATCATATCCTGGACTCCCTGCAGCGCAGCTCTCCCAGTTGGTGAGGGGTGCGTATATCACCCTGCTGGTGTTTAACCCATAATAGTCGACCGCATACCACCTGAACACCATAACGGAGATCGATTTGCCGGGAATAACCCACGTAATCCAACCCCGGTCGCCGAGAACAAGTCCTACCAGATCCAGGCAACAATATTGATATTCACAGGCTGTTGACAAGGTATATTGTGGGGTTATAGTAACATTTATCGCCAGCCTACCTATAAGCCATGGCTACCCTTCGGAAGTTTCCCTCGCAAGTTTTCCTTGAACCTCACCATATCTTTCTTCACATCCTCAAGGGTCTGTTATATTCTCGGCCTTCAAAGGGTTTCATTTACACCGTGCTTCTAGACTGTGGTACCTGCCAATATTTTGCTGACTCTTCTCAAGATGAGGTTGTTAAATATTAAAAAGATGGTTGTGGAGTCACTTCCAAACCGTCGAGTTTCTGAGATCCCTGATTACGCAATATTTTCTCACAGATGGGGAGCTGAAGAAGTCACTTTCGAGGAGTTTCAGAGCGGGTCCCAGGACATTCAACACAAGAAGGGGTATCGAAAAATTCAGAAGTGCTGCGAGATCGCATCCTCTACGGGTTTCGAGTATATCTGGATCGACACGTGCTGTATCAATAAGGAAAATAATAATCGAGAACTGACTGCTACGCTGGCTGCCATGTTTAAATGGTATGTACACTCGCACCTAATGGCGCTTTTCTGAGCAACAGTTCCCCAAATTATCCATCATATTAACAACTAGCTTATTTCAGTACGTAGAAAAATTCATATTCCTATCGAATACACCCAGAGCCTTGCCATGATTTCGAGAAAGTAAGGTTCTTTAGTTAATGACGACATGTTTATACATCGCAGACTATCGAGACGCGCAAGTGTGCTATGCCCACTTGGCTGATGTTTCCGGCGACGACAATCCCTTTGACGAAACCTCCGACTTTCGCCAAAGTATTTGGTTTAAACGGGGGTGGACTTTGCAAGAACTCGTTGCACCGCTACACGTCATCTTCTTCGACCGTGACTGGAACGAGATTGGAACGAAAGCCAATCTACACACAGTTATAACAGAGATAACCGAAATCCCATCTCAGGTGCTATTGATGAATCACGGTGGTGCTATCAGCGTTGAAGAAAGACGGGCGTGGGCCTGGGGCAGAAAGACATTTGAACCCGAGGACGAGGCATATAGTCTCATGGGGTTGCTTGGCATTAAAATAGAAGTGAAGTACAGCGAAGGGAGGGAAGCAGCCATGAAGAAGCTTCAGGACGAGATCGACAAGCGAAAAGATATCAGCACACGCGACCCGTCGAAATTCAGCATATCAAACTCGGTGCGACCCGAGCCGGGGTACCGACTCATCCTCCCTATCCATCACCCTGCCCCTGGAGCAACCCGTATCGAATACCCCGAAGTCAGCGGACCCATGTGGAACATAACTCGAGAAGAGATTGGGCTATCGTTCCACAAAAGTGGAAACTGCGCGACTATTCTATTCAAGAATGCCAATGGGCTGGTATTTGCTATTTGCCTGGGCGTCCACAACTACAATGTTTGGTGTGGAATAACCACGGACTGCGAGCACGAAGATATTAAGAGCATCTCACAATCGTACTGGGATGGAGATAAGTCCTCGGTCAGATGGGAGAACATGGATCGGAGAGGAGTGAATCTCCCCAACGAAGACGTGGCGTCGGTCGCCATAAACAAAGGGCGAAGGGATGGGAAGCGAGCGTACTTCATAGATGTATCCGCTGAGGGTTTCTGGCCTGATAAAGTAGGCCCTGGAGTCTTTCCAGGTTGGTGGAAAGGTTAATTTGATAGTCCTGGGCCTTTCATTCTCACTCAGTCTTCCTGTCTTACACTCTCACAGAACACATGTACTCTCAAGGTACAAGTTGCAGAGATGAAAAATTGAAGAGCCATCCTTGAAGTTCAATTTCCATGTACGACGATCATTCAGCCATAGTGACAATAAGGTTCAATAAGCAAATCATACAACTATTGAAGTAATAGGATGAATGCCTGTTGATTGTTGTAAAGTCTAAGTGTAAGTACATCTAGAGCCCTTGAAGGATTTTGCTATAGTGCAGCTTGTGGGTCGCTCAACCTCTTATATCCTAACAGTAACATTATGGGAGACTCAGATTTTTCGCATCGACATCCGTCATCGTTATATCGTCATCCGGAATCATATGAAGAACTTGTTCATATCGGTCGATTCCATTTTCGGCTCCTGAAAGTTTGAGTCCTAGAGGCTTCTATACCAAGTCTTTATCAATCACATGCAAAGACGACGCTCGTTTCTCTTCGGATTTTTATTCAATCTCTCACTTGTTTGATTTCGAGCTCGTCATCGACAACGTTTTGTAAAATAATAAGTAGGGAATCTACTACTGACATGTTGATACACTAGATATCTTAGGGAAAATGGCCTCCCAAATAAGCAGCAAAAGTATTTACACCGAGTATTACACTCATGGCTTCGGTTATGTTCAGCTTTGAACCCTCCAATTTATGGACAGTCTAGTGTGGTTTCGGTGAAATTTTGCCAATGGTTGAATTGGCTGTTCCCGCGAACTAAGCACTATCTAGCAGATAAGTGTCGAAGCTATTTTCTAAAGAGTGATGAAACTAGTTTCATAAACGAGCCATCAAGCCTTAGCCATCTTCTTTGCTAGGCCAACTACTCGTGATTTCTATCATAAGTGATGCGAATATCAACGGTGTCTGTGTGAATATATGTATGTATTAATAGATGATGGTGGGAAACAAAGGTCTCTTGTAGCTACAGCTAGCTGCAATACTTCGCATATTTAGGTGCATGGTTTATCTAATCTACCTATCTTACATATCTACACATGACTTCAGGTTACTAGGTGACCCCCTTTCTTAGTCTATCAGTAAGTGCAAAAAAAAAAAAAAAAAAAAAAAAAAAAAAAAAAAAAAAAAAAAAAAAAAAAAAAAAAAAAAAAACAAGCAGTGCAAATCAGACACTTCTACCAGACTAAGGTATGCCTTTCTCGAAAGGCGTCTCAGACTTAGATGATATAATTACCTGTGCATATTCATGGCACTTAGAAACATATATCCTAATCACTTGAGTCTATAAGGTTTTACCTAATTGTCGGTCCCCATACCTAATAGTGGGCTTCACCCCTATACCCCTATCTCGACTAACAAGGTTGTAATGGTTAGATATCGGATTTAGGGATAAATGTGAAAGGTTTTACTGTAGATTATATACGAACAAGATTATGTATTGTGAAGTCATATTGACGATTCATCGACTTTTTATAGTTAATACTCAAATAACGTGAAGTTGATTTTAGCTTTTAAAATAGCGTTAACTTACTAGCTAACCCCCCTTTGCCAGATGACATATCGTCCATGCCACGTCTAGCTAGAAACTATCAACGCTAAGGACCGACTTCACTCTCAGCAATCGGGGAGCTGGTATTTACTTAACAGGATCAGTGTGCTATAGTTTCATGAGAAATGCTTTTATTCCAAGTACTTACTATCGCGGTAGATGTTTGCTGTAAACTTTTCTAATAATAATGAACGACCGAGTGTAGGGAAACTTCGTACCGAGACACATTCGCAAGACCATCATATTTACAGAACTACTTGACGTTGACGAGCTTGTTGGATGGACTTCGGGCTCGATTGCCTGACAATGAATTGACCCATTGCGGGATGTGGATTCGGAAGATCTCCGTAGCTCGGGGATAGATGCTAAAAGTTACCGGCCACCGTTACATGGATCGAGCGGCTCCAGGATCTTGAGGGTCAAGCACAAGCTGAATCAAGGTAAAAGGCCGGGCGATGTAACACTTCATTTCTACGTGACAACGGCTCTAGACTGGCGACTTAAAACCAGCCCTTTGATAATCTACCTTCCGTAAATGAACCTAGTATATCATATCATGCCATGAATGGCACGGGTTCTCTTCTCGAATAAATACCCCTACCCGCTGTCCTCCTTGATTAGCAAAGCGGGTTGGTATACGAGAAGTCTAGACCGTAGCCAAATGCTGCGTTGAAATGTATATATAAACCTGATCATTTACCCGGCGTGTTCGCTCACCCGTTCTGTCCGCTCTGCATATTGCCGTCCATCCCTCCTAAATAGTGACTTGCGCATCAGCAGCAAGATGTTGTCTGCCGCCCTACTTGTCTCGCTCCTAGCCTTCGCCGGACAGACGTCCGCAGCGACGTGGTATTTCCTCCGGTACTACCCGGCTTCGGGGGAGAAGTTCACTTCATTCTCCGGAGAACTGACGATCCCGACCCTCCCACAGGCCGGGACGTACTACCTGTGGCCAGGCCTGCAGCCCACCGATAACAGCGGCGTGTATCAGAATGTACTCGACGGCCGGAGCGGGACGTGGTGGATTGGGTCGGGCTGGTGCTGCGCGAACCCCAGCCTGCCGTGGGGGAGCGGCTTCAACACCTACGCTAAGGAGAAGGTCACGTTTAGTAATGCTCTGAATAGTGGCGGCACGGCCTGGACTTCGACTCTCACTCGCCAGTCGACGGGCGACATTGTCACGGATAGTTTTGCTCTTGGTAAGACTAAGCTGGCCCCCCTGGAGCCGTTGTAGGTATATATGGTCGGGTATGGGGTGCTAATACCTTTTATATAGCAAGCAAGTCGTTCAACCAGGTACTTTTTGCTATCGAACTGTAGGTTGTTCTAGTTGCTCTACTAAACAACAGTGCTGACCTACCTCAAGTACTGGCGTTTCTTGGGATTTTGGTGAACTCGCCTTCACCAATGTCGTGATTGTGAGTACATTTCGTTTAATACTGAGTTCATTGGAATCCCGAGAAGCCATCAAATCATAAGAGACTCTACCAGTTTCAGCCGCGATTCTTCAATACAGTACCAGTACTAACTCTCAATAGACAAGTACCGGTACCGATTCAAGCTGGTGTAACACAAGCCCCGAGAACTATAACAGTGCAACTGTCTACTCAATTTCTGGGTTAAGTGCGAGTGTGAGCGGTAGTACTGTGACTTGTAAGATCGACTCCGTGGTCCTTCAGAAGCCAGCATAGTTTGTGAGTGGCGAGTCTCAGTCAATTATTGGTATTACTAGAAATAGTTATTTAATTCAAATATTCCATTTTAAAATAACCTACCAGATGGTCTACTGTTGGTTGCCTGAGATATATGATACATGTGGACTGGATAGTTTTTCATCATGTACCTTTCATAACAAGAATCAGCCAATAACTGTAGCCATTCCATCATTAGAGTCATAGTCCCCTCTGTAGTAGCTGGTGGTGTTGAGTATATATATAATAGGTTAGCCTGGAACTCATGAGATGGTGAGGCCCGGTCTCTTGTCTCTTCCAGTTCCTTTAGATGATCGTCTATGTGTGCCTATAGAACTGTTTCGTTTATCAACTTATTCAGATTGAGACATGTCCTAGCGGGCTGTTATATATACCATGGGACCTTTATTTGTTTTCTGCATAAGGTCATTCAGAGAGTATAAATAATAGCCCAGAAGCATTTAAGTTAAGTTTCATTCTCTCTCTTCACTTTGCTTGCACTGAATATCTAGATTTTTAACACACTTAATGTTTAAATAAAATATATTCATAGCTTGGATCTAAAACCTGTTAACTAGCTGTGCATGATGAATATATGTTGATAATAACCTTAATACACTCGCGGGTAGTAAGTATGTCGAACTCATTACTAAAAGCGTTCAGTGCAGCACTGTGCATCAAGTGTTACCTAAGAGTTGAGAAATAACTACCGATAATTCATGATGGGTGATGCATTACCAATCAACCATTAATGATATGAATATCATAGAATTTCCTCACATTCACTACAATTAAATTATATTCAAAGTAACTTAAGTTAGTACATTTTCAGAGGAGTTCATAAATATTTAGAAAATTTGGCGTCAGGCAGCAGGGAGAGTAACCATGGTTGGCCCCAATACGCCGTCTTCACTAATTGCGGGTTCCGGGTAAATATCGACCTTGAGAATTGTATTGAAGTCTCTAGTTAAATAAGTGGTGCTAAAGAAGGTGACTATAAAAATCCATGGAAGGGTTTCGGTAGAGCAAGAAAGGGGAAAGGTAACAAATCGATCGATACGAGGTAGGTAATATAAAGGAATGATGATGAATGAAGCTGACGAACTCTTATAATAAGAATTGGCTAGAGCGCGATGCGAGTGGTAAGTAATAGGCTACCTAAGTTAATACATAGAATGGCAGATCATGGGGTGTTGCGGAGAGTCGCACGGCAAAAGTGGAGGAAACAGTGCCGATCAAGGCTGTTTCGGAACTAAATGACAAATGGAGGCAGTGCGAGTGTGCAGGGCATTGCGCCTTTTGCTGCGTATCAGGCCTGTCCTCCCGGGCCTTCCTTCCAACCAGCCAACCTCCACTTGCGACATCCCTACTATTTTGCAGTGAGTTACATAGTTACATAGAACATTCGAAACTGACAGGTTCAGTCCCAAATCTCTCTCTCTCCCTCTCCTTCCATCTCGAAGTCCTTTCCAAGAGAATCCGCATCATCTTTCCCCGGGTCGAGCGCTGTCGGTCAAGTCGGTTCGAGGTCCACACAGTCGAGGTCTTTGGGTCTTTGGTGTGATCGTGCGTGCGGCGGATCTGGCCTTTTTTTTTTCTAAACATAGGCGCTTTCATCGGGACCAATCTGTCGTCATCGATCGTAACCGTTCCCCGTTGAATAGCAACATTTCGTCAAGCCCAGCTTGCCCATTCCACGATTTACGAATTGATTCCATCTATTTTGTTGTTTGCTTTTTTTAAACCCCCCTTTTTCAAAATGACTTGGGAACTTACGCGGCGCCGAATTACTCGGGCCGTCAATAGCAAGTTCATTTTCGACCGTATTGTACGTGAGCCCCATCCATCCATCCACTCGAGCACCGACCAACGACCCTCGATAATCCATCATCTAATACATCATTGATTTGTGTTGCACAACCCTCAAATCCTATTATTACTATCGCAATTGTCATCCAAGTTGTTCCCTCACTAACACTACTTCCTCTGTCTGTCCAGCCTTTACTCCACTCTGTCATCTTCTTCATAGAGATGACTATCGTTGCGCGGCTGGTGTCGCGCTTCAATGCTTACTACGATGAACGGCCAGGTACGGATATCCAGTCTTCTACCCTATCTTTTTATTAATATCTAGCTGACACTTTTCTCTGCTGCAGTTCTCACCATGATGGTGACGAACGCTGTTCTCGGAGGCATAGCCGATACCGTAGCACAAACCATTACGTCTGTCCGAGAGCGAGCACTGCGAAAGCCCGGCGGTATCACGAAGGATGATACGGTAGCGATCGAGATTCACGAGCTGGACCGCAAGGTCTCTTGGAGCGATCACGAGCTGATTCCCAACTCCAAGTCGCTCCCACCTCCGTTCGATTTCGAGCGATTGACGAGATTCATGGCTTACGGTTTCGCCATGGCGCCTCTGCAGTACAAGTGGTTCAGCTTTCTCTCCCGAGCATTCCCCATTACGAAGACAAGTGCCTTTGGACCGGCGATGAAGCGTGTGGCCCTTGACCAGCTGATCTTCGCCCCGTTCGGTATTGCATGCTTCTTTTCGGTCATGACGGTGGCAGAAGGAGGTGGCCGTAGGGCGGTCGCCCATAAGCTTAGGGATATGTATATTCCGACGTTGAAGGCGAACTTCATGGTCTGGCCTGCTGTACAAATCATCAACTTCAGGCTGATGCCTGTGCAGTTCCAACTGGTGAGTTTTTATATATATATAAAAAAAGCTTCATGTGCGCCTATCGCTGATACTCTACACCAGCCGTTCGTTTCTACCATTGGTATCGCCTGGACAGCGTACCTTTCACTTACAAACGCTTCAGAAGATGCCGAACAGCAGAAGGCTCCCGTGCTCAACTCCCCTAACATCCGTCTTGCGTAAGACAAATAAATGTCAGTAGACGACTAGCCTAACATTGTGGTGTTGGCCCTTTTTCTTGTTGTAACTCTTTCAAAGGCAGGCGGGCAGGTATTACGGCGTTAGAAGACGGACATTCCCAGATTGGTCAAGGCTGTTGATCACGGGCATGTTTTAGGGATCGGCATTCAGTTTTTGGTTCAAAATTCGGGGGGTACTATTTCGGTGCCTGTACCTACATAATGTACATGTAAGAAATTATAGCGAGTATCCATACGTGATTCGACCCTCAACCGATCAGTGCACTCCGTGCTCGTTGTCAATAAGATGTGCCACAGGAAGAACCACTGTCAACCACCGCAGTCTATTGGTCCATTCTTATATGTCCAGATATACGTGGAAACGTGGAAAGCGCCGTGGAAGAAAATTTGATGGCTCGCATTATGTACGGCATGAAGTGATAATAAAGCCGCGGTAAGGACGAAAAGAATCGGGATCATGAGATGATAGCACTGCATATCGTCTGAGCAGCGGCGCGCAGTAAAGCCGTGGGGTGGGGCCTCAGCTCCGTCCAACAGGCTACAAGCAAGATTCCAGCGCCAAGCGGGCACCAAAGAGGCACCACAGAGGGCACCACAGAGGGCACCACGCCATGGATTTGTAGGTGCGGCCTGGTGCGAACGTCACACGTCTAGCTGATTGACCTCACCCCACCAAACTCTCGGATTGCCCCTCCATCAACCTTCGTACATAACTGCGTGCTTTTCCCACCATCCATCCACCAGTCAGACCACAAGCAGAGGAAACGTTGTTGAAATACCGCAAACCTCCCTACCTTGTTCTGCATCCTAATCTGTCGAGACTCTCTTCCTAGGAATAACCAGAAATTAATTGCAATTCTCCCACCTTCAGAATGTCTCTATCCAGCAAACTGAACATTACCGATGTTGACCTCAAGGGCAAGCGGGTGCTCATCCGGGTAAGTGATTGTTCAAAGTCTTATTACTCATTAATTCCGGCTTGTTGAGTTGTGCTGTAAAGCTTATCAATTGCCTCAAAAATCATGAAATTCATAAGCTAATAAAACCTCACTCACTACATAGGTTGACTTCAACGTCCCCCTCGATGCGGACAAGAAGGTGACAAACAACCAGCGTATCGCCGGTGCCATCCCCACCATCAAGTACGCCATCGACAACGGCGCCAAGGCCGTCGTCCTGATGTCGCACCTGGGGCGCCCCGACGGCAAGGCCAACCCCAAGTACAGCCTGCGGCCCGTGGTGCCCGAGCTGGAGAAGCTGCTGGGCCGGAGCGTCGAGTTCGCGCCCGACAGCGTCGGCCCCGAGGTCGAGGCCATCGTCAACAAGGCCGCCGGCGGCCAGGTCGTCCTGCTCGAGAACCTGCGCTTCCACGCCGAGGAGGAGGGCTCCTACAAGGACGCCGACGGCAAGAAGGTCAAGGCCGACAAGGCGAAGGTCGAGGAGTTCCGCAAGGGCTTGACGGCCCTCGGTGTTGTCAAAATAATTAAGGCCCCCCCCCCCCCCCCCCCCCTCCCCCTCTCCCCGGCATAGCAATTGGGCCCGTTATAGTGTAAATAAACACTGGAGCTAACCACCTCTGCTCTCCTAGATGACGCATTCGGCACGGCGCACCGTGCCCACTCCTCCATGGTCGGCGTGGACCTGCCGCAGAAGGCAGCCGGCTTCCTGATGAAGAAGGAGCTGGACTACTTCGCAGCAGCCCTCGAGTCGCCCAAGCGCCCCTTCCTGGCCATCCTGGGCGGGGCCAAGGTATCGGACAAGATCCAGCTGATCGACAACCTGCTGGACAAGGTGAACAGCCTGGTGATCTGCGGCGGCATGGCGTTCACGTTCAAGAAGACGCTGCAGGGCGTCAGCATCGGCAACTCGCTCTTCGACGAGGCCGGGTCGAAGACGGTCGGGCAGCTGATGGCGAAGGCGCAGAAGAACGGCGTCAAGGTCGTGCTCCCCGTCGACTACGTGACCGCCGACAAGTTCGACAAGGACGCCGCCGTCGGCGCGGCGACGGACGCCTCGGGGGGGATCCCCGACGGCTGGATGGGGCTGGACTGCGGGCCCGAGAGCATCGCGCTGTACCGCGCCGCGATCGCGGACGCGCAGACGATCCTGTGGAACGGCCCCGCGGGCGTGTTCGAGTTCGAGAAGTTCGCCACGGGCACCAAGGCCACGCTCGACGCGTTTGTTGAGGCCGTCGCCCAGGGCAAGATCGGCATCATCGGCGGCGGCGACACCGCCACCGTCGCGGCCAAGTACGGTGCTGAGGCCAAGTGCTCGCACGTCTCGACCGGCGGCGGCGCGTCGCTTGAGCTGCTCGAGGGCAAGGCGCTGCCGGGCGTCGTGGCGCTGAGCTCGAAATGAAGGTTCGGGACTGGGCGGCTGTGAAAATGAACCGAGTATGGGAATGCAAGCTTACCTAATAGAAGAGAGAGAAAGGCGTAAAGAAAAGAAACGATATATGATGGTAGGCGCGGCCGCGTTTCTCTCGTTGGGTTCGGGGGTTACTTTACTTGGCTATGGCTACGGGAATGGGAATCAAATCAATCAATACATCGGACAGGTGGTCACATTCGTCTTACATAGGTACTATATACTACTACCTGGTCTACTTCGACGACGACACCGCTTCTTCCTTCCTAGGCGAAATACATAAAAATAGTAGATATTATTATTAGACTTTCTTGGATGTTATCTGCGGTGTATGTTATGTGGATGTGTGTGATATCTTCATTTATCTCGTCATACCTTTAAGTAATAATGTAGTAATATTAGTAGGAAAGAAATAGGGGCAAGAGGTATGGCTCTAGTCTAGTTGCTTCATGTCTAGCTGGCACATGTGCATCTACGCATATATAGATGTTACACCGGGCGAATTTTTTTTTTTTTTTTTTTGGTTCAGTGTTGGTTTGTTGGTTGTCATGTTCATCCACGCCCGTCTATTTATTAAGTTACTCCTTAGCTACCCGCATCTGTCTGTCTGGCGTGCGCGACATCGCGGTGTAAAGTACAACTTTCCTGTCCGTCACATTTGTATGTTTGATCCCCATGCTCTTACTGGGATGCTCTTCAAATCCCCCATGTTGGATATCGGACCAAGCAAGCCAGAGTAGGCCGAGACGTGAGGCTGCACTACCAGGTCACCGTCATCTTAGCTCCCAACAGGATGGCCTATCTCCGCTTCGATGACTCGACTTTCTTGAGTTCCTCTCTGTGGGTGATAGATACGTCAGTGGAACGAACTCCTCCCCGAATACAAGAGGTTGTCTGCCATTGAATGTACTAGAAATGATGTAACGTACCGGAGCTGCGCCGAGAAGTCATCGCTCGTGTCGTCGTCGTCCCAGCTCTCCTCCCACAGGTGCTGCGTCGTGCCGTCGTTGCCTCCCGTGGTCGTGGCCGCGGACTCGGTTTCCTCTGCGGGCCAGTCTGTTTTGACCTCGGGTTAGCATCGCTATATATGTATAGTTGGTAGATCGATGAAAAGAGAAGAAGAGCATGGAAGTAGGCGAAGTATAGAGAGGCAGTAAAGGCTAGAGGCAGGCGTGTTTGTATATGTCTGTATTATATGTACGTACCCTCAACAGGGAAGTCCTCGAACTCGTCGTCTTCCTCCAACGCCGTCGCGGACTTCTGCTGGGTCTGCGTTTGCTCTGGCTTGGACTCGGCGGTGGTGGCAGGCTTGTCGCTGGGCTTGTTCGTTGGTGCGGCCATGGTTGCGGTTTGCTTTTTTCACACGCCGTGAATGTATCTTCAGTAATTTGATAGTCCTGGCCGTCGATTCGGTATGCTTGCTTTATATGCTAGTCGACGTTGGTTGTTGGCAGGGTTGAGTGAGGTTTGATGCTACTAATAAAGCTAGCTATTTTATTATATGTAACAGGTCTGGGCTGTCTGTTGGTAGTCAGGCAGCTGCAAGCTTGAAATGGACGGACAAAGACAGGCGGTTGACGATGGCTGCCAGGCGGATAAGGTTAAGGCCGATGATCCGAAGCTGATACGTCTTATCCCCGTGCCGCCAATCAAAAACTCCCCGGTCCTCTGGGGCTTACGCACACTAACTGAATCAAGTAGCGAAGTAATGCATGTATCTGGGCACTACTGTAATGAGGCGAGGTACCTGCTCTCTTTCTAGCTGACCTGCAAGGTTGATTCCATTGTACTTTTTCTGTTGCTCGCGTGCGTGTCCCAGGGCCCTTGTCTGCGTTACTCCGTTTGCTTAGATGCAATCCTGCCATCCTGCTGCGTCTTTATTAGATACTCGAGGTCAGGCTGAGTGAGTCTTACATCCCACCACTTCTAACACACCTCGTTGTTTCCTACAGACCTACAGCCTCAATCCCTTCATACACGGTCATTGCCTCTGCTGAATATGACCGCCATTCACTGACAGTCAGTCCCTTGTCAACAATCTCGAACCCAGCGCCGACTAGCGCGGGGCATATTCCTGCAGCTGCACGACGTCATTTTATTTACTTACTGGGTGGACATTATTCCACTTGCACCGAGGCCAGCCGTGTATGGTGATACATGATTCGGTGAATGTGGATTTCAGCTCCGGCCCTCGAGTCAATACGAGAGCTATTCATATATGTGTCCGGTCTTACTAGATGATTAGCCTGAGATTAGGCGGTTTTCCGTACGTTCCCTAGATATAGACAACTCCAATTCACTTTACGCGTATTGGTTGTCGACACAACTCCAAGCAGCTCCACCACGTAGCATTGACTACCAACAAGGATTCATAAGCGTCTCAAATCAGCCCCACCATCTACCTAGGTATTATCAGCGTCCACAGAAGAGAGTCCTTCTTCTTCACTTGATGACCTTCTCCCTCGGGACATTACACGCTGTTTCTTTTTTCCCATTGTGTACGGCTGATACCGGTACACTGCTAGGTGTGTCGTCATGAGTCGATTGGGATCGTGGTTTCGGGGCGCCGCCCCCAAAACCAGCGCAAATCCCAGCCCGGCAGGCTCTCAGGTGGACCTGCGTGCTCGGGAGATAGCTGAAATGGAGGATGCGATGACCAGCGCGGCAATGATCATGAACGATGACATAGACGGTGCGGAGGAGAGGCTGCGGAAAGGCGACTCGACCTTCCACTCCCTAGGAATGTGCGTCTGTGTTTTCATGAGGAGCGTGCTCGGATTCGAGAAGGCTATCATGACAGAAGCGAGCAACCGTCTCAACGATTGCGAGACCAGTGCTTGGAATGAGATGAAAAAGGCTCAGAAGGAGGCTGGTACGGCAAATGGGACGGAGGACCGGATCTACCCTCCCGGTAGCGAGTACGCACTGGTCTTAGCCGAGGCCCAGCTCATGTCGGCCATTGTCGCCGTCTTACACGAGAGCTTAACAGAGGGCATCAAGGGCTTTTACAAGTTACGAAAGGCGTACATCGCGCTAGATGGGATCATGGCGTCGGAGACGGCGTATTTGAAGAGGAAAGGCCTTCATCCGGATGGGTCCAAGGAGGAGGTCTCAACCCCATCAGAGAGTACACTCGGCGGATCCGAGGATGGAACGGACGACACCGATGATACGGACCTCGAGTTCGTGGACGCCGACGAGGCTCATGCCGGGGCACAGACTGCTCAGAAATACGAGGGTCACCTTTCTGAGGATGCACATCCTGCGAAGAGATTGTCCAAATTATCATTAAATTCAAACGAGACCTTACAACCCGCGTCGAATAACACTGGGGCGTCAAAACGTCTGCCGCCACGAACCGGTTTTGAAAGCGGCCCTGATTCGGAAATTTTCAGCGACCCCATTGATACTTTCATTCATAGCGGTGCCAACATGTGCTTCGGCGTTTTACTACTCATGATTTCCATGGTCCCACCTGCATTTTCACGTCTACTGTCTATAATAGGATTTAAGGGCGACCGCGAGCGAGGCGTACAGATGCTGTGGCAGAGTTCGAGGTTCAACAACATCAACGGGGCTGTGGCTGGACTCATGCTACTTGCCTACTACAACGGTCTTCTAGGCTTTGCCGACATTCTACCTTCCGAGGAGGATGTCCGGAAAGGCGCAGTTGTCGGATACCCGAAGGCTAGGTGCGTTGCACTTCTCGCTAACATGCGTGGGCGGTATCCGGACAGCGGACTCTGGCGCCTGGAGGAAGCCCGCGTCTTGGGGAACAGCAAGGACTTGCACGGCGCGATCAAGATCCTGAAGAGCAACACGGAGTCGAAGATGCGCCAGGTCACGGCCCTCAACAACTTCGAACTGTCGTTGAACTCCATGTACATCCAGGACTACCACGACATGCGCGACAACTTCCTCCGGTGCATCGAGCTCAACGACTGGAGCCACGCCCTGTACTACTACATAGCCGGGTGCGCCGAGCTGGAGAACTACCGGAACGAGTTCCACAGCGAGAAGAAGAACAAGTCGCGAATCCACCTCCACAAAAAGAAGGCCGAGGACCTGTTCAAGAAGGCGCCGACGGTGGCCGGCAAGAAGCGCTTCCTCGCCAAGCCCTTACCGTTCGAGCAGTTCGTGGCGCGCAAGATCCAGAAGTGGGAGGAGCGCTCCAAAGACCTGGGCGTCGACCTCGCCGACGCCGTCGGCGTCAGCCCCGCCCAGGAGATGGTGTACCTGTGGAACGGCATCAAGAAGATGGAGGCCCCCGAGCTGGAGCTGTCCCACGCCGCCCTGTCCTGGGACCGGCTGACGGCGCCCGAGGAGGCGCGCGGTAAGATCTCCGCCGAGACGGACGAGCTCGCCGTCCGCGACGTCTGCCGCGCCGCTGTCGTGCGCGCCCTCGGGCGGTTCGACGAGGCGCATCAACTCCTCGAGCCCGTGTTGGCTATTGATAAGTGAGTTTCATCGATCCCGTGTTATTGGATTATTTAGTCCCGTGTGGATGGATGATGAACTTGGGAGAAAAGGTTTAATGGCTAATCTGAACTCACGCAGGCTCGCTTTCAAAGGCCCCACCAAGGACGACTATGCGCTGCCGGCCGCGCACTACGAGATGGCCGTGCTCGCCTGGGCCGAGGTGCAGCAGCCCGAAGTCCGCCGCCGCCGAGAGTCACCCAAGGCGGCGGAGGCCTCCGCTGCTGCTAGTACGAAGACCGGTAGTAGTAGTAGTAGTTCCAGCAGCAGCAGCAAGCAAGGCGACGAAGAATGGATCCGCAAGAAGACGGACGAGTGCCAGACCTGGCTCGAGAAGGTCGCCCGCTGGGAGGCCTTCATCCTCGACGCCCGCGTCGGCATGCGCGTGCAGACCGGCCTGGATACCATCCGCTGGTACAAGAGGGAGCGCGGGTGGGGTGCGGCGGTGACTGCGTGATCGATTCCGCTCTGTTTCGGTTCGTTTGGGCATAGGCATGAGACTTCGGGTTGTCTCGCATGCTATATACATATACATCATAGAAGCGCCAATACAGCATCTTGGCTTGCGTTGGTTTGCACGGGGATACATTACTGATACAGATACTAGAACTGGCAGGCTGGCAGGCAGGCGCGCGTGTGGTTTGGGATTCGGACCGGATCGGATTCCGCGGACTAAAAGAGCACTTTGTCTATCTAGAATTTCTGCATCTTCTCCTGCCCTAATGCGCAAATGCAAATGCGATCAGGGCTGGGCAAGGGGAATGGCGGGGCGTTGTTTTTTCCAAACTCATAGAATTGAAATCGCGATTTGTTGTTAACGATATGCCAAGTATTCGCAACGTGAGTATGTAAGGTACCGTCTCGCTATCGTGTCTGCCATGTCTTCTATGAGACTGGCTCGCTCACCTGCTCTACCTACCTAGTCAGTTGACTTAGTCACTGGTGGGAGGAGCTACGTATACAGTCAAGCAAGCACGCAAGCTGACTAACATCCTATCTACATACATATGTATCTACATACATATATACGTATATACACATGTACATGCCCGGTCTGACATCTCGGAGCCGTACACATACTCTCAGGAACTGAGAAAGGTCTCGTGACTTGGTGGTTTAGTTCGTACATAACAGACAAAGAACACTCAAATAGGAACTGCGAACTAGCGCCAGCGATCTCGACGTCAGTTGGTGTGTGTGAGCGAGCGAGCTCGTCATGACAAGGCGCCGCGGAGCCGCAGTAGCTCTGAGAGCTCGACAAACAGCAAAGCGGAGCCAACGTTTGGCATTGCGACTACTAGTTTCACACCTGAAGGTAGAGGGAAGGAGGGATGCCACTCTCGCTTGGCTAAATACAGGTAGGTAGGTCGGAAGCCACTCGCCAACTTACTTCAAGAGCGCGATATCGCTGAAAGTTAAGTACGTCGTGGACCGAGGATGAACGAAGGGGACTAAGGAGGTAGGTACATGATATACTCCGCAAGCCAAGTATAGCGACCATCGAATATGTCTTCACCGGGTTCGTCGGCGGGCTGAGCTCACAGTTTGATATGGGGATAAGGGTAAGCAAGGGACGCGAGCGGAAGGTGTTCGCCGTTGCTGACTGGGCGAACGCCCTTGAGACCACGGAAGATATCGGCGTCTGGATCGAGTTCGTCAAGCATTGGTTAGAGTGATGGTGGCAAGCAGGTAGCAGCGTAGACCCGTTATGACTGGGGGGGGGGGAGGGGGCATTTATAGACAGATGACATAAGCATGTTCACGGCGACGGTGGTCTGGTTAGTCGGTCGGTCGGTCGATTGTAGTTTGCGAAGATACTGATGCATGTTATACCACGGATATCCCACTTCGTGGGAGGCGCTTTGAGAACTCGGTAGCGAATATATAATTCCTGGGCATTATTCCCTCTAGTTCCGTTCTTACACATTAGGGTTTTCTTCAGTGAATTTAGACAGTTAAATTACCCAAGGCAAGGAAACGCTTTTCTAAGAGACTTAGAGGGGCTGGCTTAGGTCTTTAGTTTATGGTTGTAAGCGTTTTTAGGGGCTTGCAAAGACGATGGGGGTCAACAGTATCTTGACTGATAGGCGAGTAAAGGCTCTTGCATATTCACCCTGTTACTCCCACAATCTTGGATACGACTGATTAGATCGCAGCCGACGAGCCATTGTGACCTCTCGGGGTGTTTGCTTCTAGGTACCTAAGGTAGGTTCGAGCACCTAGGTACGAGGCCAGCACAGGTGGGAAGACTTATGTACCATTGTAACAACGCAGAATTCTAACCGACGCCACCTGCCTCAACCAAAAGCAGCATTGGTCAATGGGCCAGTCACTCGGCCAGAAAAATCTCTTCGGGAGTTTTTCGAAGGTTCCGGAGTTCAAGCCACGCTGCAAGAGCTTGAAAATTCCGGATCTGAGCTTTTTTGTCAAATTCGTCTTTGGAAAAGTGGAAGATAAATGACAGTTGTTTTTCTTTTGAATTTTCTTTTCTCATTTTTTATCCTTCTTGATGTTAAAAACTCTACCTTAGGTAGTGGAAGCTATGGGACATCACCAGTCGCTCACAGGCGCATGTTCGATTTTATCATGATGATTGTTTGATGAGATTCATCGCCTTGTCTGTCTGCTTACTTGCTTGCCTGGGTGACTCATTGAAAACCGGTGTTGTTTCCTAAAAACTGCTTGATGAGGGTGTTGGTGTGTGCAAGTGTGTAGCCTATAAATAGGGGGTAGCCCCGGGACAAGATCCAATGTGGCCTTTTCTTTACTTCTCGGCAGTGCAAAAAAAGATTGAAGTCTTTACAGTTGAACTACAGAGAGCTCTTATATAGACAGTAACATACATTTATCAGTGAAACATTTTCATACACATCCTCCCAGGTTTTTTTCCTGGTCGTCGAGAAACTCTATCGAATGTAACATAACGTCCTCCCCCAGTACAAGGCGACAGATCATCCAGCAACCTCCACCTGAGAAGAACAAGATAGAGAAATGGACCTTGGTAAGGAAGACAAGACAGGGTCCATCGTCTCGTAAGTTGCGACTCAGCAGCGTGTCGATTCTTCTATGCCCTAGGACTAATTGAAGAGAAGGAATGAACGCCTCAGCCTAGCTCAGCTGACACGTAATTCGCGATGAATTGCTCCGTGGGGAGCTCCAAGGTTATCGCGTCGGAGATCTAGCTAGAGCTGGACAAGAGAGAGACGGTATTGCATGGGATACACGGGAAAATTATGTAAAAATAGTATTTCTCGTCGGCGGGCCTGCGGGTAGGCGTGTGATTAAGGAGCCACGAAGAATCTGGCATCGCGCCTCTAATGGAGGACAGCAACCAGGTCCGTGATTCCTCATTTCGCAGCCCAGATGGTTGGTTCTACAACCAGTATCTGCCATCAATACATTCCGTCAACCAGCTCACGCTGAGAGGGGGGCACTAGGTCGTCCCCGACTAACTCTCTGTCACATAGGGCGCTAAAACGAATCGTCACGGCCTTTCCCAAGCCTGGAAGTATTCGAATTCGGAACACACCAATGACCAAACCCGATAGGCAGATATAATTCTGCTGTCGGTATGTCGATCTTTGGAGTCGGCTTTCTTGCTACACACGGAGAATCTCCCAGCATAGTGGTCGTGAAGGACGGTTCGGACGAGCATGCTTGGAAAGGGGGTATCAGATCTCGGCCTATATGGACCAGGGCCCTATCCAGCAGGGGATGCAGCAGCTTATGCAAGCCCCGGTCGGCAATGTATTTCAGCACCAGGGGTACACGTACTACCAGAACTATGGCTATATGAATCAAGGCCCTATCCAGCAGAAGATGCAGCAGCTTATACAAGCCCCGGCTGGCAATGCCTTCCAGCACCAGGGATACATGTACCATCTAGACCCTGAATCTTCATATGCGCCCCGTTACTCGATTTATCCGGGCGGGCGTTGCTCTGGTTGTTGCGGACGGGAAAAGGGGAGGATATACATATGGACATGGAGTAGTAAGGAGGAAGACCTGATTAATCGTGAGACTGTCAGGAAGGCACCTGGAAATTTTCGGATCGTAAAGAGATAACGAGGCGACTAACCAGCACCGCTGTGAGTTGGGGGGTCTGGTGGGGTGAATATACATAGACAGATCCTCAACAGGCGTCTAGTTAAATAGGTATCAAGTTAGCTGCGCGTGGTTTAAGTGGCTTCTCTCCACCCACCATTGCTTTCGCTGCCTCTTTGCCTTGTCTCATATCCGTATCCACCTATTCACGCCCAGCCAGGTCAAATCCCCCTATTGAAGACCCTTCACAAACTAAATCGCAGTGTTATTCAAGAATCCGACAAAGGTAGTATGATATTCTGTGTGTAGAATCGTATATGCCGGATTTAATTCACGCCGAATCACACAGAAAGATGCTCCGGTAGGCATATTCCACTTATACGTCTTCGTCATGGAAGTATTCTCTAGGGTGGTGCCACGCGGCTATTGGAACCAAGACCTGTTGGAAGCTATACGAGATGCAGGAATGCTGCACAAGTACATATATTGGGTGCTGTTAGATGTTAGTCGATATCGATACTGTTGGAATGTATGACTACCTAACAAAAGGTATGATCACCAGACGGCGGCTACGTCGGCAACAGACCAGATACGTACCAGGAATACGTACCGCGGCAGCAGGTCTATATAAGACCTGTCGCCAACCATCAGACTTAGATTGAAACTTAGAACCATAAGCACCCTCAGAAGCCCTAGAGAATTATTAGCTAAATGGATATATTCCAAGCCTTGATTACAGCCCTTGTTACAGGTGGCCTATCAATATATATCCTTTCCTTAGACGTCCGCCTCCTACTTTTGCACAGGTAAACCCCCTAATCTTTCATCTAATCATCATCTTAAGCTCCAGTGCATGATTGTGTACTATCAGCGACCTCTATTGTATAATATTGAGGCTACCGTTACCGGAATCACGGTCGAACAGTTGATATACCAAACATAAGATTTATCGCAAGCTGTCTTCACCTACCATCCCGGCCGTATTTGCGCATGGGCAGGTTTGGGCGTGATGATGTGACATGTTACTTAGTCAGAGGCCTGATTGTGATGCTCTGTTATACACGAGTGTTTGCTGAATCTCCTTTGTCCGCGTGACTTCGAGTCTGTTGGTCATTTCTTTCATAAAACCATGTCAGATCTCATTCCGCCAGATATGTCCCTCGAGAATGATAAATACTTCGGTTCATAACCAGATAAGTTATTTTCTCTACATTCCTTCTTATCATACCTTCTTAAACCACTATAAACCCCAAAAGGCCAATACGACATGCCGCCAGAAGCTCAGACACCGTCTGCACTGCACATGTTCAAAATCATCGAGCAGAAAACGAACGGCTGTCTTAACAAGTTTCAAGCAATAACATCAATTAGCGAGACTACGAGAGTCTACAAAAATATATTCGAAGACTGGTATAAGCGCTTTGGTGTACTCCATAAAGGTGCCTTCACATTATCCCAAAAGCTCGAGGACAAAGGAAGCGCAAATATGCTTAACGGTATCGTCAGAAGCTTTATGACCCGTAGGAATATAATTTCACCATTCGATGAACGAAAGATCATTTCACTAGTCGATAACCGAAATCTAGTCGAAGTACTCGATAATCTCGATAGAGTGCTTACGCGTCGTATGTAAATATATGCACATGTAAAGGCTCCATGGCTAATGCGCATTTTATTATCTAGGCCAACACATTCTTGAAAACCCCGACTTGCCATCTGAGAATGGAGATGAACATATTCTACGTTCAATTAAACAAGACGTCACCGACTTGGAAAAGTTTGCATCCCAATGGAGACTAATTCCAGAACACTAAATCCAAGGAAACTCAATACGTAGACACTCAATCCAAGAACACTAATGCTCATGGGCAATTGGCGTGTTTAGGCGCCCTACTGCTTATGCCGCGGCCATACCTTGCGTGCCACGAGGTCCTGTTTTGACGATTACCGTAACATCATTGAATCAACAGGCCGAGTCATATGATGTTAACAATGGACAACTACCCGTTGTCTAGCGACCTAGCTTCATCTCCTTTAGAACGAAGGCATCACTATGGGTAGCAACTCAATGCCACGTCAATAAACATTGAGATAGCATACATCCTCACGAGAGATCTACTTTATTCCACTGAGGATATGGCGGAACTCAACTTTTCCATCCCCTTCGTTGGCCCTCTAATCAGCATGATCATATAGAAATCTAGAGTCTGTAATTGGCTGAGATGAGCCCTATATTAATTAGCCTTACTATCACTTGTCTAATTCAAATCACGTATCAAATGCATATAGCCAACCTGTGTACGCTATGGCCACCTAAATCCCATTGACATGGTGTCTCTCTGGTTTCTAGCTTCTGAATGATAAATCATATTCACGCCGGCATGGTTCACGCAACGTGTGGAGCTCTATGTAAGGGAGCGGCAACGTTCACACTATCAACATCACTAATATGAAGAGTCCTTTCTGGTTATGCTATCGACTCTACAAAAAGTGTTAATCTCCAGTGTAATACTTGGTTCAGGAACTACAGTCGCTGACAACCTTCTAGGTTAACAGGGTCGTCATCATAAAGCCATGGCTGAACAAGAAAATATGATTTGTCAAGCAGCTTCATGCATATTAATGATTATGCTGTTCTCCATATATCGAGAGATTACCCAGGTGTGTCAGTAAACTATTCATACTTCTACCTATAGCTAGACAGACCCCGCTAGAGGCCAACTCCAACGACCCCCTCATCTTCAAAATGCCTTGGGACTTCCTCGAACCTCGAGTTTGCCTTTATGCAGGGCAGCTTGGGGTTCACAGCGCAGAATATTCCACTTATAGCATCTCATAAAAGTACTCCGCTTAATTCTTATTCGGACGGCTTTGTCCCGAAGGAGTATGCGCACCGATCGTTAGGAAGTACTGAGGCTCAGATGACCTACAGCCATGCAGCCAGAGTTGACTCCCAATGCTGGATGCCCAAGCTTGCGATACTTCGGTATACCGCTTGTAGCTTTACATGAAATTCTTCTGTCTCAATGCATTTCTTGATTGCCAATAATTTGACCCAATTCCACATCATACTCTGAATCAATTCCTTGCCCCTTAAATCTCAGAGAGCACCATGTTCACAACCCCAGACACACACATCCTAGAATACCGCTACGATGCCGAGACCCTCCGCATCGAACCCTGGGGTCCCAACGCTCTCCGCATCCGCGCAACCCCTCTACCCACCTTCCCTGCCGAGGACTGGGCCTTAACGGAGCCCGTGCCGGTGCCCAAAGCCGACTCCATAACCATCAGCATCACATCCGACGACCCAGGCTCCGGGCGCGCAACCGCCCGCCTCCGCAACGGGAACATAACAGCGACGGTGAGCCACCGCGGCAAACTAACCCTTACCAACGGCGCCGGCAAGACGCTCCTCGAGGAATACGTGCGCCAGCGCCTCGACGTGAAGGACCCGCACTGCAGCGCCCTGCGCATCTCCGCGCGCGAGTTCCGCCCGCGCCTCGGCTCTGACTCCTGGCACCTGACGGCGCGCTTCGAGGGCGACCCGGCCGCCCGCGTCTACGGCATGGGGCAGTACCAGCACGGGTGCCTGGAGCTAAGCGGCGCGGACCTGGAGCTGGCGCAGCGCAACTCGCAGGCGTCGGTGCCGTTCGCCGTGTCCAGCGCCGGGTACGGGTTCCTGTGGAACAACCCGGCGGTGGGGCGCGCGGTCTTCGGCAAGAACGTGGTCTCGTTCGAGGCGCGCAGCACGCGAGTGCTAGATTACTGGGTCGTGGCGGGCGATACGCCGGCGGAGATCGTGAGGGCGTATGGTACGGTTGTGGGCACCGTGCCGGAGATCCCGGAGTATGGGCTGGGGTTTTGGCAGTGCAAGTTGCGGTACCAGACCCAGGAGGAGGTGTTGGAGGTTGCGAGGGAGCACAAGAGTCGTGGGTTGCCTATGGATGTCATTGTCGTGGATTACTTCCATTGGCCGTACGAGGGGGAGTGGAAGTTCGACCCTACGTTCTGGCCTGATCCTGGTAGGTTTTTACTTTGTTGCGACACAACACTCTCCAAAGGCCATGCATATCAAGGATGGGGATATAGACCGGCTGATACTGTGAGAAATATGTAGATACGATGATCGCAGAGCTCAAATCCCTCGGTATCGAGCTCATGGTCTCGGTCTGGCCGACGGTGGACCGGCGGTCGGAGAACTTCGCCGAGATGCTCGAGAAAGGCCTCCTGATCCGGCAGGACCGGGGCTGGCGTAACATGATGGAGGGCGAGGGCGACTGCATCCACTTCGACGCAACGAACCCGGCCGCGCAGCAGTATGTCTGGGAGAAAGCTAAGACAAATTACTACGACAAGGGCGTGCGCATCTTCTGGCTCGACGAGGCAGAACCCGAGTACACCCACTATGATTTCGACAACTACCGGTACCACGCCGGGCCGGACCTCAGTAAGTCTCTTCCCCAATCCCTCGGTCTCCGATCCCGGTGCCCGTCTCCCATCTATCTATCAGAAGATTCCTTTCCTCTGGGTATGACTTATGTAGAAATTCGGCAGTCACGGATGCCTCAATGAATTCCTACTAGTCCCCATACTACTTACCTCTTCATTAGGTATATTGTTTCATGCCGCTAACCCCCGACACAATAGTGGTCGGCAACATCTACCCCCTAACCTACGCACGCGGCTTCCACACCGGCATGCGCGCCGCCGGACAGTCCCAGGTCCTGAACCTAGTGCGGTGCGCCTGGGCCGGGTCGCAAAAATACGGCGCGCTCCTGTGGTCCGGGGACATAGCCTCCTCCTGGCCGAGCCTGCGCGCGCAGCTGGCCGCGGGCCTCAACGCCGGGCTCGCGGGCCTCGCGTGGTGGACGACGGACATCGGGGGGTTCCACGGGGGCGAGGGGTCCTCGCCGTCCTTCCGCGAGCTGCTGGTGCGCTGGTTCCAGTGGGGCGCCTTCTGCCCCGTCATGCGGCTGCACGGGGACCGCGAGCCGAAGCAGGCGCGCCGCGGCACCACGGGGGGCTCGCACTGCCTGTCCGGCGCCGCGAACGAGGTGTGGGCGTTTGGCGAGGAGGTGTACGCGATCTGCTCCACGTACCTGCGCCTGCGTGAGAAGCTAAGGGATTATATCCGCGGTGTCATGCACGAGGCGCATGTCCATGGGGACCCCGTGATGCGCCCGCTGTTCTACGATTTTCCCGAGCAGGAGGCCCTGTGGGCCGTCGAGGACCAGTACATGTTCGGGCCGAAGTACCTCGTTACCCCCGTGTTGGAGGAGGGGCAAAGGGTGAGGAGGGTCGTGTTGCCTGGTGGTGCGAGGTGGAGGTTGTTTTCGGCCGAGGGGGAGCTTGTGGGTTCGGTTCTTGAGGGGGGACAGACAACTATCGTGGCGGCACCGCTCGGGTACATGCCGGTGTTTGAGAGGCAATTATGAGATATGTACCTATATACGGAGCCCTTGCTATGGAACTTATAGCTTTCCCACTGGCTAATATGACTAGTCACCCTAGGGGCTATGTAAAGTCAACGTATTCTCTAGAAAATGAAAGGTTATGCCAAGACGCCTATACAGATATATTCTGTTGAATCAAGAGAGCAGAAATAGTCTAGTCAGCGTTCACGAGACAATCAAACGCCCAAATGTCAAAGGTATGAACTTCATCGACATATCTTGAAGCATCCCATAATTTCATACAACTCCACAGAATAATCACATATCATAGGAAGTCAAAAACGCTTTAGGAGCTACTATCAATTAATCGATCGACCATCCTGGTGGTCTTCTGCGGGAGCCTTGATAAAGGCGACCCGTAAAAAATCCATTTGCATGTTTGTCTGTTGTAAGCCGGCAGAGTACTTATCACGACCTAGTGTCCGATCCGCGGGAAAAAAAGAACCTAATCCTTACAACACCCTCCCTAGCAAAAAAACCAGTTTTCACAAATGCTTTTGTTTTTTCTTCCTCTTCTTCTCCAGTCAGTCAGTCTCGGAAAGACGCGGCCTCCCCCGTAATTGCATGCCGTCGTGATGGTCGGCCGCCGGATGATTCAGTTTCATACACAACAGTTCGGGTATGTCGCCATCTTACAACTCCTCCTTGACGTCCTGGGCCTTCTTCTTGGCAGCCTCCGATCCGGCGCCGAGCTGGCCGACGACCCATTGATAAGCGCCCTTAAAGCTCTCGCCGAGTTTGGCAAATGCGGTGTCGGTGGGATTGGTAGTGCCATACTTGAAGTACGTCGACTGCTTGCGGGCCAGAGCCTTCAGCTCGTTGATAGTCGAACCCTGAGGAACAGGCTAGAAATCAGGTTAGCATTGATATATTGCGTAAGTCCTTCAACTTCAACTTACCAGGCCATAGCTGTCCAGGTAAGCCTTCAATTCGCTCTCGCTCCAAGTGTCGAAGGTGGTCTTCTTGGCTGCCTCAGTGGCCGAAGCCAGGTAGCTAGTAGCTGAGGCGTACGAGTCACCGCCAGCAGTGGATGCGGAGGCATAAGCAGAGTGGGCAGCCTGAACAAGTTCGTCTCGGGTGGCACCAGTGCTCTCGCTGACCTTCTTGGCGGCGTCGTTGCCACTGTTGGCGAGATAAGTCTTCAGGTTGTCGTAAGAGAGATCGTCCCAGGTCCAGGCACTGTAAGGGTTGGCTGCCTTGTGAGCATTGCGCCTAACCAGGGAACGAAGATCATCAGTCTTAGATGCTTGGGGAACCGGGACTCCACGAGCATCTAGGTAAGCCTTCAGTCTGCTCTCAGACCAAGTGTCGACGGCCTCGTTGAATGCTTCCTGGGCAGCGAGGCTAACATCGTTGGAAGCCTTAGCGTACTCATTGCCGGCCTTGCTAGTGGCTGCGCCGAAAGCACTGGCAGCTGATCCCGTCACAGTATCACCAAGAAGCTCGGCGCGGTTCTTGCGAACAAGGGCGCGAAGCTCATTGACCTTGGAGCCTTGAGGGACTAGTGATTTCCGTTAGTTGGTAACTATGAGTTAAATTCGAGGTACTTTACCGTTGATTCCATTCTTGTCGCAGAACTCCTTGAGCTGGGACTCGCCCCACGCATCAATGATCTTGTCGGTCAGGGTAGCGTAGGCGGCATTAGCCCTAGCGGAAGCAGAGGCAGCTTGGTCTTGAGCCTTCAGGTAGGCGATACGGGAGTTTCGGCGAACCTTGGCGATCAGCTTGTTGCGCTACGAAACGCGTTAGTACCAATATTGCGTTATTGTAAGGAGGCCACATACGTCAGTAACCTGAGGAGCGGGAAATCCATGGGAATCGAGCCATTCCTTCAGGTCAGACTCAGACCAGGTCTCATATAGCCAATCACCGGGGTACGAAGCAGTGTCTCCGAGCTTCTTCGCGACGGTCTCATAGTTAGAACGAGCATGTTCGAGGAGGGTATCACGAGTTCGGGGCTGAGGGACTATGTACACGGTAAGCAACTTATTGAACTAGGGATGGAGGCATTCGTGTACCTGGGATGCCGTGCTTGTCGCAGAATGCTTTCAGGGAGCTCTCAGTCCAGGTGTCCAGAATCCAATCCTTAACACTGGTCCAGCTCGTCTGAGCTGTGTCCTCGGTCTCGTACCAGCTGGAAGCCACCTGCTGAACCAGTGCATCCTTACTCGACGCGGCGGCGTCCTTGGTTTCGATACCCTTGGACTTCAAATAGGCCGTGAGCTTATCCGTGTCCCATTCCTTGTAAGGGGCAACAGCGTAGGTTTCCCAGTTCTTCTGGAGCAGTTCCTCGAGGTCCTTACGATCGGCAGGAGTTGGGTAGGGGATGTCGTGATCGGATAGCCATCGCTCGAGCTCGGTCTCATGCCACTTATTGTAGGCTACAAATTTGGTGGTTAGCGAACATTGCAAGAGCTCAGATGAAATACAATTGGGTAGTCATCAGTAGTGGTAGGTGGTAGGTATTGAGAACATACCTGCTTTGCTAAACCATGTGCTACCCAGGACGACGTTGGCCGTCAAGGCCAGGGGGAGGACGGCTGATAACAACCTCATGATGAATGGATGTGCCGGTACAGCTCCTTGGATTTGCTTCCTGTATGGTTGGACTAATCCTAGTATGACTTCAGTTGTAGGGGACTAGACAGACAATGCAGAAGTCTGTGGTAATAGATGACAGCTGAAGGTTTAAGAGATGGAGGAACTAGGGGGGATGCGGAGGAATGCCAGCAGCTCTGGTTTGACGTAGGTAGGGAAAAGAACAGAGTTCGCGCATGAAATGATGATGCAGAAATGTATCACGTCACTCTTTTCTTTTGTTTACCATCACTAGTTCCACGTATGCGCTACCTCAAGAGAACACGTACGTGTGGAATTCTTTTTCGGCACCTCAGGCAAAGGGCAGGTTTTTTTTATGCAGTACGGATGGATTAGGTAGTTATGGACGTGGATGAGAAGGAGATGAGACAGAGAGCCTGGACCAAGCACATCCTCCCAAAGCTTTGAGGAGCTTGGGGACTCTCGTGCCCGCAGCTTCTGTACACACATTGATATTGGAGGTTGCCGTCGACAGATATGACGTAGCTAAACTGTGCAATTCCAGGGATGTTAATGACATTAGGTTCAGGCAAGCCACTCACTAATTACCAGTGGCTGCAGGCTAGGATACACATGTGGCCATTTCTTTCACCAAATAGCAGCCATTGAAAGAATACCATGTGCTAAAATCTCGATCTTACACTGCATTGGCTGTCGGATTGTGTGTGTGTTCCTACCAGACAGGAGTCAAGCTGTCATCACACTTTACATAAACAGTCCCATGTCGTGCCCAGCTGGAACAAGGAAGAAAAGATCCGGTGATGTCATGACATCCCTTAGGTACATCCATACATGTACATATGAAGCTCTGAGGCTCAAGCCACAATCTGATTTGACAGGTGGGGCAATAATCGGGTACCTCAAAATTGCTAGTGTTGCTAATATAAGGGATGTTGGGAATTAATCTCGAACACTGTGCAAATTGCGAGCTTGGTATCCGACGCTGGATAGTCTCTATCATCTATACACACTGTATGTCCCTTTATCTCTTCAATACAACAGTACTGCTACCACATAAAATAATAATAGCATACCTCGAGACTCGAGGTTGTATTATGCACTCTATCTGAAGCAACGAAACCTTATTTGTACCTTACTCCTTTGTGAATAGATGCAACTGATATCTACCCAACGCTCCTGACGCCTACCCAATAGTCCTCATCCAAGGCCAGCATGTTCATAAAGCTTTACGTTACAAATTAGTCAGTCATGGTATCTCGCCTTTAAGCTGCTATCATTGCCCCCAGAAACGACAACGCTGTTCATGATCCAGAACTCCCGATAGTCATCCTCTTCATCTTCACCGTTTGCAGTCCATGTGGAATATGCAAACCGTGTAGACCGTGCGGAACGTGCAAGCTATGCTTGCTGTGCATGCCGAAGCTATGCTTCTTCAACTTCTTCTGCTGGAAGTCGTCTTCAGGCTCCTCGGGGCTTGACCTCGATGACTCCCACTTGACATGTGACCGTGGGAAGAGCCCCGTCTTTCCGTGCTTGTTCGTGCCGGACCAGCACCAATCGTCTTGATTAAGGCCTACAGCACGAGCGATGGCAGAGGTTAGCTGATCAGATCTCCAAATTCCCACCGAGGGATCATTCAGGAGCAAGCGAGTCGACTGGAGAACTTACAGCTGACATTGGATAATGTCTCATCCTTATCGAAAGATAACCACCCAACTGCTGGATCCTTGACGTCCCATTTCCAGCGTGTTGTGACGAACATGCTGTCGGTCATAGTGCTCGTCCTTGGGGTGTGTGCCGGCGGTTCGAGCATGATGCTCTTCAAGGGGAAAGAGCCCCACAGGCCGTCATGCCAGCCTGTACACCACTTGCCCTTCCACTTGTCAGGAAATTCTATCCCTACGATCCGGGCGCCTTCGTGGAACTGCAGAACATGATCCGAGCTGCCGTCTGGATCCATCAAGTCGCGCCCGTACCGCTTGATGTGGCTTTTAAGTGCTACGGCAGCTGGCAGCTTCGCCAAGGATACAGCATCTGGAAGAAGACTCGGCTTTGGCGGATTCGGCAAATGCAGATCATAGTCATCGATCAGGGGGTCGTCTGGCGCTACTCGACCGTAGAGAACTTCTACCCCGGGCACCTCTGGCAACGGCTGCGGGTGGCGTGCTAAATGTTGAAAGAGTTGATCCAGTGTGGTGAAAACGGTAGCGTCGTCTGCATGGACGGTCTGGCCCTTCTGCGCGCAAAAGAGGCAACCGAATTGCATTGTAAATGCCGAGGTCGAGATCATATGTGATTTGTATAAGAAGCGAAGGCGGTATATGACGCCGGCTTTGCAAAAATTCCTACTTGCTAGAATTTTGCGTCAGTTGGGTACAGTTGTTTAATGCAGAGAATGTGCTTACAATCTTTCGCAGAATCGAGCTCTACATCAATTAGGCTTTGTGCGAACTCGCATTCTAGGCATCGAGCAATGCCTCGCCGCGTACCCTGGTCGTTCAATATGAGCAGAGTTCTTAAGTATTCGGTCTTTCGCCCCCTTTCTACAGGTCATATAATAGGGTGCTAAGATCGAGGAGAACATACCGCACTTACGTATTCCATTACAACTTTAGTGGCTTGTTTCCCCCTAGCCTGATACATTTGCGCCCCGGGACAGAAGCCCTTTTGGACGTAAAGGCTGCTATCCAATCCTATCGGGTAGCCCGGCGGCGGGCTTAGAGATGGCATGGGGATTTCGTTGACTAGCATTAGGCCGTCATCATAGGGTGGCTCGGACGATGGTGGGGTTTGGGACTGCGGAATGTTTTGTGTTGCCGACAGGCTCGGCATAAACCTCGGAAGCGAAGTTGTTCTTTGGTCGCTTGTTGGAACATTGATCGATGATCTGGGCCCAGATACAAAGCTACCAGTGGCAGTATACCAGGAAGCTCTACTGTACGTCGTCCCCGGGCTGTTCGGCAAGTTAAGTGGCTTACACACATCCGCGCCCTGCAAAGTAAGACTATCTAGGTTATTGAAGATTGCAGTGTTTCCAGTGAACTGGTCGCCCTCTGGAATAGTATTGTTGAGAGGCCAAAGCCCCGAGTCCGACGTCTGGTCTTTGACCCACGCCGATGTTCGCGCAGTTGGGACCACAGCTGTTGATGAAATCGTTGGACTAGAGGATGGCGTTACGAGGTTTATACAATTGCGCTCCGCTCCAAGAATATCGGGGCTTGACGGGCGTCTACCGCCGATGCTGGCATTGGCATTAACATTGGCATTGACATTGATATTTTCATATATCTCTGGATTCGTTATATGGTTGAGACGACGGCTGCTGCTCTTTCGTGGTATCGGTGGCAATTCTGGCTCTGGCGTCAAGTCTGGAGACGCTGCTGGCGTAGGTGGGAACGTGGAAAGCTGTGGGATATGCATCCTCTTGATCGTTTCGAGAAGAACCAAAGCAAACGATTTCGAAGCGGCCTGAACGTCCGAGAACTTTTCAGCATCAAAGGAATCCACTTCGACAAAATCGTCTAGATCATAAAGCAAATCCTCTAGGCGCCTCTGGCTATCGACGATTTGGTCTATCATTACGTAAGTATATGGCTTCGTGGAATTTGACAACTTGCGACTGGCGCCGCGTAATATTCACCATTTTGTCGTATCGCCTCTATAAACGCGCCGCCCAACTTATCGACTTGCGATTTCCAAATTGGCGGCACCTTCTGCAACGCCCGTTCTCCCTCTCTAGCAAGAGACCGGGCGGACCTCAGCATTTGTTTTGATGCATCGGGGTCGACGTCTCGGATGGCCTCGGCGTTCGCGACAGCTTCATTTCCCCTCTCCATCACCTCCCGAAAAGGCTCAAGGACGAGCTCCTCGACCGAGACGGCCATTGTCGGCGGCAGTGTTACTCAGGCCGGTAACAAGAAATGCAATGCGCACTCCATAGAATGATTCGCAAACTACACTTCGTAGGCGTGGAAGAGGGCCCGGTGTGTCGGTTGAGGTGTTCAGAACCATTTCAATGACTGCTGACGACAAGCGGGCAGTATCCATGTTACGAGGGGAATTTGATTCCCGACAGATCGGTCCCCACGTACACCAACTGAGCCACTTGCAGACACTCTAGCCAAGACCTTCACTCCGACACCCTATCAGATTACGTCCGACCTTCTTTACGGGTACTAACGTGTGTCTGGGGTATTTGAGCTAGGCTGACCGGAGGCAGTCTTAGGTCTTGGCAGAGCCGACATTGCCCCTTCAAGGAATTGGATCCTGTGGACCCAACGAATCACCTCCGTGATATTCCTTTAGCGAAGATAGGAACATCATCATCGTCCTTCACGCGCTCCTCTAGGCTGGTTTACCGACACCTTCATTAGGTAGACCGCTCAACGGCGAGAATTGGCTGTTTCTTTTGCCGAATTTTACCCTGATTAGGTGGCTTATTATTAGTTTGCTTACCCTTTCAATATCTCAGGCGGGCTACATAGTCTCAGCGTCGCAATTAAGGCTGTATGCGCGGTAACAGAAAAGGTTTAATGGAGTTGCTGCATGAGAGTGACTCGTGATTACTGCGTATAACTCACCTACAGATAGGCCAGCTTTATACCTTCATCAGTTAAGCTTCATGCCCATGTTCCTATTGCCCCCCATCGGAGGCGGCAGGCTTACCTAGTTAGGCAGCTAGATTAACCGAGCATGCGGAGGCGTACATATGCTGAGACGTTGACAGATGGAGGGCACAGACTTGGATCTAAGCAACCCGGTATAATCCTTATTTACGTAAGCTGAGTTCCGGGCCATCCTCCAATCACACAACGTATAATTCCCTGCCACAAGAATTCAAGCAATGTTGCCTTACCAGCTTACCTGCCCAGTCCTGCCAGTCTAACCCCACAAACCTGGGGATACACTCCACACGAAGGATGCTCTTCCCGTCTGCCTGCGGGATTTCTTATACCTTTACCTGGTATCGAAGTGCATCCTGTCCAGTTTCTACTTGGCACTTATGAATTACCTAGCTACTGCCTCTCGAACCTTCGGATGTCGGGGTTCGGGGTTAGCTGTACAGCCGTTCAATGTTCAGACTAATGATATGCTTACTACGGCACGGCATTCTAGTTACTACAATACAGATGTACTGATTCAAAAGAACTTTTATCAACTCATTAAAGGGTCTAATGAACACCTTATTTATTATGTCACAATAACTAAATGAGATTGAAGTCTCTGGTTGTTGTAGCCATTGAGAAATGCAGATCAAGAGAGTACCTAATGAGTGAGTGAGTGAGTGAGTGAGTGAGAAAAGAGACCTACGAATAAAGGAGAAATTTGATAACTTGCCAGACCACAGCTCCTATCTCCTTTTAGCTTATCTACCTAGGTAGGTACCTTCTAGATTAGTTCCATACATATAGTGTAGATGCCCAAAGCTTCCATGCATATGGGTGGAGTAATATAGAGCTGACTTCTCATTATAGGCAATCACCACTACCCTATCTATAGAGCAAAATGGCGTTATATGCAGGTGCGACTATGATATACCACTGCCTATTCTATGAACTTCCAAATTTATAGGGAGTTGAACAATATCGCCCATCCTCTTATATCTAAACAGCAGCTGCATATACTCTACCTACATCTAGGGTAGAAGCTTCCCTAAGAGACTAGCGTGTTTTCATGTATTCGGCCAAATTGAAGTCAAGTTGATTGAAGTTATCCACACATACGCATATCAAATACCGATAGTATTCTGACAATATCTTAACGTTCATTGGTAGTGAACTATTAGCCAACCCTTTACTGAGGGTTGATCATCATTTTCATATCCGTGGACTTCCTATAATAAATTTACCGTGCCTGTTCAGATCCAGGGGCGGTTATAATACCTTACTCATGGAGTTAAGTTATGAATATCATCAACTGAAGTCAAGTTCCAGTAAAAACAGGTATAAGTATTTGATAACAACATACTTGGTTTGATTAACACACGGCAAGACATCACTTCTCTGTCCCTTGAGGATTATGAGACCCAATGCTCCGATTGTGCGCTATTGATTCGACAGCTATACCATGTGACTTTCTGCGAGGGTGTCCCTAAAGCTTGTCACTCTTAAGTCCATTGTATCTTGAGATGACTCAAGTGTGTTTCTGTAGATTGGGGCCATCAGTTCTAGTCTACAAAAATGTTCCACTCGAAGTATAACTGTGAACGACATATGTATCTACACCTTATGTAGCTCACACCGTGACACGGCTAAGCGAACATATGACATCAACTCGAAGGTATGCCAATATCAGACGGATGACAACAATAATACATCTTGTATGTACGTTCTTTCTGGGATGCTACCTAAGTCTGTCTTCCACAATGCCAACAATTCTATGTGACTACAGCAGCCGAATATATCGTCAATGACAAACAACATTAGAATCACTCTGCATTGGTGATCCACGCCATGAACTAGTTGGATGAATAATATAGAGTATGGTAATATAGCCATCGAGAACAAAAAGCAAACATATTCGTAACATCTTCGTCTAGTTGAATCATAGGTATTGCGTACATGACGAAGGTCTAATTCCTCACAGCATGACGTTACTCAAGGTTGAGTGAAGGTTATGACTCATAACTTCGTGATAATGCTCAGAACTCTAGCAAGGTATTCAAACATAGTAACTAGCCATTGACCTGTTTCATAACGCCCATGAGTTGTTTCCGCGTCCACCATTGCCATAGTCCACGATGACTATCTCATCATTCTAGACATCTAGCAAGGCAAACTGGATATCTCGACTACCTGACTAGATCTCAGCCGCCCATTCATCCGAAGCAGCGTAAAGAGCGAGGTTACCAGAGCGATGACGGCCATCGACACACACGCCATCATGCTGTGGACCACGCCGACTCAGGGGGAACGTCTCATCGGCCGAGTAGTCATTTCACAAGACACCTCATCGTGTAACCCGGCGTCGAACCAGAGAAAATCTATATAACGTCTCCTCGAGTACCGTAGCCCCCAGTCTTGTCCCTCGCTTTGTATACCAAGAAACACATACCTGCTCTGCTATCGAAAACATCACTATTCTGCAAACAAAACATAACTGCCTACTCTCATCACCTTACCAACACCCTCATATATTTGTCTATCTTCTACAATCTCACCATGTCCAACACAACGAACCCCCCAACCACGCCCGAGAAAAAGCCCCGCCCGCGCCGCGACTCCGTCGTCTCCGGGCCAGCACCCTCAGGCCCCCCCCTCGGGCCGCTGCCAGGCCTCCCCAGCATCCCCTCTACCCTAACCACCACCTTACCCACATCCACCACCACCACCACATCCACCACCACCTCCTCCACCACCTCCCCATTCACTTCCACCACCCCTCCCATACCCATCAAGACCCCCACCAGCAAATTCTCCACCACCGGCACCCCTACCACCAGGTATCCCACCACCTCCACCTCCACCACAGGCACCTACGGCACCTACGGCGCGAACCAGCGGCCCACCGAACCCCCCGTCAAGTTTGGGGCCAGCAGCGGGACCAGCGGGCCCAGCGCCGGGTTCCTGCAGCCGACGCCGCGGCCCACGGACCCGCAGGCGGAGACCGCGATGATCGCCGCGCGGGCCCGGGCCGACGAGGAGCCGGATACGTTTTCGTGTTTGAGCAGCACACGGAGAGGCCCGATGAGGGAAAGAAGTAGGTAGTCGCTGGTTGTTTATCTGGCTGTGTGTCCGGGGGGGAGGGGGGGGGCCTGGGGGGGCCTGGAGTAGTAGGGTGGTGTGTTTTGGGGAAGCGAGGGGGGCTCGATTCCGAGCTGGACTGCGATGATATGACCGGCCGGATAAGGGGGTTGATGGATGGATGGATGGATGGACGCAGTGGCATTTGTTTTGATACCTCCCCTACTGCACAGCGTTGCAGGAGGGCAGATGAGCATGATGTATTCTGTTTTGTTCTTCCTACGGATGAGAAACTGGCTAGGCTAGAGGGTATACTAGCTGCGCGTAGCCCATGAGCATTTCCCCTTGTGCGCCGGGAGATGGTATAGCGTAGCCAATGATCATACATTCATTTTTGATATCTCTCTTCCTGGTGTCCTCGTCTATACGCATGGTCGTGCAGTAGACGTAGCCGTATACCTATTCAGCTTCCCCATGAATCCAGGGTACCGCTAACACCATCAGCGCCCTCTCTCTACGTAGGTAGAGGCAACGTCTAGATAAAGCTTCCGAACCAAAATTGGGAGACGGAATAAGCCGTGGCCTTATGGGTCAGTAACCCAGTCGCGCATCCATAGATCTCGCATACGGAGAGATCAGAGTGCCACGTGCGCTAGGCACCGAGATAATAGGGCAGACACATAGCGAATCAAGAAAAAATAAAAGTAAAAGGGCACCGCTGTTTCTTTCGATGCTGGTATCTGTACATTTCATGCCACGTTAGTTAAAGTATATATGACAATCCCAAGACTCCCGTTTTTGAAACCCAAGGTAGCAGTAGGTTCTGACTACGACCAGCCGGTTCACCTCCTGGCCTTCTGCCTAGTGCTACAAACATCCTGATTTTTTAGCGTTAGCATACGTACTTCTTTTTTATGTAAGACCCCAAGAGTCTGTTTATTAGGTAGGGACAGTGAGCGTGAGCGTGAGCGTGAGAAAGCTTACCGAACGCCGCTGTTGGAAGTCGGTATAAAACCCATTCCACAGCTCCCTGGCCGCGCAGTCTTGCTGGCCGTTCCTGTCCACGCACTTGGGCTGGTGCTCCTTGCGAATGGACTCGCCGGACGAGACCCAGGGCTTCGGCACGGGCCAGTCGGAGAAGTGCAGGAATTTGGCCTCGTTGAAGATGGCGACCGGGTCCCACTCTTCGCGGTCGGTGCCCAGGTAGTTCTCGTGGTTGTCGTTGCGGAACTCTCCGGTCAGGAGGTCGTATGGGCGGTGGGGGAGGATCATGGCCGTGTCTATATATAGCTGGTTCACGATCTCCATGTCGTAGTCGTTGCGGCCCGCGGACGCCATCTTCTGCATGATCCGGTCGAACTCGACCTCGCTCGGCTGCACCAGCATCAACTGCGACGACAGAATCTTCTGGTCCGGGAATAGCCAGTAGGCGCGCGGCATTGCGACGGGACACGGCGGAATGAGGAAAAGTTCGTCCATCGTTTGGAGGATCGTCGCGTCCGAGTCGACGTTCAAGACGCGGTCGTACTGCGTCTGATTGAAAGCGAGCAATTTGGTGTATGATTCGGCCCAGGTAGCTGAAGCGGAGAAGTCAGTAAATGACAGTCAAGCAAGATGAGCCGGATTGGACAGGCTTACCATCACCACCACCTCTTCGCTGAATCGACACGGGAGCCAGCTTAACCTTGAACGTATCGCGGGCCTTGATCAATAATCTGGCTTCCTCCGATGATGGGTTTGTCTCTTTAGGATCCATCATGTCCTCGGGATACATCATAACGCGGTCGGCCTTGCTTCCGAGGCGGAACAGAGTCTCAAATATCATGACCGAGTTGCAGAGATACGCAGCGTTGGTGACATACTGCGTGTAGGCGTACCGCGACCAGTCGACGTGTGTATCTTCGTACGTCGGTATTACCGCAGCAGAGCAGTCCGACGACTTCGAACCCTGCGCGGCCGCCCCTCCACGCAGACTCTCGATAGAAGGCAGGCGATCGTAGTTTCGGAAGGCGAGGAGGAAGAAGCCGAGGGCGGCTAAAGCGATGGTTGCGTAGCGCACTCTCCTGGACATCAGGATCTGCCCCAGGCTCGGCTTGAGGTGTGAGGAATCCGAGGGCGGGAGGGCAGTAGGGCTCTGCTCGCCATTTTGTACTGGACTGTATCCAGATAACGAGCCCCAGGTAGAGGACCACGAGGATCCCCAAAGCGGCGCCATAGTCGGTGTCGAGGATTTAGGGGAGATGCGGTTGACGATCGGGATTCGCTGGACGGGCGAGGATTCGCCACGGAACGAGGGAGCTGTTAGGTTAAGTAACGATATTGCCGGAATGCCTACATGTACGGAGAACCTAGGTGACGATCATGTACGGAGTACATAGGTGACGATGTCGATGCGGATATGCAAAGCGAACGAGGAAGAGAGATAGAGAGAGTCTGTGAGTGTCTAGAGGAGGTAAAGGGATGGGCTGATGGGTGTCATCGACAAACGAGGCGTTCGCCTACCGCTCCTATGTTGGTAATGCACGCATTGATGATCACTGAGGTTGGACAAGCCAGGAAGAAAGAAGACAGGCCACATTCCCGCGTAGGCTGAATTAGCGATTGCGCCTCTTTGTATTTACGTACGTGTGTACAGTATGTGTGTACATTCTGTGCCGCATTACGGCGCAGTACTCGGCGTTTCGAATCATGTACCCAGTGGCGCTAGGTCATGCTATCTGCCGGTTGACACAGTATGCATGTACACATATATACAGGCATCATTGATGTAGTTTAGGTGTATGTAAACTGCTAAAGCTAAGACCAATAGTGCTGTTACAACATTGAAAAAGGTACCTACCTACCTACTTCGGTAGGTAGTAGCCAAAGTCTATATCTGCATGTGGTACTTAAGATAGCTAGCTCCCCGAGTCACCAACTGCTGTGAATGTTTGCTACGTAACTTAGTTGAATGTGTTAACACCGACGATTTTTGTGTCAGAATTTCAATAATGAAACCGATTACTGCGTACTTTGGCATGTTTCCGATATATTAGTCGCTGTTAGATAAAACATATATTATACTGCAGAGATTTGAGAGCTATCTAGTGGGCTGCGTCAGCCGTTACGCAGTTACATGCAGTAGGTACCTAGGTACCTCCATCAGGTAGGTAGTGCATGTGTGCTCTTGGTTCAGGGAACCTTAGGTACCTGAGCCGGTTGATGACATGACAGGGGCGCCCCTGATTGCGGAGAAATACTGTGCGAAGCTTAATCTGTCAACACAGTCCCACTAAAAGACCAGACTTTTACGTTGACAGCAGTACACACGTATGGGCACTTGATTAATTTCAGCGGGATCGTCCCGGTCAGTACCTTTTGAGTATATGTAATGTCCGCCTACAGTGATGGCATTGGGGGGTTCGAAACGGGTTTGTCTTGGAATCCCTAGGTAGGCGATATTCGCTACATTATGCGAACACGTGGTGGAGGTCTGTACCTTGATGTATGTACATACTTAAGATGCGCAGCCCTACGGACTTTCTACGTAAGGTAGTACTATAATGCGGTATGCGCAATATGGATTATTCCGTACTCCGTAGTTGGTTCGGTTCTCGCGATTCTGACTTATATCAGCTTCCTATCCTTTCTAAGTAAGCATATCATGAAAGCACCGCCTTCATGATGTTTATTCTTAATGGCGCTGCTATGTCAAGTTGAATGCAGCCTATTTATGTAGCTCCGGGTGGCTTCAGCCTACAAGACAGGATCATCCATTTCAATATCAGCCCTACATATTGACAGCCGACATATACAAACTCTGGTTCACCGGCCTCTCCGTATCTACCTATTCCGTGTGGCTCTTATTGAAGCTGAAAAGTTGAAACCGTCAAGCGTCTTACATTTCAGCCATTCTTTACAAAAATAGGAATACATATCTACGCCTGGTATTAACTTATAGTCAGATATACCAAGTCCTCATTCTATTACTGCGTATAGCGAGACTTATTTGCCAAGCCTTATCGAGTCCCAGCAATAACGTGGGGTACGGAATAGCCCCTAATTTAGCACTAGCGCTCGCTAGCTCCTAGCCTCGTTAGAAGCGAGAGCAAGAAAAAGAAATAAAATCCAATAGATAACTCAAAAAGCTGACAGATCCTAACCGACCTGACAGTCTATTATCCAGTCAACTTACGAAAGTAATAATAATAGGAGTTAGTAAAATGTCCCGGGAATCAGCAAGGTCATCAGGTGCATTATTTGGCAAGATATAAAGATCTTTATTATAGTACGTTATATTCTATTCTCGCTGTTATCAACGTGTAAGCTAATGTAATCGTGAGTATAATAGAAATGCGTAGGTAGTAGGGATCACGTGACACTATTGACCTACTCGGAAATGGTGTCAATGGAAACACATCTATATTGATGTGGCTGTGTGCATTTTCATCGGCGCCGTTCTGCCTGCTTCTCTGGAAAGAGAGATCTCAGTGGCGCGTGTTATCTGCTGCTTACTGGTTCCGGACTAGATCTGGAGACGATGAAGACCCCCAAACCCCAGAGCCTTCGCGTGACGCCTGATTTGAATCGACATGTTGAAGAGGCGTAGCCGCTGAGGCGTCTGACTCGCGCTCTTTCTGAGCTGACCACTGCAGCGGAGAGATGCCTGATGGGGAACCAAGTATAATTAGGGTGTGCTAGGACTCGGATCCTTTGAGCGTGGGCACTGTGCAATCCAGTCGAGGGATGTCTCACGAGCCTCATCTCCCAATCTTCGCCTGAATCTATATACTGTATATCTTAGCGGTAGGACTTTTCTTGGCCGCGAGCAGTAGATATTCATTGCTCGGAGATCTCTCATCGGGATTGCTTGCTTACCTATCTCCTAGCTGTCCATAAACCTATCCAGCCAGACTCGTGGCCAAGCCATGGGCTTTATGGTGAACTAGTGGACGACCTGCCACATTTCTTCAGTATCATTCCCCCTTGATGTGAGATCTGTCTCTTTTTGTTTGTGAAATCAGGGTTCGTCTCATACACGCCAGTCTTTGCGCTGGCTGCACTTCTCATCATGGCCTGCTATCTTCCTTTACCTCTTTTGCTCCTCTCCTATCTGGCCATCTTTCTATCTGTCGCGGCGGCCACGAGCCCAGTCGGTGTGCCATGGTCTGACAAAGTCTTTGGGCCAGATGGTCCCTGGCAAGCGGTTGAGGTGACTGTGGGTAGAGATCAAAAAATATCTTTGTATCCAGGACACGAATTTCAGAGCTTCATCCTTACTAACAGTTACTGTGACCACAACAACACACCAGCATGTTATGCTACACAAGCCGGGCTTTATAACTCTGCCAAGTCTGAGATTGATCAAACCGGTTCTACTGGTTCCATACAATGGCGCCCTGGACCAGACTATATGATGGGAATGGATCTTGTAGGGGATGCGGCAACAATGTGGGTCGACAACATGCAAGTGGGCGGCCAAACGATAGCTAGTACATCTATAGCTTTACTGGACGCATCGTACTTGGAATACCCTGATGGCAGATGGCAGCCTTTAACCGTAGGCTGTTTAGGCATAGGAGCACCCAAAACTGTCAACCAAAGCTTCACGATGAATACGGGACCTGCGATCAACGCTAGTCTAATTCCTGGGTATCTATGGGAGCAGAATCAGATTGCGTCAATGTCATTCGCTATGCACATTGGGTCGGCGAATCACATGTCTGGCTCACTTTACTTCGGAGGGTACGATCAGAACCTGATTGTTGGGGATATCTTGACCGAGTCCGGCGATTACACGAAGATGATCTCGTTGAGGGATATTAGCATCAACGTGGTGGACGGAGCTTCTCCATGGAAATTTGAGTCATTAGGAGGCCTTCTTGCATCAGGAAACTCGTCCATAAATTCTGGGGGAATCCAGGTCGCAATTGATGGTTGTTCCCCTTACCTATCACTTCCGAAGTCGACCTGTGATGCTATAGCCAATAATCTTCCGGTCACCTACAACGAAGATTTCGGACTTTACTTCTGGAATACAGACAACGCCAAGTACAGTCAAATCGTTCGCTCAGCTTCCGCTCTGGAATTCACCTTTTTGGGCAATACAAATACCAAGAATATCACTATTTCAGTGCCATTTCGCCACCTAAACCTTACACTAACGGAGCCATTAGTCGATCATGACATACAGTATTTCCCATGCTTCACTGGGAATCCAAATCGGTATACACTCGGCCGAGCGTTCTTACAAGACGCTTATGTCGCTGCAAACTGGAATCCTTCGACATGGTGGCTTGCCCAAGCACCCGGTCCGAATATTCCACCTTCATCGATCATTGAACTTTTAGAAAATGACAAGGAAATTAAGGCCAGCTCCAATGACTGGAAAGAATCGTGGTCCGGGTCCTGGACAGCTCTCTCGGCCGACGAGGCTGATGGCTCGGATGCTGTAAGCCCAACAGGCACAGCGGTACCACCGAGTACCGGACTCTCAACTGGAGCCCGAGCAGGGATAGGAGTTGGCGTTGGAATCGCGGGCTTGATAATTCTCGGGGCTATCACTTTCTTCCTACGTCGTCGGAAAGCTACTCAGTCCGACGGAGCAGTGTCGAGCACGGCTCATGGCGCTAGTAACACAACCTACGACGGTAACCTTGTGCCAGAACTCGGAAACGACACGCCTGCGAAGAACCCTATATTGCCATCGATGACAGACACATCTACACAGAATCCACAACCATCCCCAGATTCGATGATGTACGACCAGCAACATCCCAATCAACAGTCTGCTCAACGATACTCCCAACAGTATCCCCCGCAGTATATTCCGCCCCAGCAACATCAGGAATACGCACATCCATCTACGCAGACGTACAACGCCGAGTTGCCTGCTATCGGCAACACGCTGACAGAGCTACCCACAACCCCTTATAGCCCACATGCGCCCGGCGGATCCCATATATAGACTTAGGGACCTTCTCAGCAAGCTTACGCATCACCTCACTCTAGTATAGCCCGGGCATATAACATCGGTCTGTACATTATAATTGGTAATGAAAAGAAAAGAAAAAAGACAAAGAAATCCTGAAAACCTCGACATCTCCTTTTTCACGTCTTCTCCATTTCGGATATGGTACCATTTTCTCGGACATTAGATAAGAAGTATATGATATGGGGTTGGATCTGCAGCACGAGATCGGCGGGATGGAATTTAGGATAAGCGGTTCCATTAATAATACCATTTGGTTGGACTGGTTGGGATCTCCTACTGTAGGTGACGGTATTACTGCGGTAACTTACGCCTTTTCAAGTAGATGCACTTATTAGATGTATTTTGTTTATCTACACCGGACGGCATCGTGAAACCAGAAAGGTTGTGCATGTGTAGATACTTAGTAATTAGTCTTCTCCAGACGCCAGGGGAGCGCGATGAGCACTGGTGAGGCAATCTTGGACCGACTCTTAATCTGTACATGCACTGTGCCCTTTTGCCGCGCTTAATTCGAAGCTAATCTTCAGCTGTCAAGGGAGCCCAGAAAGAAGAAAATCCGTACCCCACCCTGCGGCTCTCATAAGGTGGAACTACCTACAATTTAATGTGTAAGTACTGCGTAGTTTCGGCTTTTCTGCATATATCTACCTACTATGTGACAATTTTATTTCATGCGATCTTGCTACCTTGTTTTATATGGATATCGCTCACAAAAGTCTTGTCCATAGGAGGCTTTATAACAGCTGCCATCAGCTGCAGCTGACACCTGGCTGACCCTTGCACCCAACGGACCCTTGTACCCGACGGATTATGCCCCATAAATCTCAATGCTCTTGTCGGCGACGATATATTTGCTCGATAAACTACCGATTCGTTTTTTACTAAATATTATATATTATATTAGTTATATTAAAATAAAGTTAATAGTTTTATTTGGAATATTTAATCTAATATTTCGACAGCTAACTATATAGCTGGTAAAACTGATACCAGCTGTCAAATACCCCTGCTACTAACAGGGGTACTGACAGCTGGCTGAAACAGCCGGTGGCAGATGTCTTCAATTTCACTATGGACAAGACTTTTGTGAGCGATAACTGTACAGAGTGAATTTATATGTTTCCAAGAAACCCCTAGAATGGGATTAGAATTATTCTTCGCTACAGAATACAAAAAAAATTTGCCTTGAAATTATTCGCATATACTTGAACAGACCTGTCAACATCAAAACGTTACTTTATAACTAGTGTTTTCTGGAATCAAACATTGCTGCAGGGGGTAACCTCTATAAGGTACATATGTACGGAATAATACTGTGTGACATCCGGTGTCTACCATAGTACTGTCGGCGTCTACACTCCCTAGGCTCAAGGTTGACTATCTTGCCTAATTTCTATGCTGCTCGCCTCCCATTTGACGCTGTAATGTTCGATAGTTTCAATCCTGTCCTTTGAATTGTCCCTTCTTGTTTCTTGTACAACAACGGACTTTCTCTGAAGTGTGGCGGCTTACTCCCCCACTGCAACAAACACCGCCTGTGGAAAGGAGGCGTACATATGTAGTGTAGCAACCAATCTCCAGGATTGCTCCAGAGCTGACCACTCCTGCTGAGACGTAAAGTTTCTAAGGAGGTGATCTAATTATGGAATAGCGTAGCCGGTAGACCGCTATCTCAGTAGAATATTGGACGGCGCTGGCTCCTAAAGCTAGATGCCTCATCTTATGCGAAGGGGCATTGGTGTAACCAGTCAAGATATAAGTTTTGTTCACATTCAGTAGGTTGTAGATAGTCGCATGTGTATCAATGTGGCGCGGACCTGCAAAGAACACCACACTGCGCCGCAGCCTCGGCCATTAACCTATTAGCTTGTAAAGGGGCTCTCTGATCATAAGACATACATACAGCCGTGGCGTTCGTGCATGTATTATATAGGTAAGTAGGGTATAGAATATATGATCAAGCGCTACGTTACATTGTTTGGGCATAGAGTAGGTGATAGCTACTGCAATCATTAATGGCCCAAAGAGTTTCATGCTACTTGCAGTTGGGCCACATTACGATACAATTGGACATGGCTAACACTACTAACCTTGCAACTTTTCGGTGAGGTTCTGCATAACCTCGTCTAGATTCTCTTGTTTCAGGCCGAGCCTCGTATAGTCGATGACTTTCCAGTTGTAATCGCCACCCCAACGCTCTGTGAGGAGAATCAAAAATAGGCGCCCTATCATTGGCTTTCCTTTACCCTCCTTGTCCTTGTCAAGCTTGCGACACTCGCCCGCTTGTTCAGAGCTCCGGATAATTGTCCAGTTCTGCTCCTGCGTCCTCGTTACACGCATAGCACTTGCGAGCAGATCCCGCTGACTGACATAAAACGAGCTGAAAAACGCCCATTCGTTCTTGTACTGTGCCAGCTCCTCATCCGGCAAGGCCAACAGCGCAGCCAACGACTCCCCCACGCGCTTAAGCGTGGTGCAGTTGATCTTAGTGGTGCCTCCGTCGACCAGGACGGCATACTTTTCCTTCAGATCGATGCCGAGCGCGGCCCTGGCCATGCAAAACTCGACCCACGGATTATTCGTGATGCCGATCCAGGCGCTGACGCCCAGGTCCTCGATCAGCTTGCGGTACGGCGCCTTGACTCTCATGAGGTCGATCTCGGTCATGATCTTGGGCTGCGTGGCGTCCGACCCGAATTCGGTCGGCACGACGTACGGCACGCGCGCCTTGGCGGCGGCCTTGATGAGGGGGACCTGTGCATCGTAGGCCTTCCAGCTCAGCGCCATGATCAGCACGTCTTGGCCCGCGAGGATGGCGGCCGCGGATGCCTCATCGTTGTAGTCGACCTTGTGTGTTGTGACGCTCGCGGGAAAGACGCCGTTGGAGCTTGGACGTGTGAGCACGCTCACTCTATGCCCCTTGGTGATTAGAGCTGAGAGGATTGGGGCACCGATTGTGCCGCTGGCGCCAACGAGGACGATGTTACGGGTCTGATTTGGGGGAGGCATCGTAAAGATCTTTGAATCTATGGTGCTGCGGTATTCTATTCTCTACTGGGAAAGACTAACTAGACGCATTCCTTTCTTGGTTGCTGCATGACCCTCGATGACCGAGGCACGGTGGGTATGATTGAATTATTTCGTAGACAGAATGTATACTTTCAGCGAATTCCAATTAGTTGTGTGCTCTCTTCGCTCATTCGTCGCACTTGCATATGGCTATTCGATCGCGTTACACATTCAACGAGGGGTCGGAACCGAGGGCGCGCAATGTCCGTCATACCTTGCGCGATTTGGTTTCTATGAGGAACTGTTCCTCTCTGTACTGTGACCTGTACTGTCCCCTCCTTGCTATGTAGTCGAATGATTGACAGATGTCGAAAAAAGACTCTAGACAAGACTAAATGAAGAGTAGGTGACCTTTGAAATGTCTCCCAGTACTCACAGTATATTCTAGAAATTATAATACGAAGTTGTCGGGGAAAGTGAAAAGGAACATAACATTGAATATGGTAAATGTGAAAATAGGGGGCGAAAACTTGATACGTCATAAGACTTTGATCCTATAGAGCTACTAGTTTATAAGCATTTATAGAGTGAGAGTAATGCATAAAAGATATTATTTAGACTTCTGGTTCTCTCTTACCTGTGATTAACCTGAGTGTCGTGCTCCTACTTAGTATCTGAATTACGCGAAAGGAATAACTGCTCATAACCATGCTAAGATCAGTATTCAAAATTGAGTTAATCTAATACTTTTGGATCAATAAATGAAGTATCTTCTCTTATTCCATCCTTCCACGTGCCTAAGGAGACGTCGGCCTCAACTGGAGCGGCAGGCAAAGACTGCTCAATATGTACACTTCGGCAGTGGCAAATGGAAGGACTTCATTCACAGGTTACAGGTAGTCCCACTATTACATACGTAACAACCGGAAGAGCGCGGCCAGACAGAAGTTGAGCAAATGCCTCGAGATAATATCGATATCCGTATACCAATGCCTCAATTGGCAAGGTATATACAGGTATGTCATTTATTGCGATGCCCTGAAGATAGCGCCTCAGTCAATACAACTAAGTTCGTAGCACTACACTACTAGGAACCAAAAGTGCAGTATATATGACTTATGACATTTTCGTGATACATAAACTGTAGTGGTGTTATGCCAGCCACGTTATAAGACTTTATCTGAGCGAGTTCTTTCGTCAAAGCGTTTGCCCCAACACTAGGCGTAACATCATGAAACTTTTTAGGTTTTTTTATTACCTCTTTCAAACAATACATAGTATTGAGTTTGAGATTGCAACGATTAAGAGACTTCTAGTTTAGCAATAGAGAGATATTGGCAGAAGCTACTCTTTTATGTAGCCGAAGCCTTGTATCAAATATGAAAGACTAGTCTTCTAATTTCGTTACGATTGGCCTGAGTGTATGCACTTTCGTGAGGCCGCAGTAGACGAAGTATAACATTGGATCTAGAATCTGACTATACCAAGTATGAATATGGTATAAATTCGTAAATTCCCATGAAGCTTGTGCGGGTGTTTTTGAAACCGATGGAGTCAAGAGTACAGATCTGGGCTGCTCATATACAGTACATGCAGACAAAGTCTGGGTTTTTTTTTTCTTTTTCGAAAATTTTTCTAAGTCCTGCTCTCTCATTACGTTGTTTTATGTTGATCGGGCTTGTTTTACGCTATTGGACTATGGTAGCTAGATAACAAAGTTGTAGATATCGCCTAATTGCCTGGACCTAGTGTACGTCATTTGAATGGTAGAGGATCCCAGTAAAACCTTCCTACTCTGTTTCTCCAAATTACATCACAGGGCCCATGATCAATGAGAATTGCCAACAGCTCAGTGGACATCTATGCATGTATATATGGTTTCGTCTCACCGAGCTTTCGTGTTACTTATCTTTCTACAGTGTTGGCTTGGAGCTATCATACTACCTCCTCTCGGTGGCACAGTGAAGTGACTGATATACGTCATGGTCTTGCTAAACAATCGACCTTCATCAGTTAAGTGCTTGGGGAATCTGCCTCATCATCACTGGGGGCTTTCACAACGTTTTACCTACATGTGGAAAATAATTATATAACTGACTCTTCTCCCAGAGTGTGTTGCTTACACTTCTGCCTAAAACATACTTCATTGAAATCACCTCTTACCAAAGCCTGCCGCTGCCCTTCATTGTTCCATTACTTACTACATTCCCATCTACCAGCATGCATTTCATCAAAGAGTTTGTCTCGCTCGTCATGTTCACCGCAGTTACTGCTATTCCAGTATCATCGCCCAACACTGAAGCGCTAGTAGACCCAGCCGCCTTAGAGGACTATGAAGCCATTGTCAATGTCTATTGCGGGAATACCTGTGACCACTCTGTGGACTCCTTCTTCCTTGTTGGAGCCGGGGCGTCTACATGTCGTCCTTATAGCAATACACACTCTATCCAAGCCACTGCTAAGTATCCAATACCCGTCTTTACACATATGTATTATACTGTCTGATCTGACACCGTTCCTAGCAACTGCAAGATTACCACTTGGAGCGGCAACAATTGCCAGGGGTCTTCGAAGGTCATTCCCGACTCGGCCTGCTTGAGTGTTCCATTCGCTTCCGTCAGCATCCAATGCTAGATACACAAGAGGTACATAAAAATATCTACAATCGTTAGGATGTCAGTGGGGTTGGGCTAGGCACTAATTGTATTGTGTTTGATATGGCTTAATGCTAGAGCTAAACCAACTTCGCTCTGAACTACTCATCCACCTCCGATCTTTGATACACAAAATTTATTGTTGGGCTATGCTCAAGTCTTATTAGCCCATTATTATGCCTGTGGGTTTAAATTAGCTTTGACGATATATATATAGTGGTTGGAAGCCCTGAGAACTAGCTTAAGTCATTCATTGAGAGTATCGACTGCAACACTCCATTTGTGTTTGTTGATGGGAAAATGGGTCACTAGAAGTAACATGACGTGAATGTCCCCGAGTAAAATGGAAAGTTCGGGTGAGGGATTAAGATGATGCGATGGGATAACTCCGATAGCAAATATAATATTACGAACATCAAGTATGCAATCTTCATTTTCAATTGATTGAGCAGATTAGTCTGTATAGATTTGATGAAGAGTTTTAGGATTTTGATGGGTGATCCACTTGCTAATTCTATAGCTGATAACCCCCCGTGTTACACTAAATAGCATATATGCGGCTACTTATGAATAGTCATTTACACTTAGTCCATTTCTCAGTTGAATATGGAAATTCACCAATGAAGTTTCTAACTTTTCAACTCAATTCTTCTTTTGAAAAGTAGTAACTTGCATGCATACCTTATGCGCCATCATTCATTCTGCTAAGTAGTCGGGACAATCTCGATCTAATATCCCTCAGAGTTGCGTCTGTCTCAACTCTATCATCACCTGTGATGCTGTCATCATGGCCGCCCTCTCCCCTGCTGCCCTCCTGTATTTCGTCTAACACCTCACCAAGGCGCAACACAGCATGCCTTAGTGTCTCGCGTGCGACGATAACGGCCTCACCATCATCGAGCCTCATGCTCCCTAGAAAAACAGGCGGGCCTTCCCAAGTCGTTGAATCGGGAAGCGGCCGTGATACGTACGTAGACAATGTATCAATAGAAGCTGATGGATGATCATAGTGCGAGTCGGAAATCCCATCTATTCCCATCGAGGTACTTGTCGTACCCCCAAATTTGTCAGATATATGGTAGCAATGGAAAGCAGGTGTTCAATCTAGCAATAACGATCAAGGTTTTACAGATACTAAAGTTGAATACTCACTAGTCACTGTTATGAAAAGACTCGGTGTCCAAATTTCATATAGGCTTAAGACGCGACTCGAGGTCTCGACCATAATGCGCACTAGATCGGCCCCCTGATGAGTGCTGGCGTTGGAACAGTCTTTTATGCGCCCCCATGTGTGCCTTAGTAGTTGGTCGGCACGAAGCATATCATCAAAAGGTACACGAGTCGGAGCAGCCGAAGGCGAAGCAGGGGTTGAGTACCCAGCGATTATGTTGTCCATCCGTATTGCTCCCTCTACACAGTCACATGCTGGGTGGGTTCGTTCCATGTCGCGTGCTATTGTAGGCACCAATAGGTAGCATAAGTTGGAAGAAGGACTGTGATGACGAGCATTGTCATTGTTCTAGACTTTAGGTGAATATAAGCTCCGAGATACGGCTGTTTCATGAATAGTTTTTGTGGCTATAAGCCGTTTATCGCTTAGAAATATTTGGTGTAGACAGGCTTACTGCTGCAAACTGCTAGCACACATGTCCATACTACGTACGAGTCAGTTCATCGTGTCACACTTTTGCATATCCCATTAACAGCAAGTAAGAATCATGGATGCTGTAATGTGGCGCTATGTAAGCAATAATCCCTGACTACTGTATTTGATCATTCGTATCGGTAGCACAATTTTATCTGATTTTCCTTGTATTATCAATACCTGAACACTCTTTTCAAGCCAAGAATAATTCGTACATGCCTCTTGTCATTCAACCACTTACAGTGCAGACCAGAGTAACAACCCTCGATAATTTCCATGCAGTTTCCGTAGCGTGCCCCGTGGGCCCTAGCAGTTCGGCCTATTTCCTCTTTAGTATACCGAGACAGATTAATTGTTATAAATGAATGGTTTTTATAGGTCCCGTAATGTCCATGTAAGGGAAATATCATGTGTAAAATCAACGTGAGGGTTAATGAGATGTTTGATGAAGAGTAGGGTCGTGAAACTATGTTCGCCTCTCTACCTCGAAAATAATTATACTCAAACTTGCCATTCTGATAGCCACCTGTCTCCACGTCCAAAGCACAGTTACAACCCAGTAATGAAAACTAATAATTAATTATACGGTGATTATTTCCTAAAATACCAATGATGTATATAGCCTTATGGAATACTTCATGCATATGTGGCTATCCGGTCCTAGAGCTACGTAAGATACATCCTACTATAGTATTGGCTACCGCTGATTGACGCTTGTAATTCCCACCCTTCGAAATCTTACAGCATTCACAATAAACATTGCTAATAGATTATATACATATAGTCGTCGTAATTGGCGATGGATCGACCGTAAAACCAGAGGCTAGTGCTTTTGATAGAAGCCCGCAGTCAAATGGGCATCAGACCCACTTACAAAGATATAAACTACCAAATGCTTCAAGAAGAGCAATAAGATCAAGCCCTATAAAGATGATGAGCAGGTAATAATCACGTGACAAAGGGGGCACCGAAAGGAGTGCTGAAAGGATGCTGTGAGCACTCGGATTCAGCGCTTGTGTGTAATTGATTTATAAGCACTACTAGCCTCCTGTAACTCTACGGTAGCTAATACACAGCCAATTCACCCCTGTTTTTGCTGACAAGAATATATTCTATTGACAATGCCGTTATCAAAGCATATAACCTATGACCTCCTATCGTCATTATCAAAGCGGACTATGACTCTCTGGAATCGGACTATAACTGAAGACTGTTATGAAGCAATAGGAATATCACATCTCTATTAATCTTGCACGCCCAATCCTTCTAGCAGCTGGCTCCTGACCGCACTCACAAACTGGCTCATCTGATCGGCTGAATGAAATGATTCGTTGTAGACGGCGCTGAGATTCAACTGGTCACGAAAGGTCCAGACAAAGGTCACGGCCTGTTGAGAGAGGATCTCAACCCCAACACTAATTGCGTTGACAGCGAACCCGGCATCGGAGGTACCATAGGACCGCCGAATCATTTTATCTGCAATACCAATGCTGCTAATGTCAACATCACTCGGCGGTTGGTCTCCGCTCTGCGGCAGGTTGCGGATCAGCTCGGCCAACTGCGCTGCGTATTCACGATGCGAGTCAAGGAAATCCCTTGTGATACCCTTTCGGTACTCATCCTGGTAGGCTTTCAGGCGCTCTGTCCAGGACGCTCGGGACTCGACACGCTTTATCCAGCCGGTCGTGTACAGGCCCGCGGCGAAGGCGGGCGTCGAGTAAGGGTCTGGCAGGTACGGCCGAAGCGCGAAGCGGATGGTGCTGGCGTAGTGCTTGCCCCTAGACGCCGCATGGGCAAGGGCGTAGTTGGCACCGGCTACACTCGCGTGCACCGCGGCGGTCACGCTGATGCATCGCGCTTTGCAGGCCGCCACAACCTTCTCCGTGGTTGCCTCACTAAATCGGAGAGCTACGCTGCGCGTCCCAGTTGGCAGTGTGGCTGCGTCACCTAGATACGGGATCCCTATCGCGCCGACAGCATGGGAAAAGGTGCCCACGAGGGCGGCGCCACGCTCCTTCAGCTCCGGCGTGGATTCCTTGGGAATGGCGGCAGCCTCTTCGACAGCAGGCGCAAGACGCACGATCTCGGTTCCCCAGGCCAGCGAGGCTGGGTCAGCGAGGGTAGATGAGGCACAGGCAAGAGCAAGGAGGGCATCGAGTAGAAGAAGGACACCAATTCCGTCGGTGCGCCAGTGTGCAGTGTGACCGAGTAACTCGCCAGACCGAGGAATGTATACTAGCTTCGCGTAAGGCGTCGGCTGGAAAGTCGGAATTACATCAGCGGAAGAGTTGGCGCCGGTAGCAACACTGAAAGTTCGGGACACCCAAGTTTCGAGGGCGGCTCCATCAGCTGGGACAGTGTAGATGAATTTTGTGTCATCCGCAGCCACTTCGACCGCAATACTCGGATGCTGAAAACAAAGGTGAGCCCAGGCAAGTCGAAAATGAGCTCCTAAGTCGGAAGACACAAATGTCCCAGTGGGAACAATAGTGGCCGCCGAGTTGATAGCCCAGTGCTCGCGTTTGAGCGGCAGCCCCGCATCACCCACAAGCTTGATAAAGGTCTCATTCTCGCCAATCGAACGCGAGAATACGCCTTGCTGGTGAGTCTCCTGCCAGGTCATAGTAGTAAGTACTGCAGTTGCTAAAATAACTTATTATATATCATGGTGTCACAGAGCCAGGCTCAGAGGTTGTTATAGGGGCTGTTATAGGGGTCCACACGGATCAACAGTTACGCCGATCCGAGGCTCCATTAGGGTATAACTAGGGCCCTAGGCCTCCTTATACACAACTGGTTTTTCCTCCTCCTTAGAGCTTACAATAGTCAATTCAAGACCTCCTATTTAGAGCTGCGCGCTGTCCTTTTTAGTTGTAAGTGTGACACATGGGTAGTTCGGGCTAGAGAGTTCTATCATGGGGCGGGGGCATCCACTATCAAGCCTATAGGATGAGTATCCATTTATTGTTGTAAAGTCCAAGTCTTAGCATATCGCAAACCCTCGGAGGATGTCTTATATTATAGCAAGTCATGTGGGTCGCCCAACCTCCTATATTCTCGCATCTACAAGGGATAGCCTTTGTGCCGCACACAGGCAGATGGTGATATCAGGCTTATATAAGCTAGTCTCAGGCTTTATATGTTTTTTTGATAAGAATTGTTGCCTAATCATATGATAGTTGCGATTATATTGCTAAAATATTTGATAACATACAAGTATACAGTGATATAAATGATACGAAGTGCTGGGCTTCGTAGGGAGTATAGAAGTATTACTCAATTTATGAAGCAAACCCCTTCTTACTTGCAAAGGTATATATTCTGCTCTCGATTGCTACCTTCATATGATACGTTATTTGACAGGACTCTGACACTAATAAAAAGAAGGTAGCAGGATCGGACGAGCAGTCGGTCAGCGACTGGTTTCTCTGGATGCCAATATAGTGGTGTGCGCTGGTCTGAACCTCGACGTCGCTAAGGAGATACCGAGGATCATACGCCACAACATCCAGCGCCTCAGGAATCTGGGATATTTCAACGTATCTGTACACCAGGTCGATGTACGCGATAAAGCTTGAGTCGATGTCTTGATGACCCAAATTGTCAAGAATCACGGCCGCATTGATGTGGTTGACAATAGTGCTGGTGTAAGTCGGCTTCTTTACTAAAAGCCTGCGATGCTTGACTCACATGGTCACTGCGATGGCAAATATAATATAGTTCGGGGCCGCGAATCAGACTCCCATCTGCGATATGCCCTTTGATGATTGGCGCAATCTCGATGAAGTGCACAACGTTAGCTGCTTTTTGTTGACCCGTGCCGCGTTGCGTATCATGGATTAAGTAAGCAGGAAGCTGTCATGTCTTCGATTGCCGAGGACCGACCCCCGGTCAGGGGCGTAATTGTCATGCTCACGTCCTTAGCGCCAGAGGGTGCATTCCTAGGGGTGGGCAACTACACTGCAGCGAAGCATGCACCTGTAAAGGGGATGGTGCAGACGGCCGCTATCGAGAGTGCTGCATGGGGCATTCGGGTCAACCCAGTTGCACCATCATATGTCTTGGGACCAATGATGGAACAATTCCTCGAGGCGTCCTCGGAGGTCAAGAAAGCCATGCTTGGGGACTTGCCTATGGGCTGGTTAGTCAGGCATGGTGAGGTTGCAGATGCGGTGGCATTGATTGCCTCTCCGGCCTCGAGCTATGTGCATGGGCACATATTTGTGGTCGACGGCGACGCAACCCTGACACTATCGCATACACCATTTCCAGGTAGATCTTATTGTTACTCAGTAGTTAGTTTAATCGCCTTTATTCCAATGTAGATACACGGAAGCTATGTGCTACTGAGGATATAGAATCACGCCAATACTGTAAATAAGGATTTGTGTTACTTCTTTTAAAAATATTCAAGATTATATCACACAGCTACATTTTCTTCAATGAAAAACTAGTAGCATGTTTTCTCAAAACTTCGTCCGGTATTAACATACTCCTTCCGTGACGTAAATATAAGGAACTACTTAATTCCATCGCTGCTGGCGGTTCGTTAACTCAACGGACGTTGAAATTTTCGCAGGAGCTAGCTTCTGCAGTGATGCATAAGCGATAGCATCACGGCCAATGAAGTGAGAAAGCTAAGTTGTAGCAGGAAAAGTTGGGTTCCCTCGAGTCAACTTTATAATCTAAGAAGCCGAACACATCGGAAGGACCCCTTCGATCGTGGCAAACTCCAACTCACTCAGCTCGATCAAATATAGGGGCCAGCAAGCTGGAAATATTGCACTCTCAGCCATGGCAGGGACCTCAGGTTACATACAATTCGACGACACCTCAGATGCCGGGACCTTGACAAGAACGAAGTGATTTCTATTCGCCGCCTGGGACAGAGTCTTCTCGGATCCAACGGACTTCAAGTAACCGAAGACAACAAGCCGAAAGTAGCCCGACACCCATCCCGTCCCAAGCCCCAAATAGTCGCCACAATGTATGTTGCCATTACTTCATAGAACACTGTCGCCTCAAAAGTGAATACCGAGCCAACCTTGAAGTTCGAGACAAGCTACTACAGCCTTTATGCTATGCTGAGCTTACCGAGGGCTATAATTTCTCATAATTTACCAGCCCGTCACTTTGTTGACGGATGGATTGGTGGGAGATCCATCACCATCGACCGCAGGAAGAATGTTAGTAGTTATCTAGCACAGCTTGGTACCAAATGCCAAACTACCAACGTCTTGAAAAGAGATTATACATATATTACCAATAAATCTTCAGATGTATGAGTTGGATAGTTGTACAGGATGTGATGTTCATCATATGGAGTGGCGTACATAGCCAGGCTAAGACGAAGGAGTTGGTCCAAGTTTTGTAGCACTGGGCGAAGTGTAAGCCGTATGATAGTAATGGATAATTGCTTCCTATATGGCTGACACGGTTGCGAGGACTTGATATTTTTCGACGGGCAGTCAATATAGCACTTGGAAGATAATAGGGGGGATCACGTCTTGAACTACATCTCCATATACTAATCAGGTAGCACAGTATAGGCTAGAGAATGAATACGAATAGCCGTTTCATATAGAGCAATGCTGAGTCAGACCAATCCTCTATGAACAAGTCTCATCAGATGATTAATTATAATCAGACGATTTCAAGCTGTTCAAAAATCCACTATCTCAACGTGCCACTAATCGATTACCAGGGACTTCTGGTAGGGCCTCAATATCATGCGGGATTTGAGTGGTCGTTTTCGACCGCCTTTTATAAGTGAACATACTCATTTTGGGTTTAGAATAGGTCATTTGAGGAGTCTCTGCGGAGCCTGGCGGGATGCGCCGGTAGCTCGCTGTGTCTTTACATAATAGCCCGGTGATGGCGGAGTTGACGTGGGGTAATGTATACTCCGGGATTTGACCTTCGGTGCTAACGAGTTACGAAGGCTCGTGCCCCAACACGCCGAGAACTCCAATTCTCAAATCTACGTCGACTGGTCCAGTCTCACCGGGCTTTGATTCAATCCACCGTAATTATGCATTTACCTAACCATGAGATCAACTTGGTTCGTAGTCCACTTCTGCTCAGAAGGATATCCCGACTATGTTCTTGACTGGTAGTCAACTTACGGAAATAACCTTGCGATGGATCTCTTTAACCTCAAATCACGTCATGGAAATTGCGGCAACCAGCTGATCAAGTGGTATTCGGTGTATTCCTGGTGAATCCGAGACGCCCGAATTTGCTGTTCACTAAGAACACTCGGATAACAATGTATCGATAGGCAATAGGAGAATCAGCTGCATGTATATAAGAACGCGAGAATCTCATTAGAAGATACTATCTTGCACGACAACACTACAATCTTAGTGACATCTTCTTGATATACATTGAAATAAGAATTCAAACGCCTCTCCTCCCTCCTGCTACGCTGCTCAAAATGCCTTTGACCAAGTACAAAGCTGCCGCGGTAAGATATCCGATCTGGGAGATGGAATAAACTCGACTCTGCTAACTCTGTCACACAAGGTTACCTCCGAGCCTGGCGTACGAGAAATTTGTTGTTTTCTTCTATCAGAAGGCTTACTGACATATTGCAGTGGTTCGACCTTGAAGCTGGTGTTCAGAAGACAATCAATTTCATCATCGAGGCTGGCCAAGCAGGATGCAAACTGGTTGCCTTTCCCGAAGTCTGTGCGTACATCTTGTAAATGAACCTGCTGGCGTCAGCACTGCTCTAACAGAGCCTAGGGATCCCAGGATATCCTTACTGGATGTGGAAGGTCACCTACCTTCAGAGCTTGCCAATGCTCAAAAAGTACCGAGAGAACTCCATGAGTGTGGACTCTGAGGAGATGCGTCGAATCCGACGTGCTGCTCGAGACAACCAAATTTATGTCTCCCTCGGTTTCTCAGAGATTGACCACGCCACCCTTTTCCTCGCGCAAGTTTTGATCGACCCCGAGGGCAAGGTCATTAACCACCGACGCAAGATTAGTATGTATTTTGGGGTTCATTGGTTAAGCCCGCCATATAAAACGTCTTGGGAGTTAGATACCCGAGACATGACTAAGGGCTCCCCGCTTTTGTTCAAAAGGGGGATTTGCTAACTTTAGAGTGTGTGCAGAGCCAACCCATGTTGAGAAGCTCGTCTACGGCGATGGATCAGGCGATACCTTCCTGTCGGTCACTGAGACCGAGCTTGGTCGCCTCGGCCAGCTCAACTGCTGGGAGAACATGAACCCGTTTCTGAAGTCTCTCAATGTGTCTGCCGGCGAACAGATTCACGTCGCTGCTTGGCCCGTCTACCCAAGTCAAGTGCGACAGGTGCACCCTGACCCGGTTACTAACTATGCCGAGACTGCTTCCGACCTCGTCACGCCAAATTACGCTATCGAGACCGGAACATGGGTCCTCGCGCCATTTCAGCGACTCTCGGCAGAGGGTCTCAAGAAGACGACGCCAGAGGGTGTTGAACCGGAGACAGATCCCTCGGATTACAATGGGCACGCACGCATTTTCAGGCCCGACGGAAGCCTGGTTATCAAGCCCGACAAAGATTTCGATGGCTTGTTGTTCGTCGACATCGATCTGAATGAGACCCACCTCACAAAGGTACTGGCTGATTTCGAGGGCCACTACATGAGGCCTGATCTTATTCGACTGTTGGTCGACACTCGTCGCAAAAATCTCATCACTGAAGCCGATCCCTCGGGAGGTATTGCTTCCTACAGCACATACAAGCGACTAGGTCTAGACCGCCCATTGGACCCCCCGAAGCTGGAAAAGCATGGGCAAGAGGCTGCTGAAGCTGTTGGATCGTCTCAATAAATGAATGCAAGCCTCAAGTCAAAAGAGGGCGAGGTATAGTATCTCCTTATGTTGACTGTTCTTAACCCTTTAAAGGGCCGACTACCTGCACGAATTATGACTACATGTTACTTTCATATCACTCGCCAATCAGGCCAATCACTACTCTAGTCCCAGACTGTCCATTCAACAAAAGTATATATTTACAGATTGCATTCTAGTTAGTAATATACTAGTAACTAAATTTCTGTCCCCAGACTCCAGATTTTAAGTTTGAAAGAGACGTTTCCTACTATTCTGAAAAGAACTTAACAACAACGTTCTTAGGTTGTACTGAAATATTTCAGGCTACCAAGAATTGAGACTTAATGACTTATCTATATCTAGAGCCTTGAATAATAGGCGTTGTTACGGAGAATCCTTTGGAGTGTAAAAAGAGATGAGCATGCTTGCCAACAAAACTAATATATAATTCGTATTTTCTCTACTTTGATGTGGGTAGACGAATATGGCAAACTACACTGATTCGGTAATTAGAAGAGTGAAGATAGCCGTCCCGTCCGAAACCTGGTAGAGGTGGTATGCCAATTTCTTGAACAGCTATCAGAACTTTCGTGGGTCTAATTGTAATACCGGCGAGGGTCTTATTACGCACTATATATAATACGAAGATACAACCTCCCGTGTAAAAAGGGGTAAGTCGCTCTCTCATACGGAACTTCAACTCTGGCTTGATTTAATATCGCCTAGGAAGGAAGGAAAGGCAACACGAAGCGTGCGTGTCGAAAGACGAACTCTTCACGACATTATGAGCTATCCGCTTTCGCCTTCGACCACGCACCCACAAGAAAGAGCTGATCCAGCTCAGCCGCCGCCGTAGTATTACCAACAGCCAATTTCAGCCAGTGCTGGTCCGTCACAGCCGCATCATAAACCCACTCATTAGACCCATTCGCATGAACATGATTATAACCATCCTCATTCGCGTACTCGAACAGAGTCCTGAGTCCATTCATGGCGTATAACACCGTCAATGGATCCCACGAGGACCGCGACGCGCCGTAGGTATACCACAGGTAGGCCTGCCGCACGGGATCATTCGCGGGGCCCGAGAACATCAGGGCCTCGCCCGACGATACGTTCCCGCCTAGCTCTGCCCCGGAGAAGACTATCCGCCCCTTCCAGTTGTTCACCACATGCGCCGTCATCAGCGGGTCATCGCCCCAGAAGTTGAACTCGCGGCCGGCGGGATACTCCCCGCCCATGATCACGAGCTCGGAGACTTTGGCGGCAATGAGTCCCGGCCCGTCCAGGGCGGAGTAAGAATCCGACGTTGAATTCAGCAGTCCGGAAAGCTACCCATGATCTCGGTCAGTCATCCAACGACACCCAATACAAGACCAAAAATCCACGTACATTCTCAAAGAACCCAATCGACGCAATCGTCACGCTCCCATCCGCCGCCTCCGCGAGCACCTTGCGGTACAGCGGGACGGGGTCCCAGGCGTCCTCGGCGCGGCCCCAGGCGAGGCTGCCGCCGGCGAAGCGGTACGCGAGCTTGCTGGCGTACTCGCCGAGCGCGAACGTCCAGGCGTCGAAGAACGTCGCGTCCGTCAGCGGCCGCCTGACGCCGATCGGCACGCGCGACTGCCCGTAGTGCGCGAGGATCGCGGACGCCGCCAGCGCCGAGTACGAGGACGCGTAGTTCACGTTCACGGCTAGCAGGTTCACGTCTGGTGAGGTTGCCGCGAGGAGGAGGGCGCCGGCGTCGCTGGTGCTGGTGTTAGTGTGTGAAGGCAGTAATATGTGAGAGATCGTCATATAGGCTTACTCGACGTCGCTGAAGAGGTCAGTGTCAATGATGAGATTCTTCGCGAGTCCGCATGTTGCCGTGATCCATACTGATAAGACAATGGTCGCACAATTGAAGAGTCTCCGTAGCATGACTGGCTTCTATAAAAGACTGACACTATTTAGGCGCATGGCAGGAATTAGGTATTCCTGAATAAGTAGATGAATCAACGATTTCGTCGCGACATCATCATCTGCAAGTCAATTACTTGAACGGGTTGAAGATAAGTGATTTTCCCTAGGGCTTCTCCGATCGATTGCGGGGCTGGTTAATTCAATCTTGCAAGGAGATTCCCGATCTCCGGGTGGTGTCCATAAATTAATGGTGAAATATGTCTTTATCTTCACCAACATCATTGAGCTAATCCTCATAACTATTGTTCAACGAAACACGGATTTCACTCCAACTTCTGGATGACTACTAAAATCATCTTGCTTAAGTGAGATCCATTATCAAATATACAGCACCATTTCAGCGTTCTCACGAAGAGTCATGATGAAGTAAATCGTTGCTTAATATTAAGGAATTAAAGCCTTAAATCTGAACCTTAACGGAGAGGAAACCCTTCCAGTCTTTTATATACACAGGTTCCTGTTCCTCTATCGCCTCAGGATATCGTAATATTCCGTATACATAATACGCCGTCCCAAAGATCTTGCGGCCAAACCGGTCTATTTTTCCCGGATCCTCATGATAATCGAATTAATAATGGAGACACACGCTCCTCAGCCCCGGTAGACGCGCATGTCTCAGGACGTCTATGTGAGCCAGGTCTTTTTGACGTCGACGCTTAGCCGGTGACGCCGGCGGGGGTCTGGCAGAGCACGCCCTGCTCGAGGATGGGGAGGGCGCAGCAGCGGGCTCGCTGGCCGATGGCAGAGCAGACCGAGCTGAAGTTGTCCGCGGTGGTAGGGACAGTAGAGGGGTTGCCGCAGTCAAGATCGGCAACACCCAGGACGTCGGTAGCGCAGCACTGCGCAGTACCGTACAGACCGGTGCAGGGGACGTAGGTCTGGCGCTCCTCAACCGCGGGGGCGGCAATGGCGAGGCTCGCGAAGAGAGCAGCGGTGATGGTGAAGAACTGCATTTTGATTTGTGTGGTTGAGTTTTGAACGAGTGAAAACTGCTGGGAGTGTGTTGGAGGTTTAGAATGTTTGGATGCTGATGGCCTCTGTTGTGTATGGTTTGGAAGATGGGATGGTATCTCGACGAATATCACGGGGGAAAGTCAAGAGATTTATACACCTACCGCCCCTGTCCTTCAGGCTCATCTGCTCACGCTTCATCAATGACCATCAGGCTATGGTGACGAATAAGCTAAGCCCATCATCGAGTCTGATGCTGTGTTCTGATGTCTTGCGAGTTCAACATCTAGCTTTTTGGGAACCCTGTCAGCATTGACCAGGGAGATTTGATGGGATCGAGAATCTTAACGATGCCGATATAGCCTAGTTTCAAACCGAGGTGACCTCTTGTTGATCATGACACAGTGGATCAACTTACACGTCCAACTAGGCGACGAATCGTAGCTAAGCTCACTTCCACATGGGGAAGTCAAGACCGATGTCCAGCTACGTTAAGCTTGCACCGCCATGGGAAGCACTCGCCACTCTTCTTCTGGGCAGTAAGCTCCCTCTAACCTAAGAAGAACCTGGGATGAATACAGACAGAAGCTTGCTGCTTCAGTGAGAACGATGCTAAGGTACATCATACTGTCTTAGGTTGGTGATATGAATAGCAAGGTTGTTTCCAAGATTCGCGGAGGCGTCCCGGCTCACCGGGAAGTTCGGGTGACGACGACAAGAACATTCGGCGACGAATGGAAGGTCGTTGAATACCCCGGGCTACCTGATTGCTGACAGGGCTCTGAATAAAGCGGATCAGTTAGTTCTAGAAGCAATGAAACTATGTGCGGCTGCAGGGGCAGGACTAGCAAGAGTCCACCAACTGCCATATCCACTGCGCTATCGTGGCATCCATCAGCGCGGCACAGCTCCGGCATTTGCAACGTTGTTGCATCAAGCCGCATGACGGTCTCTACATAGAGCCTCTTGCTAGATGTTATACATATTTTGTAGTAGCGATCTTCCCTGCTAGAAAGCTCGTGTTGAAAAATAGAAGCAAGCTTGTGGCGTGTTACCATGACGAGTGGGATCTGTGAGCCATATGTCGTGTCGAGTTGCACGCATCTCTGTATCTCACAGAACAGATCAATCGGCAGTCGGAACACCAGATGCCAAGGTTGATCATTGCCGCTCCACTCATCGTAACGACATCGTTAGGTTAGATCGTACGGATTATGGGATTTCGGTTTAATTCACCAGCTCTCTACATGGTAGATAGCATTCTGCCCTCGCTCGCATGCCGGTCCCCTGCCGAAGTCAAGCAATCGCATGAATAGCTAATCTGACAGCCTTACTAGTCGTGAACTAGGTGATTACCATACGGGGAATTACAGAGTAGAAATTTCAGGGGCAAAGACGAATACGTCAAACAGAGAGGCGGAGAGCTCGTGCAGGTACAGAAAAACAAGGAAAAAGCAAAAAGATCGTCAGCGGCACTTCCAGAAAAAGCAGCCCTATGAACCTTGAAAACTGGGACCTCACGGTTAGGCCAAAGCCCTATTCCGTACTTATGTGTCGCCTATTAATGCCATAATATCATGAAAACTCTATGTACGACGATTGGAATCAAAGGTGTTGTTTATGTAGCAACTTTATGAAAAAGATGTATATTTTTAAATTCATTGTAAATGTACTGTGTGTACCTCTTTTTAAGTCGATGCAACGTGCCGGCATGTTTAAAGAGAAGAGTCGCCTTGCTAGGCTTTAAATAAGTTCGGCAGTTCAAATCCGTAGATGAATAGTCACACTAGTGAGTTCATGTAGTTACTATAATTTCCCACGTTTCGAGTTCCTGACTAGTCTGATTCTATCGTCGAATACTACATCTACGTATGTAGACATTTCGTGCCTGAAGATTTATTATTACCTTTATTAGGCCGCGTAGTACATTGCATTGCATACATAGAATGTGTTGAGAAATAAGCTGACGACTCAACTCGTCAGATGGCTATAGCGGAAATCGAGGGGCTATATCACAGTTCATCTGATGTTGTCATGTCACTTCAATAAGTTCTCAGATCCTGTAGTAAACGTAACAACTCAGCTTCCCCACGTCCTACATCGATGAGTTCCGTATACTTTCATGTTTCTTTGAAGATTGGGGATTCAAAAAATAGTTGTTAAGTTGTGTAGTATGCTGTACGTAAGTAGCACTGTCTCCGGATCCCCAAGCGGGACCATGATCGGCTCGCTCGGAGATCTGAAACGTCGAACCAACAACGACTCCAGATCGTACATCATCACACAGTAGAACAACAACAAAATAAAAAAAGGCCCAAGCTGCAAAACAGGAGAGGAAACTCAATAGGCTTGGCTTGCCTCATTTGGCCTGCGAGGCAATGTCATCACGTTACATTGTCCCTAGCCTCCTGGTTGCGTTGTACGGCTTTGCGGAACCCCATTGGACGTCAGAGCCATGATGTAATCTCTAGCACTCCATGGATAGAGCACAGTCGCTGAACATGTATTTCAATCGCTCCGATTAGGAAACTAGACACCGAAGCTGCTACATGCTAGAGATGTAGGAATAGCCTTGCAAGCGTGGATAGGAAGAGCGATGACAACATTGACGGTAAAGATTGTAACATCCCCATGTCCACCGACACACACTAGCCTCAAAGGTGCCTTAGCGAGGTCTTCATTCGTCCCAACACAGACGCAAGAATCGTCAGTATAAATAGAACAACTGAACTCACCTATTGGCATTGCGGTACTCTTGATTATTTGGTACAGATATAACATCCTAACATATCCCCAGGTAGTTCTTACAGTACATACATGCCAGTATCAGACCGTCCTTGACCGGACCTTCTACAGCCCAAAGTTATGTCGCGCGGAACAAAGCTGGCTCTGTTTCGATACCCCAGGCGTCCTACGCGCCATAGAAATGCCGACGTTGAAACATCCCTTCGTAATCTGCAGATAGGCAGTAGACTTGAGTAGATACCTAGGTAGTTTCTTGTCCCCTGGACGTTGACAAATTCGGCATCGTCTACAGTCCAACGGCATCGTCTACGGTCCAAAGGCGGTTGCATCCACCAACTACCTATGGCGGGCAAGGCGTCATGCGAACACACATGTGTCAACTCTCCCAAGACCGCACTCCATGTTCCCACAACAAGTCTTCGCCTGCGAAGGTATGCCGGAGCATGACACCTACTGTACATACATACATAAGCTACAATAGCTACGGGATCAGAGTGAACTCTCCATCTTTTCCTCCCGTGGCCCAGGCGGTTTTGCGACAGTCCAGCCATCTAGATGCCTACATGTGACGCGCCGTCGCGAACTCCAAGATACTCAGCTAGTCAGCTGAAATCCGCCTCCATCATGATGATAAATCACAGAAAGCTATTCGGACACACGAGGATCCATGCTTGAAATTCCAAGTGAAGAACAGCCAAGCCCCAATCGCAAGAGAGAAGGTAATAACATAAGATGGATAAACTCGTAAGAACAACTACCGTGGTCTGTACTCGGAATAATGGGAGGTAGAAGCCTTCGCTTACCACCCATACCTAATCTCAGCAGCATGTTATTGAGATTCACCAATCGTAAGAGAAGGTAAGAATATAAGATAGATGAGCAAACAGAACGTTGACCTTAGATTGTACTTTATATACTGCAGGTAGAAGCACTTGCTCACAACCCAGACCTAACCTCGACCTAACCTCGACAGTATTCCATATCCTCAACTCTACAGAGCTAATACCAACTCTACAACCACATCCCAACCCTAATCCAGAAGTCAACGAGTAGAAACAAAGCAACAGGTCTACAGCACCACACTACCTGGCCAAGACAGACGCCTACAAAACAGAATAGTATAAATCACAGTCGTAACATTAGTAACCTCACATCATCAGACACATATTGGCAGGCTATCAGACTGAAGACCGTCCGCCCCTGGATGAATGGGCAGGACACGCCAAATAATATTACATCTACCTCGTCTATCGATGCAGCCACCACCACGATGTCCCACAACCACAGTTGTCCCATCCCATCATTCCCGTCATCCCCGTCCATCCAGTCTTTCCTTTGCGATTACGCGTAGAAGTTGACCGTCTATAGAGCATAGTTAGCATAGTCCAAGAGAGCGGATAATGATAGCTCGAGATAATAACAACAAGACTCACCTCCTTCTTCTTAGACTGCACCTCAGCGATAGCATCGACGTAGTGCTCATGGCTGATCTTGTTCTTGCCCATGCGCAGGGCAATCATGCCCGCCTCGACGCAGACGGCCTTGAGCATGGCACCACCGAACTCGTCCGTGCTGCGCGCGAGCTCGTTCCAGTTCACACTCCCATCGACCTTCATCTTGCGGGAGTGGATCTTCAGGATCTGGGCGCGCGCCTCCTCGTTCGGCAGCGGGAACTCGATCTTGCGGTCGAGGCGGCCGGAGCGCAGCAGGGCCGGGTCGAGCACGTCGACGCGGTTCGTGGCCGCGAGCACCTTGATGCGGTCGTCGGACGCGAAGCCGTCGAGCTGGTTGAGCAGCTCCAGCATCGTGCGCTGCACCTCGCGGTCGCCGCTCTTCTCGCTGTCGAACCGCTTCGTGCCCACCGCGTCCAGCTCGTCGATGAAGATGATCGCGGGGGCTTTTTCTTTCGCCAGCGCGAAGCAGTCCCGCACCAGCTTGGCGCCGTCGCCGATGAACATCTGCACCAGCTGCGGGCCCGCTAGCTTCAGGAAGGTCGCGTCCGTCTGCGCCGCGCAGGCGCGCGCTAGGAGCGTCTTGCCAGTTCCTGGGGGACCGTACATCAAGGCACCTAGTATATAATCGTAAGTAACAGCAGCATAGACATTCATAGAAAGTATCCGACATACCCTTGGGTGCTTTGATTCCGATCTTCTTGAACCGGTCAGCCTCTTTCATAGGCCACACGATGGCCTCAACGAGTTCCTCTATTTGCTTGTCCAAACCGCCCACGTCGCTGTACTTCTCGGTGGGCTTCTCATCGACCTCCATAGCCTTGACCCGGCTGTCGTATTCGGCCGGTAATGTATCGAGGATCAGATAGGAATCTTTGTTAACGCCTATGAGGTCGCCCGGCTTCAGGTTATCAGGGTCCACCAGGCCAATCAAGGGTAGGAAAATGGTCTGCCTCGTAGATGTCTTGATAACTGCCGACTTGCCTACTCTTGTGGCGTCTAGGTCGATATTGGCACCTTCTTCGGACGATTCGGCCGTGGGGTCGAGATCGAGTAGCTCAACAACATTGCCAACGAGATAGGGTAGCTGCCTGTGGGGAATAATTAGCTCGAAGTAGCAAGGCTAGAAACGTAATATTTCAGCAGTACGAACCGGTTATTGGCAATCTTCTCCATATTCTCCTTAATCTTCTCGCCCATGGTCGCCTTCTCGTGTGATAACCGCTGGAACTCGCTCTTCATGATTCTGGCGTCATTCTCGAGTAGGCGTTTCCGGGTTTGTAGATCTTGTGTGCTGAGGGTGAGGATTTCCTCGTCGAGGATCTCGTCTTCTTCGGGCTCGGCGTCCTTCATCTCGGAGTCGCCATCACGGTTAGTGGTGGACTCCTTGTTTCCATCGCCTCTTCCCTCGTCCTTCTTGTCCTTGCCGTCGTCAGAACCCCGGCGCTCTACGCCTTCCAGGTCTTGGGTGCTGGACATGATTATGGAATGTGTTTATCGGATGTGTGTGATGCTGGCGGAGAAACGAACAAGTGCGGTATTGAGTGGTGTCAGAAAAAAAACACTGCGTCGTTGAGAAGGTACCCGCGATGCTGATGCTGCGGTGGTGGAATTTTTGGATTGGATTATGGTCGTTGGTAATGGTTTGGTCGGAAGAATTGCATCAGCATCAAATCGAAGTGGATGGATGGAAGCTCCAGAAGCTGCAGCCAGAAGCTGTCCCAAGGGTCCCAAGGCAGGCGTGTCGCGTAATCAGCCTGATGCGCTAAACGGGGCCCTGTCTTTTACATAATACTCTTTAACTGTATATACTTGCATAACTGAATCAAGCAACGGAATTATGCAGTAATGAGAGCACCGATTAGGTAATGGGAGGTACAAGCCTTTTTACTCGACCACCCGTTAGCTCCGTCTGCTCCGTCATCAACTCGAGCTTCGACCTATGAGCAGAGACTTTTATTAAAGCATTTAGCACTTAGCATATTTCATGTTCTAAATATCCAAGAGTACGTGAACAAATCTGAGATGTCATTTCCCGTGTACATCTCTAGTCTATAGACTACCTATACTGGATTGTAAACTGTTACCGTTACCGTCACCCTGGCTGGATTACTTTGGTCTCGAAGACCGGCGTCCACGGCGGATGCCACCGACAGCACCTCTGCCAAACCCGTCCCTCATGAGATCATGACCGAGCCCTCCACCAAACCCAACCTGACACCACAGTTCTGTTTCTCAACCGTAGCGCTGAGAGGTGCGCCCTGTCCCTGCTGACCTCATCGTTCTCTACGCGCAGATAGACAGCTTACCTTGTTCCGCAAAAGATTTCCTCCGACTCTCTCGCGCCGCCATAGACGACTCGATCACCCAGAACCTCAATGCCCTCCTGACACCCGCGCAGTCGGGCTTCGATCCGACCTCCACTTCGGTGCGAATACCGCGAGCCCCGAGCCGGCAGATCGACCCGCGATCGTGCCAGGAATTCAAGGATAAGGTCCTGTTCCCCTCGTGGCAGGCCAGGTCCGATGTGTTGAGCTATTGCGCCTACGTGGCCACGAGCCCGGACCCGGACGACCCCGAGATTCCTCTACGGGAGGTCGAGACGGAAAAGAACCGTGAGCGGGTGGTTGACGAACGACTGGATCCGTACTCCGCGCGATACTTCCCTAGGGAGCCCCGGACGGAGACATTGGCTATGTTGCTGAGACAGGAGAGAAGTGTGGAAAGTATTATCCGGTCACGGACATGGGGTCTGGTCCGAGAGCGATGCGGCGATAGCTTTCAGGATCCCGAGAGCGCTCTCAATCGTTGGAGAGAGGGCCGGGAGCGTCGCGGTACATGATACCGACAAACAATGTCGCCTAGCTCTGATTGTACAGCATGCGTGACTGAAGGGTCACTAGAAGGAAGTGTCTCGATTAGCGCTGTTCACAGTACAATCTATCTATGTATATATCTCAATACCCTCACCGCTATAATAAAACAATAAAAAGTATTAATACAAGATCTTCTGTATATACTTCGCTGTATTATGCATTAAGTACCAAGCAGCCAATCAGTGACGGAGGATTGACGGAGGATTGACATAAGTGATGAGGCTCTTCTCCAAGATATTAGTGTTGCAGGGTAAACTAGGTAGCTTTCCAATAGGATAGCGCAATTAGTAACTCGTATGACATTTTTCACATGTTTATGTTACTACATGCGTATTCAGTAACATTGTGCCTCTTTATATAATTCGAGATTTCGATTGAAATTTGGTTGAGTGAATGAAGGATGAGGCCTAGCGAGTGTCAATCACTCGACCTCTTCAGGCCCCCTCTGGCTGTATAAGTCCGGCCGATGTTCGGCTAAATCCGCAGGAACCCATAGCTCTGAATTTTCTGAGATGGGCCGGGCCGGGCGACCTGCCGCTAATAATCGCAGACCCAAGCTTTGAGCTCACCACGCCCTTTAAACACACGACAAACCGACGCACTATACACGACACACGACCAATCTCTCGGTCCTGCGTCTGTAGACCTCTCGTTTAGGATTTTATGCTTGAATCCAACCTACCTACACAAGGTCCTCGTAAGTCCCCCATACAACAAATTCCCAAATTCCCTAGTCGCTTCTTCCATCTAATTTCCAAGCACAAATAAGTTATTAGGTAGCTACCTCATTTAATACTATCGAGTCCCACCCACGTCGAGGATCCCCCCCCTACAACCCCTACAGACTAGAACATCACCCCCTGGAACACTGGTGTCTTTGGAAAGAGACGTTTTGACGGCGGAGGAGCTGCACCCATAATCATCAACCATGCCCCAGCCCCTCAATTCGAAGGAGAGTTCGCTCTTTCGCCAGGTCATTCGCAACTATGAAGACAAGCAATACAAGAGGGGCCTGAAGGCTGCCGAGCAGATCTTGAAGAAGAACCCCAAGCATGGCGACACCATGGCCATGAAGGCCCTGATCATCAACCAGCAGGGGAAGACCGAGGAGGCCTTCGCGCTGGGCAAGGAGGCCCTGACCGCCGACATGAAGTCGCACATATGCTGGCACGTCTACGGCCTCCTATATCGGCACCAGAAGAACTTCGAGGAGGCCATCAAGGCCTACAAGTTCGCCCTGAAGCTAGAGCCCGAGTCCCACCAGATTCAGAGGGATCTGGCCTTCCTCCAGGTGCAGATGCGAGACTACCAAGGCTATGTCCAGAGCAGAACTGCTATGCTGCAGGCCCGACCGCAACTACGGCAGAACTGGACCGCGCTCGCGGTTGCGCATCACCTATCGGGCGATCTCGTCCAGGCCGAGAAGGTGCTGACCACATACGAGGATTCCTTAAAAACTCCCCCTTCAAAAACCGACTACGAGAATTCCGAGGCTGTTTTATACAAGAACTCGGTCATTGCAGAGACGCATGACTATCAGAGAGCTTTAGATCATCTCGAGTCTGTTGCCAAGCACAATCTTGACCGACTAGCGGTTGCGGAGCTCCGGGCTGAGTACCTGGCAAAGCTTGGCAGGAAGGAAGAGGCTGCCGATGCGTATCGTATCCTACTAGAGCGAAACTCAGAACACCCCGAATACTATGATAAGCTCGTGGCAGTCCTCGGAGTCGACGCCAACGACCAAGCGGCGCGGAAGGCGATCTACGACGAGTATGCCGAGAAGAATCCCCGCTGCGATGCTGCTAAACGATTACCCCTGGATTTCCTCGCTGGTAAGTCAGAGCAACTAGAATCACAATTGACCAATGCTAATCTTTTGTCAGGGGATGCATTCCGGGAAGCAGCTCAAAAGTATCTCACTTTCATGCTGGATAAAGGGGTTCCCTCTACATTTGCCAATGTGAAGCATCTCTACACTGACTCATCCAAGAAAGACACGTTCGAGTCTTTAGCGCATGAGTACCTCGAGGCCAAACGTGCCAACCCAGGGGAGAAAACGACCAATGGAGATGCGCCGACTGGTGAGCCGGCAGGACTGTATTACCTCGCTCAACATTATAACTACAATCTATCCCGCGATCTTGAAAAGGCTATGGAGTATGTCAACAAGGGAATCGAACTGTTACCAGATAACGTGGAATTTCACATGACCAAGGCTCGGATATGGAAACACATCGGCAACACCCAGAAGGCTTCGGAAGCCATGGACCACGCTCGCACACTCGACCTGAAGGACAGGTATATCAACACCAAGGCAGCGAAGTACCAATTACGAAACAACGAGTCCGACACGGCCCTCAAGACGATGAGTCTTTTTACTAGGAACGACTCTCCGGGAGGTCCTCTGAACGACCTGCTCGACATGCAGAGCGTCTGGTACCTGACGGAAGACGGCGAGGCGGCGGTGCGCAACGGCCACATCGGGCTGGCGCTCAAGCGCTTCCACTCCGTTTACAACATCTTCGACGTCTGGCAGGAGGACCAGTTCGACTTCCACAGCTTCTCGCTGCGCAAGGGGCAGATCCGCGCGTACGTCGACATGGTGCGGTGGGAGGACCACCTGCGCGAGCACCCCTTCTACACGCGCGCCGCCCTCGGCGCCATCGCCGTCTACCTCAGCATCCACGACCGGCGGCAGCAGTCCTCCCTGCCTAACGGCACCGGTGGCGCGAACGGCTCCGCCGCGGGCGCCGACGACGCGGCCGAGCAGAAGAAGGCCGCCAAGAAGGCGCGCAAGGAGGCCCAGAGGGCCGAGCGCGAGGCCGCTGAGAAGGCCGCCCGGCAGGACCCCAACAAGGCGGCTAAGGGTGCTGCTGCTGCTGAGCAGCCCGTGCGCAAGGACGACGACCCCTACGGGTTTAGACTCGCGGCGACGGCGGAGCCGCTCGTCGAGGCCACGCGGTTCCTTGCGCCGATTTTGCAGTTTAGTCCGCGGAACATCGATGGGCAGATTGCCGGGTTCGAAACTTTCATTAGGAGAGGTGAGACTTTACTGACTCACATACACATGCACACACACTCACATACACACATCTTCCATCTGTCTTATTACGCTAAGCCAGACTAAATTAACTTGTCTTCGCAGAAAAATTCCTACTCGCCCTCCGCTGCCTAAACGCCGCCCTCGCCATCGACGCCTCCAACCCGACGGTGCACGAGCAAACCGTGCGGTTCCGGCAGATCCTCGACGGCAAACTGTCCTCCCTGCCCCCCAAGGTCGTCTCCGTCCTGCAGTCCTCCTTCACGGCCCTACCCCCCAGCACCACGGACCTCGCAGCCTTCAACGCGGACTTCCGCGCGCGGCACGCGGGCTCCCCCGCGCACTTCGTCACCGCGGTCAAGGTCGAGCGCCTGCTGGGCGGGGACGCCGCCGCGTGCGAAAGCGAGTTGGTGGAGAAAGTGTTGGGGTTCGAGGGCGTGGAGGTCGAGAATGCGATTGAGGCCTTGGGGTTGCTGGTCCAGTGGCGCAGCGCGCGGGCGGGGGAGTTTAAGGGGTTGGCGCATGCGAAGTGGCCTGAGGTTACTGCTTTTACTTAAGTGAGGGAGGCTACCTGGTGAGTGAGGGTTGTTGACGGGGATGTTGTGTGGGTGGGTGTGGGCGGGTGTGGATGTATCTGACCTGACTACCTGACTACCTCCTTTGTATCTCCTCCACCGACCCCTCTCTCCCTTCCTCTCTCCTGTCCCTTTTCTTTTCTCCGTCATAGTTAGGGATAGGGGGGGCATTGTAGCTAGTAAGTTAGGTATGCATGGCATCGCATCGCATGGCATCGAGAACATTTCATGGGTTTTATTTGTTATGTTGTGTTGTGTTGTGTTGTGTTGTGTTGTGTATCAAAGCCGGTGGATTGGGACCGACTACCTAAGCTAAGCTGCTTAGGTGTGGGTGTAGGTGGCAATGCAATGCCATGGGGTTAGTTGCGTTGAGTTGGGCTGAGTTGAGCACCGAATTAAAAGGAGAAAATTACCTACTTGCCTGACAGGTAGTGGGAGGCGAGAAAGTGTGAGAAAGTGAGATAGCGAGAAAAGTTAAAACCTGAGAAAAGAAGACAGCGAGACAGCAAGCAGGTAGATAGATCGGGCTGAGTTCCGAGAGCTAGTACCTACCTAGGTATATAGCCAGGTTGGAAATTTAGGGGCGGCGAGAATGAGATTTTGTGACTATATATATATATATATATTGTGTGAGTGTGTGGGTGAGTGTGTGGGTGAGTGTGTGTGTGACTCCGTACATGTATCGTGCTGTCTGCGTAGACGAGTTGCGTTAGCGTAGCTTGCTATTGTGATATGAAGCTGTCTGGAGTAGGTCGATGGATGGCTAGACGGATGGCAGTATGCATAACGAAGTACGCGATAGGGGCGGTGTAGATGGTATCGTATTACGGTAACTGCTTGTTACCTAGGTATCGCACGTCTATCTGGGCTTAGGAATCAAGAATTTGATGGCCCCCGGGTTAGTTGTGGCAGTGTGCACCTGATCACTTGATAACACTGTGAAGCTTGGATTCTGGATATGGTGTCTATAGACGAGCATATATCTAGGTTATACATATTGAATTTCTAGGATGAACACCCGCTGATTGCTTTGAAGTCTAAGACTAAACGTATCTAGAGCCCTTAGGGGATGTTGCTAACATGAGTACAGCATGTGGGGTTGCCCAACCTGCTATATTCTAATGATATAGCTACTATATGTATTTTATATGCTAGTTATAAGATGTTCGAAATCCTGTGCGATGTTGGTTCTTGTGGGTAGGTATGTGGTTAACTGCTGTAGAGCATCACTTCTATCCATGTGTATCGACGACTCCATATCGCCCTGATCAAAGAATAGGGAGGTGACTTTAAGATGCCAAAATTCCAATATGATTTGCTGGAACGATATTAAGCTTGGTATGTATAGTTCAGGCGAGTTGAAGTGATTATATATATATATATATATATTCCTCATTACCCTCGCATGTTGATACTGGCTCTCGGTATCAATTATCGGCGCGTTATAGGTCGTAAGTTTATGTTATAGGTGGCCTCTTGTGGTACTAAAGTTAGCGCGGACATGTGGATCTACCCGGCTATTAATGAAGTTAGGGTCGATCTCTAATAGTTGGCAGCGCTATTGATTTCTCGCTGATGGCTCATCTGCGTGTAATTATTAGGCGGTGGACAGAAGGTTATTCTAACGACATGATCTATAAGGCTTTTCCTGTAAGTATAAGTCTCGTGCAAGCCTCGAAACACTCGAAAAGATAACGATTTTTCGCCGTGGACATGTTTCATCAACAAGCTTTATGCAGCTCAGGCTCGCTGGCTCGATCGGAACTTCTGGTGCACTTGGCCGAGAGACGGAAATCCGGCGCTAATCCGGTGCGTCTTCAGCCCCCTTGAGGTGGCAGGGTGAAGGATGCTGACGGCGATTCGCGGCTTTCTACTGCCTGTTTTGAGGCCAGCACATCAGAGAGTAACTATGCTTAAAACGTGGTAGTTGGTAATTGAAACGGCGCAGCCGCCCTCATAAATATCGACAATGCACATTTGTTAGCATTGTGGGTTCTAATATAGGCTTCGACAATTTGACGTGGACGAGTCGGGGTAATAGAAGACCCAGGCCTCTATAAGCACCAGGGTCATTTATCCGACTGAGGTAAGTTGGTTTCTTGACTCATCTGTCTTGCTTTTATAGTTCTTATTACTGCCACCATTTTCCGATGGTGGTGATAGTCAATCATGGCCTTATAGACATATTACTTCTGTCTAGCCATCCCCTCAGATCGTAACAATCTATAGACCAGAATCTTCAGGTATATTCTATATTCAACTCTCTAAATGCCTCTCGGACCTACCCTGTTGAAAGGTCGGCTGGATTCCTTAACCCGGGCTCCACCGGGGGTTGGGTCCTCCCGTCTCCGGCCCGGATGACCCAGAGATCAAGTAAACGATATACTACAAGGGTACAGAAGTACCTTCAGTGATAGGCAAGGAATTGCTATACGCATGTGCTTATCTATTATGCACATATATATAGTAAACAAAGACTACATTGCATAGAAATGTCTTGCAATCTTTGAAAGTGTATATCCCCAATTCTGTCTAAAGCCCCAGGAGAGACCTACACTTTCTTTCTTCGTATCCCATTTTCTACGTTTACTGACCAAATATGACCGTCGAATTCGGCATTTCGCCAGAGAAGGAGGCCAGTTTCTCCCAATACTTATATCGCCAATTTTTCCTGAAAACACCAGCTATATCACGCGAAGAGATAAATCTCAATGGGAAGACGGCCATCGTAACCGGCTCCAATATCGGGCTTGGTTTAGAAAGCGCTCGACAACTTCTAGATCTAGGCGTTAGTAGGCTTATACTTGCCGTCCGCAACGAGGCCAAAGGTGAAGCTGCCCGCAAGGATCTATCCTCGGGTAGAAGCTCCAGCAGTGATAGCATTATCGAGGTGTGGAAGTTAGATCTATCCTCGTATGATTCTGTTACCTCGTTCGCCAAACGTGCCAACACACTGGAGCGTCTCGATATCGCGGTGCTGAACGCCGGCCGCTTCCATGTCGCCGAAGTATTCAACCCTTCCACAGGCTTCGAGGAAGATGTTCAGATTAACTATCTGTCGACCGTCCTCTTAACTGTCCTGTTGCTCCCCGCGCTCAAGAAATCCGGTGCGCAGCCTGGTCGTCTGACCGTGGTGTTGTCCGATATGGCTGCCTGGGCCAAATTCAAGGAGAGAGATTCGAGGCCTTTACTAGCCGCCTTCAAGAAGCCCGCGGCCAAATGGGATATGGCGGAGCGATACTCTACATCGAAGTTGCTCGGCCAGTTCTTCTTGACGGAGTTGAGCAAGCATGTGCCGTCGTCGGTGGCCATCATCGACTCGGTGAACCCGGGGTTCTGCTACGGGTCGGGCTTGCAGCGGGACGGGAAGGGCACTTTATTGGGATTCCTATTCAGCATCTACACTCATATCATCGGCCGGCCGAGTCACCTTGGCGGTCGTTCGATCGTCGACGCAGCAGTTAGGCATGGCGAGGCAGCCCATGGACAATATGTGGAGGATGGAATTATACGGCCGTAAGTGCCCCGTGTTTGAAAATATTAATCAGTATACTGACCTCTGTGGCATTAGTATGGCTCCAATCATTTACAAGCCTGAGGGTGAGGAAATTGCTAAAATAATATGGAAGGAGACGATGGATGAACTCTCTTTTGCTGGTGTCTCAGATATTATCCAACAACTGGGCAAATAAACCATATACAAAGTTGCAGAAGGTTTATAAACAGTGCTGAGTACTTTTGTGGATAGTTTGGTTTTCATCATTTCTCATGGCGGTAATCCCATGGTAGCTCATACCCAAGCATGTACCTGTACGATTGTGTTAAGTCAACGACCACACAAGGCCCTACTCATCTTGCGTTTTCTCTCTAGTCTATTCTCATGGCCATGTATATATCTGCTCTCACATTCAATAGAACCATGATAAACTAATACATACCTCAGAAACGTCTGCCAGGATTACCTGGCCAAGATCTAGTCAACAACTCTGCAACTTGCATCCTTTAACGATGGACAAACAAGGCAGAATTCAAGTAAATAAACCCTTACGAACAATATTGCTCCCTGAGGCTCCTGGCAGGTATGTCTATTTCTATTATAGATACCTAGTCAGTCAGATGGTTACTGCCCAGTGAGGCCTTGTAAGTCTCCTGTACATGTCGCTGTGGTATGTATATATACACGGCGTCCTTAACGAACTTACTGTCTATTGACCTTGTATGACATGCAAGAGGGCAAGCTCCGTGGCTTGGAAGCACCTTCAAACATACGGCGCCTCTGGAAACAGCCTGGGCGCACTGGATAGCACTATCAGGCAGAGTGACGTTACCGATACCTTGGCCGTCGAAGTTTCGTGAACTACTGCGAAGTCAAAGCCAGGTATACCCACAAGTTACAATGCGTAAGAGCCAAAAGTTTACTGGAATACGAGTCATGCATGTGTGGGATGTATCATCATGTCAACTGTCACACCAATATTACCGCAATGCCTGGTTGTCAAGAACGATCGAATATTTTAAATAGCTAAGACGAGCTGAAGTTTCGAGGGAACGTAAATATGGCTATGTGAAGAAATCTGACATTCGTGCGGTCACTCTGCCGGCGGTCAGGTCCATGCTCAGATGTTTATTCCCCGGTCCAGCGAACATCGACTAGGGCCAGAGCTGACCCTTTCGGCTGAATGACATCTCGAAGGATGAATCTGGCGTCTGCATTATGAAGGATACCTTTCCAGTCGCTCACCGTTCTTTCTTGGGCATTGAACCCGGCGCCCATGTTCAAGTCCATCATACTGACAGGGTAGGCCTTGTTAGTATCTTTACGCGTTATCGAGTTTGTTCGAGTTGCCGGACTTACCGTAGATCTTGTTCCCTCCATAACGCTGTTTCCCCAGGCTCAGGCATACATGATTCGTGGATGAGGATTCTCGTGCCTGGCTTCAGAGCCGGTATTAAGTTTTGAAGGATGATCGCACAGTACTTGTTCGACCAGTTGTGGAGAATCCATCGCAGGTAATAGACGTCGGCCTCGACTTCTTGTCGTGAGAATAGATCATGAGCCACGAACTGTACTCTTCCCTGAAGGGTTTCCGGCAGTTCAGCTGCAGCGCCCTCCACCACCTTTTCCATGTCCTGCACGACGAGGGTGTCACACGGCTATTGGAGCCAAGACCTGTTGGAAGCTATACGAGATGCAGGAATGCTGCACGAGTACATATATTGGGTGCTGTTGGATGTTATTCGGTACTGTTGGAATGTATGACTGCCTAACAAAAGGTATGATCACAAGACGGCGGCTACGTCGGCAACAGAATAGATACGTACCAGGAATACGTACCGCGGCAGCAGGTCTATAAAAGACCTGTCGCCGAACCTCAGACTCAGATTGAAACTTAGAGCAACAAGCACCCTCAGAGGGCCTAGAGAATTATTGCTGAATTGATATATTTCCAAGCCCTGAATTACAGCCCTTGTCACAGAGGGTGAGGTTCGGAAAGCGTGAGGCCAACGCGATGGACACGTGGCCCCTGGCACCTCCGAGATCAACGACACGGGCTTGCCCAAGGGCGGCCCAGTCGTAGTAGTCCAGGATGTAGGACAAGCTGTGAGCAGATGTCGAGGTATGGGCGTTCATGCACCCAGCAAAACGCGCCGCCCTTGCTGGATCGGAGCTGACGACATCGTAGACCGTGCCATCTGTATTGTTCGCAAGGGCAAATCCCTACGAAGGATGACAAGAGCAGATATTAATATTCGTGAGGAATGAGCGATGATCAGGTCGGACCACTCAAAGGAGAGCAAAAGAGAAGGACCGGTTCATTTCGGCGAGACACAGGCAACTTACGGTGTGATTTGGTTCCTGAGAATCTCCCCATTTCTCGATAGCATCGACTATCTATTTGAGACTCGGCGAGTTCCAGCAGTACACATGATGTCGCTTCACAGAATCTTACCCTGACTGCGGCCGGCCAGAAGTCCTCGGCACCACTGCTCAACCATTTGGCCACACTTGGGTCAGCAAGAGCCTTGGAGGCTTGGGTGTGAGCCACCTGGCCTGGCTGGGGTTCGCAGAACACGCGCATCGTGATGGCATGTCGAAGCAGGCGTTGAATCGTCTGTTCCTGCACACCAGTCTGCTTTGATATCTCGGCGAACGTTGTCTGTCCTTGGGCGGGAACCATGGGTGCAATCTTGAAGCGGCTGATAGCCTGTAGGCTTACCATGTTGTTATACTGAAAAATAAAGTCGGATTTAGTAGTCAGCTATGCTGTGCGTACCCTAGGGCAACGTACCGAGCCACGTTTGAGCATTAGGGTTAGGGGATCTAGAAAGATGTCGTAAATCTCAGTAGACGCGTCTAAGACGGCATCTCGGACATCAAATGCTTCGAGTGGCATTTCAGAAGAAGCGTCTTCGTCAAACGAGGGCATCTGGAGTCCTTTCTCGACGAAGATGCCTTGCAGACGGCCGACGGCCTCGGTGATCCGCTCGGCAAGTTCGACGATCCTAGGTTTGTCGTTCTGTCCAGACATGATTTCCAAAGAAGTATTGTAATCGAAAGCAGATTGAAGAAAGACGCCACATCAAGGGAGGCGGGGTGTCAAAGTCGGTTTGGGCCACTTTCTTTTGAGGCGATGTTTGTGACGGCCGAGCAGATTACCTAAACAGCAGATACTCAATGGTTTATCCATCCAACAAGTCCAGGATTGAGATCATCTATAGACTGACCTATAGTGAGCTAGCAGTTAGGAGAAGTGATATTCGGTTACATGTACCTCGCAGTCATTTGCAGCCAACACCATGCCTTGCCTACATGTTACATGTACGATTATATTGCCACCTGCATTGTTATTCATTCATGGTGTGTCACTTCGCCAGTCACCGTTGGAGTAAAACAGAAACACTTGTACCCACATCGTCGTTACTGTATATGTAGATATTTGAATAAAATACGCCAAGGTACCTCTTTCATATCAGCGCACCCTGCTAGGTTGGCGTCAGAAAATATTGCACATCACCAGATACCGCCTGGGAGTTTGATGTACCATACTTAATTTGAATAACCAAAACGGAGTAGAGAATAATAATTAATATTTTAATGTATTCTCTTTCCATTTGGGGGTTGAGTTGTTACTTGAATATGATATGCTACATTTGAGTAAGTGTGCAAAAGGTTCCGATGCCGGCTTGCCCGGGTGCCAGCTCCTGCACACAGATGCCAGTCGCTCGCAGTGCGTGCTGTGCCCCGAAGCCTCATAAATTGGATACCGGCGTCGTTCTGATGACTCAACCTGCGCCCTATCTCTTTCCCAACATATCGGATTGTTATCTTCTCTCCAACGGTCAGGTTAGGTCCTGATCTTCCACTGTGATGAATCCGTTACTATACTATACATTCCCCGTTGCAACCAGACAGCCCAGAAGCTTTCAAGACTAACATGAGAGAAATACATACACTATGAAATATTTTACATACACAGCTACGAAGTTTGTATCATCACCAAGAGTGGTGGTATAAGGTGCGAGACAGCTCGAAATGGCTATTTTCACTGTAGTCCACTTAATAGTGGATATACTTTCACCGCGGTATATCTTACTAGTAAGGCGCTGTTCAGTTGTAAAGTAGCTTTCCTTTTGAAACTTCTAGTAACACTCGTCCTTGAAGCTATCGCGACTAGTATAAAGTGGGATCCCTTTCACGATAAGCGCTCTCGGCAGCGGGCAGCGGCAGCGTACAAATCATTGCCACTTACAGTTGAAGGCAGCCAAATAGCGCGGCAAACAGTGAAGTTATATATGAATACCTTCGTTAATAGCGCTAGCAGCGAGAGGTTCAAGGCTAAGGAGGCTATGGGGAGGTCAGCCGAGAAATATCATTAGATAAAGAAACACGGGCGTTTAGATTTTACTACGGTCTTGATAGAATTGGTGCGCTTTGCGGATTTTGTTTTCAGTTATTATTAAAGGTGTCGGCGGCATCCCAAATAGCTATATAAAGCTTAAAGATAATTTACTTATTTACTAGGTGAAATACACCGCCGGAGAAGTATATCCACCCCCAAGTGGACTACGGTAAGAATAGCCATTTCGGTGACAGCTAACCCTTTTTTTGTTTTTGTTTAAAGCAGTATTATCCGGTGAAATAGGGGTGTCGCAATGGTAACATATGGGAAACCAGATATTCCAGTCATTGTAAGTGCCATAGAAGTACCAACACGAAAACTTATCTTCTGTAGACTCGCAGACAGGCATAGGTAAATACCATTATGTCCTCCAGGCGTTAACAGATTCATCATTATGCGTAGCGACACACGAGACAAGAGAGATCCTACCAGTAACCTAGTAAAGGCAATCAAATGTCTGCATTTCTCAAACTAGCAGCAAATATGAGGCTCCTTTCACAGAGAAGTATCTGATAACGGAGGTATAGGCGATGAGTCATGTGGTCTAGGTGCTGTACTCCTCGAAGTGTGCGTAAGACATCATAGGTCAATTTATCTAGACTCGCAGACAAGGCCTTCCATGCCTGGTACATTTCAATAGAAGCACATTGACAAAGCGGAAAAAATTGGGGCGGAAGGAAGACAGTTACTAGGAGAAGAAGTGGTAACGGTCACATAACCTTGAACCTTCTTGTGAGCATCGGCGGCACCATTGTGAGAAATTGAGTATCTAGTCCGAATTGCAGTCATCTTTTACAAGAAGAGAAAAAGGGACCTGGTGTGACAAACATCAAGGGGAAGAAAATAGACTATGTTGCCTTACCCAAACTGAGTCACAAATAAAGGGATTCAGAAGGCATTGCTGTTATTGTGTGTGCAATCGGCATTTAGATATTGTCATGATCGCAGCTAGCTTGTTCACTTCAATCTATTATATCGTCCAAGTGATCATTGTCCAGTAAGTTCTTCAGGAAAGGTAGTCTACCTATATAGCATGGTCTCGGGACGGGATGACTGTTTTCTCGAGAACACAAAAGGGGGCTCTAATGCCTGTGCAGCTACCCCTATCGTGACACTGCCCAGGTCGGTGTACTTGCTCGAGGCGCAAGGCATAATAGCACTGCGCAATAATAGTTCGAGCTATTAAACAGAGTTGGCATTGAGGTAGCAGTGTGAATCATGCGATTATACGTCATGCTAGGTACGTTTGGCCTAGAATATAGATTGATAAAAGAGATGTGGCTTACATCCTGCCATCGGGCGGGTGGCGTAATGGCAACGTGTCGCTTTCCGGTAACCTGGAGACTGGCGAAGATTGCGGGTTCGAGTCCCGTCCTGCTCGTATGAAATTTTTTGTCAGATATTTAACTTTTTGCTAGTGTGCGCGTCAGACATAAGCCGGTCGGCGGCAGGCTCCACATATATTCAGTACAAGCCTGAGTGGCTGCCATCCATTCAATATTGGAATAAGAACCTCTTTATCGGGGTATTATCGCTTGACCTAGAAGTAGGTACAGTTTTCCTTCTTAACGCCTTAAAAGAACTTACTAGTGAATCATTGAACTACATTTCTTCCTTGAAAGCTTCACTATATTTACTGGTGCAGATAGCATAAGGTGTTGCTTATCTCACAGCTTGTAATGTTGAGATAAAGACTCACTACAGTCTAGCTCTAAGACCTTGATAACAGTAAATACCTAACAGAGCATGCACCTTAATCATCGCTGTTACTGTGTATTGGGTCAAGCATATTGTTAGAGATGCATTAAATTTTACATGTGTATTACCTGTTTAGTTATCTATCGTACCACCATCTCTATATGCCGCCCCTAAAACTCATTACAAGCATGGCCAATTAGATGGCTTGTAGGGCTCTAGATATTCGGTCTTTGACTTTGGCTAGAGAACATGGGCTGAACGGCTCCACAGATATTCCTGGGGGTATTCTGAAGCTATCCTAACCATACGATTATTTGCAAAAGGCCAGCAGGAAAGACTGATTATCGGGGGCGCTTCTTGGATAGTTTCTGTAGAACATCTAGGTTCCCGCAAGACCCTAGATCCTCCTTGCCTGAGATCATCTATAAGGCTATATCGGTTCTCTGGTCGAAAATTTTATATGAGATGGACAATGTTGGCAACGGAGTTAATAGTGCCTTTACATTCAACCTATTATGGCCAATAGTGTAGACGAATCTGTACCAATGGCTGATGGATATGGTACATTTCATTGATTAAATCCATAGGTGTGTCCCCTCGCCTTGGGGAACAATCTGGAAGAGTAGAGGAACAAATTCGTCAATCTCCCAGTCATGCTCTAGACCAAGCGAGAAAATATCTCATGTCTTAAACTCGTAGATGGTAACATGGTGTCTAATGCGCTATATCCGTAATACACCGCTAGTAGAAGTCTTAATTGAATCTGATACCATCTAACATATTACCGATCCGAATTCCCAGCGGTGATTGTTGTTAGGAATAGCCACCGGACACTCTGTTACGAGGAAAGATTACCGTACAGAATCTGAAAGAGTATACGATTAAGAGATATGGCATGTTTATCGTTAAACTATGAGCTATCGTATTGTAGTGGTGATCATTATGCTAGCTTGGAGATTTAAGGTCGTGTATTTAAAGCCTGTAAGTTACAAAAGCAGCTAGGGATACATCATGAAACTTAGCAGTGTGATGAGCCTGAGTATTGATCGCTTTTATATTGCGTATCTATCATCTGAATCGTATCACCGGCATTAGTTTCAGTATGAATTCTTTTTCAATAACAATGGCAACTATTGGGGTATGTTTAAATACCCCTGAGCGTCTTATTCATGATCTAAATCTATCCATGCTACAAGACTAAATGGAATATAGTAATGACGAATAAAAGACTAATTTTATGGCGTAAGTCGAAGACTTGGCTATGTAGGCTGCCAGTCGGCCAGTATCAGAGAACCAAAAGGGGCCAGTAGCCAATAAGAGCTGTCTACACGCATCCTACGCCTACCTCGGTCGATGTTACCTCAGCTGAACTGCGCCACACATATATACATCAACCTGCTTTAATATTTATTCTTCGTAGAAAGCTCATGGCTTCTGTATTGAAACACGTCCAGAACTGCATGGCCGAGGGCTTTCGTCATCAATCGCCTCCGCGTCAACTATGCCGGAACCTGCACAAGTTGAAGCTCATGTGGCTGTCGTACGGCTCGCCGACGGAGGCCCTGACACCTTTACAAATACAAAGTACGTGTGAGATACTCATAACAAATAGCCTTGACAGCCATTCTCTCTAACCCATCATAGCCCGCCTTGGATTCCGCCAGAAGGACTGAGAGCCATATTCGGCGGCTTCCTGCTTGGGCAATCGGTCTCCGCAGCCAATGAGACCGTAGACGCGGCATTCGCCCTGCACTCACTGCAGTCGACGTTCCCTCGCGCCGGCAACGCCAGCGAGAAAATCGTATACAGCGTCGAGCGCCTGGCCGACAGCCGCGCCTTCGCGACGCGCCAGGTGCGCGCTACCCAGGGCGACACCTGCCTCTACGTGGCCACCATCGGGTACCAGCGGACCGCCGCGGAGCTCAAGGGCCGCGTTCTCCACTACGGGCCCGCGATGCCGGACATGCGCGACGCCGACCCCGACGACCCCGCGTTACGCGACAACGAATGGCTGTTTCGCCTGGGCCTGGGCAATACACCCCAAGAGATTAAAAACGGCCCGCCCGATCCCTTTGACTGGCGTCCGATAAGTTGGAAAAAAGCGGAAAGCCCGCCGCTGTTCCGGTGGCAAAGCTTCGTGCGATCGCCCCTGCTGACGGCGGGGAGCCATGGCGTGCACGCGGCGGCGCTGGCGTTTCTGACGGATGAGTGGCTTCTGGGGCTTCCGATTCTGGCGGATCCGGGGATGGTGGGGAAGGGGCCGGGCGATATCGTCGTGGGTTCGACGATGAATCAATCAGCGCGTTTCCATGCGCCGGCGGCGAGGGCTGATGAGTGGATGGTGTGTGAGCGAGAGACCTCGTGGGCTGGAGATGGGAGGGTGCTTGTTGAACAGAGGCTTTGGGACTGGAAAACTGGGAAGCTTGTGGTGAGCTGCTCTCAGGAGGGGTTGTTTCGTCTTCTGAAGCACGCGAAAATGTAGAATATCAAAGAGGTATTGGCTTAATGATACTGATATATAGGCGCTCCTGGAACAGTGTGGTATATGTCAAATATCTGGGAGTCCTACGGCCTTTTGGGTATGGAGGCTAATTGAGTATTAGCAGACTATGCTTGATGCAGGCTTTTTGGCTCTGCGAGATGGAGGGAAGTCTTTCACGATAGTGCAAATACTTTTTTAGCATTGTGCAGTGCTTTGTATTGAACCGCGTATTTGCATACAAACATAAGCTAGTCCGACCCAGTCAACTCTTACTGCCCCATAGGCCATATTGAATGCCTTTGGGGATAATGATATATCAATACTCTGCTATAGTATGAGCTACAGCTCTTGGTATCAACCATTAGCCAGTCTACACCCAAGCTACGACCGACTCAGGTCTCCTTTGACTCACTTCAGACTTTCACACCGTTCTCTATAATCTTTTTACCCTTAGAGTCATACGTGGTCACGCTGAAGGCCTCGTAGTCATTCTTGTCTTGCAAATCCCCTTCATTCATATCGAGACCAGCCAGGCAGCCCCGGCCCACCTTTGGCCAGGCTGGGGGCACGGATTCGACCGAAGACTCACGGTCTTCTTGATTTTCTTCCTTAACAACGACTTTTGTGCTCTCATCTCCTTTATAGTTTGACTCAGTTTTATTCATAGAGAGGGATTCAGGTGCCGAGAACTTACGGGCATAGTGAATTGGTCCACTCAAAACGGTGCCATCGTTCGTCCCACTAGCAGACAAGCTCTGAGCATTGCGCTTTACTGATGAGCCAGGTTCATGAGCTGGAAATATTGGCAGGTCGGGATGGAGCTCGGTGCTGTACATGATGATGTTGACCAATTGGCCATGTGGAACGCTGGACAAGTAAGACCGTCTCTATGGGGTTGGTTAGTATCTGCGTTGCGCAATAGAATTATCAGTCAATTTACCTGCTCAGCACTCTTGTTCACCCAACTAACCCCTTTGAATCCACCGAGAGATTTCTTCTTGGCGAGATGCTTCTCCCTTTTCGCACGGCAGCCGCTACAGAACCACGACCGTGTCTCATTGTTAACAAAATCGTCATCGATATAGGGGTCGTGACAGAGCTGATGCCAGCAGCAATTGCAACCATCGCAAAAGACGATCTGGTTGCTAGCCAGACTGAGCCCCCGCGTGCATATCTTGCACAGTGCCTGCTCTTGTGTCCTCTTTCCGTAGTGTTTCCTCTTTTGGGACTTTGCCGACTGTGATGGGTTGTACTGCGTTGGCTTCTGTACGTGACGACCGGACTTTGTCATAGTGAGAGCGACATGGCCTTTAGGGGCAGGTTCAGCGTCGCTGTCGGAGAGCTCGCTCAGACTCGAAGATTCATCATCTCCATCCTTTCCTCGCTTACGCTTTGTCCCTCGTAACGCCTTCCCTTTCCCTTTTAAAGCCGGGCCTTTCTGTCCCGCCGCTTTCCCACCCTCAGGCAAGGATTTGAGAGGCGCTGGTGTTCTCAATTGGAAAGCGTCATTCAGAGGTAATGTGGACGAGTTCTGAGTCCCTTGAACCAGTTTCGACGTCGGCATTGGCATAGTTAGGGAAGTATTCATGTTCATCACCAGACGTCTCTTAGCATCCTCGAACGTGGACTTCTCGATAGTTCTAGCAACGGAAGACGCCGATGAGAGTGCTGAGCTCAGACTACCAGGTGTGCCATTAATACGCTTGAGGATCATCTGGGTCGCTGCCGAGAATTGCGTCATGTACGGCAGACGCCCGTTCGAGCTGGTGGAACTAGGCGCCGGACTCGACGGCGCAGCGCCGGCGGTAGTGTTGGGTTGAGCCGGTTGCGTAGATTGCGCCGTCTGCGACGGCGCCGTAGACGCTGCCGCATCGGGTTCCGGCTTCGATTTATCTCCCTCCATATTTACATCCTCCGAACTCATATTTTCCTTTCCTATCATGAAATATAGCGATACGATTGCTGTCGGCCGTTACTGGGATTGCCAGTCAGTGTTGGCCAAGGCACGCGAGTTTGCCGACATTCACTTACTACCACAAACATGTATCCACACCCTAATTACCATTGGTTTGCGAGTACCCGTCTTGAAACCCTAAGTGAATGCTACATAGGTCTCATAAAGTCATGAAGTTGATGAAATGACGACCAAAGCTTCAAATTCGTAAGTGGAGGTAGGAGCACGTGACTTACACGTGATCAATGGCAGGTGCCAGGTTGCTCCTCCTTTAAACTTCTACCATTTCATGCTGATAGGGGTTGACGACAGGTGGCTAAATTTGATTACTCACTAAGGTAAGCATAGATAAGCTTCAACTTCCCCAGTGAGATTTCACATACCCATGTCTCGCACGTACATGACCTTACATCCAAATGGCAATAACTACCTGCTATCTAACGGCACCCTTCTCCTTCAGGATGGCCACTTCATTGCTTTCTAGGCCAAGAATGCCTCTAAGAACCTCATCCGTGTGCTGACCCAGTGTCGGAGGGACCGTTCGGACGCTGGGCGTACTCTCGCTATACTTCACGGGCGTGTTGACCATTTTAATCGGTCCGCATAGCTCGTGTTCCATCTCTACCACCATATTACGTGCCTTGGTATGCTCATGATTCAAAGCCCCCTGCACATCATTTACGGCAGCGTATGGCATACCTTTACCCTCAAAGATCTCGAGCCATTCCTGTGTCGTCTTTTGAACACTAACCTCCTCGATCTTATCCTCCAGTTCGACTCTGTTAGCAACCCGTTCAGAGTTTATGCTATACTTGGAGTCCGTCTTCCATTCTGGCCGGCCTAGGCCATCGCACAGGATGCCAAACAGACGATCGTTACCACCGCCGAATAATATATCGCCATCTTTGGTCTTGAAAGACTTATATGGTACGATTGATGCTGCGATATTGTTAGCAAGTGATGATGCAATAGCTTGCTGTTGCGTATGCTCACGGTGTGCTGTGCCCCATCGACCAGAGTCCTTTTTGCCGCTGATAAGACAGCTGCTTGCAATGTTGGCGAGTGTGGCAGTTTGACAATCGCTCAGTGCTATGTCGATGTGCTGACCCCGTCCAGTCTTACCCCGGGACAGCAGAGCGGCCATGATGCTGTTACTAGTGTAAAGGCCAGTTGTCAGGTCTGTGACGGCAACACCGACTTTCACCGGCGGTCCGTCTCTATTGCCTGTGATGTGCATCAACCCGAACTCCGCTTCGACCATGACATCGTAGCCGGCTCTCTGTGAGTATGGGCCGGTTTGGCCGTAACCTGTTATCGAAGCATAAATAAGACCGGGGTTAATCTTGTGGACCGTTTCAAAGTCCATGCCATACTTCTTCAAGGTGCCGGGCAAATAATTCTCCACGAGAATATCACATTTCGCAGCTAACTGATGCAGAATATCAACACCCTCAGCATGCTGGAACGAAAGGCCAAGTGACTTTTTGTTACGGTTCACCTGCCAAGAGATCAATATCTGAGTGTTATGCAGTTATTCGAATAATTTACCGCCAGGAAGTACGCAGATTCGCCTGGCCCTTGCAGGTTGGAGCCATCCCGATACGTGGCATACGGCGGGCCCCAAGCCCGAGTATCGTCACCGCGTGTTGGATGCTCGATTTTGATGACTTCTGCTCTTTAAGTCCCACACGGCATTAGCTGGAAAGTGTCCCCTTGCATTATGGGGTGATGTGTCCTCTACCCAAGGTCGCCGAGAATCTGTGTACAATAAGGCTACACGTATAAAACAGGGTAAGCTAAAGCAGATGCTCAGATCATCATTCCAATACTTACGCCAGCCAGAACCCTAGTCATGTCCAGAACGCGGTAGCCTGCCAATGGGAGAGAGGATTCGGCGGCTAAAACTTGATTGCTGACGACAGAGTACCTTCGTACCAAGTCTGCCTGACATCGGCTCCTGAGGAGCCTCGTGCCACAGTTGGCACGGGTGATCGCGCGTCCGAGCATGATGATCTGCTGTGTAATGACTGACAGCTTATCAATTGACTGAAGATGAGGTTCACCAAGTGAAACCCGAGATCCTTTCACATACAAGCTAGCACTCTACTGTGTCATTCTCGAGGTGAATATCCAGATAGATCAGATTATCGCCCAAGGCATACTGATCTTGCGAGTATCGGAGCAGACTGGCCTTTACCGAAGGAACGTCAAATGAGAGTTGCTGGTGGAGATCGCCGGCGAAAGGCGGCCACCATTCCCGATAAATTGAAGCTCTACCCCACACTTGACGCTATCCGATCGTGAGCACACCATGATGGAGTTTACATAGGACAAGAATAGAACAGATGGATAAGACCGCTGCGAGAAATCACCAAGGTTGTCGACAAGACATTACAGTTTGTGTACGCTCGATTGTCTGATCTCGTATTTTTCGGTAACGAGAGTTCTTGATTGCAGAAAAGCTTACCAGGAGCCTGGGTAGGGAGTCTGTGGCTTTCTGATGGTCAGTAAGCCTTACAACCTAATCGCATACTTACAGAACCCGAGTGGGCAAAGCCATTAATTACCAATATCTGATTGAGTAATTGGCCTCAAGTGAGGTAGTCCCCGAAGCGCTTGAGGAGTTGAATGCCGTATCGAATTATTAGATGGTTATTTACGAATGGTATTATCTAACATGCAAGCCTGATGTAACGGCCTGCGCCGCTGCAAGGTATCCCATGCAGGTTAGGCATTTCAATAGATCGATGGTGGACATCTTCACCTTTCACAACAGGAATCATCAAAAGCATGCGAAAATGCATCTTCCCGTCCTTATCCAAATCGGTCCGATCCATGTCTTCTAAGATGAATATGTAGTACGACGTACCACACATTCTTGTATTAGTTGCTGACAGGCTCCCTGGACAGATAGATAAGACAGGCAGATATGTACAACTGTAAAAAGCACATGGAATTAAAGCAGTCAAATCATTCAGCCTTAAGGACCCCCGCGGGAATCCAACCCGATACCACCCAAAAACACCGCCGCCGTTCACGGGATATACCTTAAGGACTAACCTAATTTCTATCTAGAACGGCATAAGCGCTGTCAATAAATGGCAACTTATTCAGGTACCTCGACTAGTTAGAACCAACGGGATTTTAGTCTTGTTGCGCTTCTAAAACAGGATCAGACTAATCTACACATGTCTTAAATATCTGAACAAAATACAACACTACCCAAAGTAAGCAGATTAATCGGCCTTCTCCTGCACTTTTCGGGCAAGGCGGTTGGCACCCCGCCTCGCATTGCCCCATCCTCCCGCCTAGGACGGGCAGGGGTCCCGATATGCACGAGAATGACACTCTATTGCCCATTGGCCCAATAATAGCATTGTATTTCGGTCAGTCAGTGCGACGCTTTCGTATTTGCCGTACTTCGTTCGTGCATGCTGCAGGCTGGCAGATTCGACATGTGAGAAGCAACTGGGGTTTCAGACCACGGTGCATGGCGTGCATGGGGAATTCGTACATATGGGGGCAGCAACCCCTCCTGCTCATTCATTAGACCGAGTTGACCTACATGTACATTTTCAATCTCGCTATGAACGCACTGTAGAGGTGCGGATATCGCCCGAGTATTCTGAATACTTCTCCAAGAAAGAAAACATTCCTTACCGAGCTCGATATGGCGCCGGCGTTGTTATACCGGCGATTAGAAAATGGCCCTTCTAGCCCTCAGCTAAAGCCAAGAGATGGATCCGAGGTTGTAAGGAACCCTTGGCTGATAATTGTCATCGTCATTGGAATCCTCGTCATAGCAACACTCATCGTGCTCCTCGTGGTGCACCAAATAAGGAGACGGCGGTTTGCAAAGAAGGAAGACCAACAACATATAGAACCCCTAGGCCGGCGGGGCCTCGGCGTTGGCCTCGGGAGACGCAAGATGAGCGTGGCAGATATACGGGCGGTAGAAGAGAGGGAAAGGGCCACGATGATTCGGAAGTCGCTAGCTAGCCGTACTTCCACCACCTTCAGCACGCGCAGCTCCCGCCTCTCCGAGATGTCCCAATATGAACTAGCGGGGGTTGATGAGCAGGAGCGGGAGCAGGAGCAGGAGCCCGTGGCCCCGAGGTTAGATTGGAAAGAATATGAAGCCGGCGTCCCAAGCGAGAGAGCGCATCCGGCCATTCGTGGCGTAGCGATACAAGAGCACCCGGCACTGTCGTCGCCTCGACTGTCCGTTCCACAGCCGTCGAGAGCACCTTCGCCGGTTCGCGGGGTTGTACCGCCGGTGCGAAATCCACCTCCACCGCATCTATCCATCAGAACCTCGTGAAAAGATCACGCTCGCCATTAGATAGGAATCGTTTACTTTTTTTTTCTTTTCTTTTTCTTCCCTGGGCCTAAAATATGTGGCCGGAATTCCTCCTCTCGCCGGGGCTGACGGCGTTTCCTTACACGTGCTGAGAAGGCGCATTCTAAGATACCCGCCCTTCGAATTGGATTAGATAGATGGTATCATCATTCGCTACATTGCGTCGGGGCGCATTATGGGGGAACAGGGGCGGGGGGTTAGGCACCCTGGTACGAATACCCTAGGTGCATGGTGTTGGCGTTCTCGGGGAATCATTCGTTCTGATGGGAGTCACTGGAAAACCATGTCTACTATAGTAGTATGACAGATAAAGACCTCTTGCTCAGGTCTAAAGATAGGATAACACAACTGGATCTGTTAAACTACCAAGCCAGCTATCCACCCCTACGTGTATGTGCATCCTTCGTCCAGTCAGAAATAATGTCCAGCAAAAAGTACGGCTACGTTGTACCGAGAGGAGTTAGGTGATACATCAAGTTGGATAAAGGATCTATAGTTCAGTAACACATATTATAGTGTAGGTGAATGGCCAGAGGCGAAAAAAGTATGTAGATATTAAGGATGATACACAGGCGAGAGGAGGCTAGCCACGGAGTAGATGCCCCTGGGTTTTAGTGATGTGGGCGCTATGACTACCCACAAAGTCACTTTGCTTCAGCACATAACCGTACGTTTTCTAGAGGGCGAGGGACAACATAGAGACTAAACCTTTTTCTTGTCTTTAATGGGGTGAATCTTTCTAGACAATAAGCCATGATAGTGAAAGCACGGTGACTGAAAGGTGAGGATATCGACAGTAGCAAACATACAAAAAAAGCGGGCCGCCAAAGAATCCCATCTTTGATCCCCATCTCCCGTCAAAGCATTTACTTCGTCCCACTCTCCAAAAACATCACCTTTCTCTTCCCAACCTGAGGGAACTATTTGAGTAAATCGTCAAGGACCATCAACTGATGGTAGGTAAGTCAATCAAACCTCTATTATTCTTCAGAGAAACACATAACAGACAATCCATCTGACTTCCGCATAGATATTTGTCAGTTGATGACGAATACAGAATACCTACATGCCTACGTGTAGGTACAGTGCCTAGGTACAGTACAGTATCCTTCCATATCCAACTCAAGCCACATTTTTACTACGGGTTAATCGGTAGTGTGGCGCAGCACTATCTGACATAATCATTCTGACATAATCATTTCCGCTCAGACCGAAAGCTCAGACCGAACATTCCAGGCACTTGACCTTCTGCCTTCCACCTCCGTGTCAGGTCGCCATTCCCAACCTCCTCCACCACCACCCAACAACTCACAACTTCGTTGCGATCGTTCGCGCACACGCTATTCAGCCATCATGAATACGCTGGATAATGCGACCGTTGCCGAAATCCTTGCCATCCCCGTCAACGGAGAAACGACTGCCCCCGAAGGCCATGAGCAGCCCTTCAGGCAGAATCTGAATCGGGTCCTGACGTGTCCGGAATGTCGCGAATTCCCCCCCCACCTCGTTGAAGAGTTCTCCTCAGGCGACTTGGTGTGCGGTTCCTGCGGCATAGTCCTCAACGATCGCCTCATCGACACACGGTCCGAGTGGCGTACCTTCGCCAATGATGAAGGCGGTGACGATCCCTCTCGTGTCGGTGATGCCCCGAATCTCCTCTTGAACGGTTCCCAGCTCGAGACTGGCATCGCTTTCGGCGAGGGCTCGCGCTCCAGAGAGCTCCATCGCGCCCAGAACCGGTCACACAACGATAAAGCCACAAAGAGTTTACTTAGTGCCTACCGCGAGATCAGCCAGTTATGCGATGCGATTAATATTCCCAAGACTGCGCAAGATTCCGCGAAGCACATCTTCAAGCTCACCGAAGACGGAAAGGCCTTCAAGGGAAAGCCCCAGGATGCCGTCATCGCCGGTTGCATTTTCATCGCTTGCCGCCAATCCGGTGTGCCTAGAACGTTCAAGGAGATTCATGGACTGACTCATGTCTCGAAGAAGGAAATAGGGAGGACCTTCAAGCAGCTTGAGAAGTTCTTGCAGCGCAATCGTGAACATAATAAAACCGGTTCCCTCATCCAGGTTGAGAACTACGAGGTTGTCAACTCGACTAGTGCTCCTGAGTTGTGTGCCCGGTACTGCAACCATCTTGATTTCAAGAACCCTCATTACATGGAGAAGATCTCCAAGCAGCTTGCCGAGAAGAGCTCTTCTGTGAAGGACCTTGCCGGTCGCTCTCCTTTGTCTGTCGCGGCTGCTTGTATCTACATGGTCTCGCACCTCATGGGCGACCCGCGGACATCAAAGGATATTGCCGGTGTTGCGGGTGTCAGTGACGGCACTATCAAGACTGCCTACCGCTTCCTGTTCAACTCGAAGGATGATCTGGTTGAAAAGGACTGGCTTCTCCCTAAGGGTGCTGGCCGCATGGACCGATTGCCTATCAACTAGAAAGTGAACGGACGCGTTCCCCGGCGGACCCAAAGAGTCGAGTAAATAACTGGCTCTGTGGTCACAGGGTCTAAAATCCAATGACACCGCGATGAACTTATTGATATAAGATACCCGGTTGTCCTTGGTTGTACCTTGCTACCACAAAATCGACTGGCATTCATGGCACCCACCATTCTATTTGATTGTCGTTGTCGCCTAGTCAAGCTTGATGGCCTTGGCTTGTTCACCGCGAATACTCCAGATGACGGAACGAAGAACATCACATGCACTCGCCGTTATGGGTGATTCCACTGGCCGGTGCTAGTTCTCTACGGACTGTTTCTTCTTCTTCGTTCTCTGCATACGCTCTTCTCTCTTTGCTCTTGGAATACAGAGCTAATACGCCGAATTGCGTACCTCGCCTTTCCGACCTTTCGCTGGGTTGGTTATCCCGACAAATCCGCACCTCTTCCACTGATGGACAAGATTGAGCTTAGGGCCCGTAGAGGGCTCCCGAGGGATTGCGTCATTGAGGATTTATAGGGGGGGACTGAGATGATTTTCACGCGATGATTTACGGCTTTACTACTGACGCGCAGATTTATGGATATGGCAGCGGCTTTTTGCTTGGGTGGTCTTCAGCGATTCCCTTAGGATCGTAGATTGCTTAATCAAGAGCGTTCCATAACATAAGACCTGACCTCTGGTGTCTTGCTGTGTTCGTGGGTGAAGTCTTTTGAACACGTTTCATGGTTGATTGACTGTGTGCCCCCTGGTTAAATAGAGGTGAGCAACCCCCAGTCCTGTCGACGCCGTCCTCGTCACTCCAAGACGTATTGGCCTTTTTTTCATCCTTCCTCTCCTGCTTTTTCGTCCCTTTGTGCTAGCGGCTCATTTCCAAGCGCCCCTCGTGGCTACGTTGTATATATCAGATGAATAGACTTATGATACCCCTATGAAAACTCAACCTTGATGAATACTGCGATGTTCAGTTGAATTGCCTCGTATATGTCCCTATGCAGTTCCTACCTCTCGATACTGTAGAAAGTCCTTTACAAATGCCTGTAGAAGACTGCTGGCGTGTACGTAGGACTATTGAGACCGTGATTTCGACTGCATTCATATCTATTCGCATATATGCTGCTGCCTAACATCACCTCACTTAAATCTTAAATCCTAGCGTAGCGGAGCGTTAAACGTGCAATACAGATTTTCTAGCCAGGCGGACTAAGGTGTTACCTAATAAGTACCCAGTATAGATCCACCTAACGCCCCCAGAAGCTGAACGGAACATATCCAGTCGCAATAGTTCAGTTCGCGGGCGCGACCTAAGGAACGACCACAGACTGCCTGCCGCGTAGGTAGACATAGCTTATACCTACACGTCTGTGTTTAAAAGGAGTTCGGAGTCTTTACAACACTGAGAAGCGCAGAAATACGTGTATTATGTATATCCGATTTTACTTCCCTGACTTCTTCCTAGAACTTGCTGAGTGTTGTAAGTCAAGCGGTTCGATGAGTTGAGAGAACGAGAGTCTTAGACTGGGCCGTCTATGTCACACTCGGAAATACTGCTGGTGCTTTAGTAGATGGTTTCTACTATTACCATTGCTGCTGCTGCTGCTGCTGCTGCTGCCGCGGTCGCCCAGTTCATATCCTTCGCAGCTATGAGCTCACAGACGCGGGGACGCTATATGTGAAGCGTCTAGCTTGCTTCGACTATGATTTGACCATCGCTGCTCCGCAATCCCTAGGACAGGCGAAGAGGAGGTGGAAGCCGTCTTGTTTGTCTGTATGGTACTGCTCTGCCTGTCAATTCCCTGGCGGAGCCCAAATTTTCATTAGAGAGATGTTGGATCCTGAGCTTAGTTGTCCTCAATGTTGCTGGTAGAGAGGCCGGCATGTAGGTATGCCACCTTCTAGGTCGATCTCAGCAATCCCATCAGCCCATCACAGCGGACTATTAACTACTCTTACCTAGAGTAATGTCCTCTTCGTAAGAATCCAGGCGATTCACGCGGCCGTGATCGGCACGCCGTTCTCCTGCCTCGGCAAGATTTGTCTGAACGGTTTCGGCACGGTTTTGGCGCTAACTCAGGAGCGACTAGGTATTCGAGAAGTTTGTTCCTCTAAGACTAACGAATTATGGGTACTATACGGCCCCTGATCATGATAATAGTCGAGCATAGTCATGCCGTTATATTGTCAATATGGGACAAAGTAATGAGGAGTATAGTGACTTGATTAGTGCAAGGTGAAGCTATAGGAAGGTGGCGTAGCCCCCTTATATATACATGTATAGGCGGCCGGCCATACGTAGGCCCGTACCTCCACTCAGCCCTATAGGGCATATGTTAACATATATGCCCTATTCTTAAGTGCTTTGGCTTGTTATTTAGCAGTCTGTTGGTCGAGCGGCACAGGGTGGTGATTTCAGTCTGTCTCGGGAGGGGTTATAGAAATATATCTCTAAACATTTTGGATAGCATGAGGTAACTATGTTTCCTTTAGTCATATAGGCAACTTGGAATATGTTCTAGGTTTCTCGTGGAGAAAAATATCGACTCTATTTGTCTGTAGTCGGCAAGGTTGGAAGATCTACTCCTTTCCATTTTGTTACAGCCACCCATTCCTGAATATCCCCGCAACCAGCTACCACGTGATTTATGGTTGCCAAGAGGGATAGTGGCTTGGCAACCAGTGGTTGCCAAGGCCCTTAGTGGCTTGGCAATCCAGTCCCATTTATTAGGAAGCTATTCAGATATAAAAGGACTGTATTTCGCCGTCCCTTAGATAGTCTTTCTTTGCTAGCCAGCGATCAATCTAAGTATTTTACCTTTCACGCCTTTTGTTATTTCAAATCAAGACCTGTGGTAACGGCTTCGTTACACATTTGTAGATAGCAACGGTATTTCACTTCTACGATAATATAATAATTTACATCGATAATAATATTGTTCCCTTATGGTAGTCATGTCTTTCAGATAAGGGGGTTGAGTTCGCAATAAGGAGTTAGACAAAAGACTCTAAAGTCTTGTGATTGTATACAGTAACAGACATAATTTTCTTACAGCACCACACAACGCCATACGGATTACAATACATGAAGTTTTATTGGATCAACACTCCTGCCTTCAATTCAGCAAGTATTTTATGTTCATCCCAACACTGTTTAGTTGGCAAACGTACACGTCCAAGACTTGGGTGTGCGAATTTATGTCAGTACACATGCCAAACTTCCAGTGCTGCTTTATCACCTAAGAGATTTGAGCTGAGGCAAACCAATATGGGTTCAATTTTCGTCGAATAAGTGGAATGAATCATATTCCCGCTTCATCAACGATACCATAATGCACACCGACCTAGATCATCCCTCTAGGTACGTGTAGTTGTATCCGAAGTAGGCCATTCAAAATGTGAATTATAGATTAAAAATTTCGGTAGACTACTTATTAAGTAAGGTACTAGTCTAATGTATTTTAGAAAGACGTGTAGCAGGAAATAGACCTGTTTGAGTCTATCTACACTAGGAGAGACATTGTGAAGATCTGTACCTATGTAATGACTATACGCAAGCACAACAGCTAAGGACGCGGTTGCAAGTTTTACAAAGTATTGCAACATTCGTAACTTAGCATATAGAGTGAGTTAGGTTCGATTCCTAACAGCGCTATTGGTATTCGCTCTATTAGCCCATTTACAACATGACCTCAGGGCCGTTCTCGAAACCGATATAACGCCGGCGCAAACATGAACGTGTTTGTTAACTCTAGAACGACTAAGGGACTCGGTGGATGTGTTCCTGCGCTATGATACTCCTGCAAGGCCAGTGGTAGATTGGACGGCTCAGCCACAACACGGTTATCTGTCATATGCAGCCATAATCGTCCTCACTATTCCCCCAACGATTAGGTAAACCGTTAGATGTACGACCAAATGTGGACATGCTGATCCATGCGCTGTACTGCCGCGGAAAAAGCTCACCAGAAAATCTCTGTTAATGTTCGCTAATCCCTACGGTATCCGAAACCGCCGATTTGGAACGATTGTTTGCCCAGTCATATGACTACTTGTTCTTACCGAACGACGGGTCCTATAACCGACCATGTGGCTGTGAGTTGGCCGGAAACTAACCGTTATTTTACCCCATGAATTGATGAGTGGATCTAAGTAATTAATTATATGTACTGTCAAACCAAGCATTTCCGTGGTGAGGCCGAAAGTATGGGGGAAACGACTCCAAGATCCTACACGTAAGCCGCCCAAGTTGTACTGGGGAAATCAACCACATTCCGCCCCAAGTGCAGTGTATTAATGAGAAACCTTCAATCCGTTCCAGAAACTACATACGTAAGACAAGAGTAGCTGAGAAATAGTGGTGTTGCCATTCAACTGATGGATGTATACAATTAGACAGTGCGATACGGCTAGCAAACAACTATACTATCCTACAGATATTTTTACATGCTAAGAGGCTTCAGAATATGTTCTGAAAATAGGAATGATGCGCGTATGTCTCCCCCATGACTTGAATTGGAGAGTGATATAGTCAACCACATCCTCATTAATGCGCCGTTTTGTTTATGAGCGACTGGAGTCGCAAATGCTAAATGTATACCGCACACCAGAAAGATCTGAGAATCTTTTCCTTAGCTAGAACCGGGATTGATATAATTTCTGTCTATATACGAAGTACCTACCCGAATATTACATTGCGTATGTCCTTGGGAGAATATGGGGTTGCAACCAGGGACATGGTCTAGGGAGCGACGTTATGGATTCTCGTACCTAGAACTAGCTCCACATTCTCCAACTCTCCTACCTATATTCCCCAAGGGGTAATGCATATGCACGACATTCTTTAGGGAACTGGTGTGAAGACGAGCAGCCTTACAGAGCTCAATCTGGGGCGAAATGACGTACGGTAAGTAGATCATAATAGGGGTACCGAGATAGTTTCTTCTTATTTTTGAGAAATTTCTGAAGTTAAAGCAAACTTGGGTGTAAATATTATATAAGAATAAAGAATCTCTAGTCATACGAAACAAGATTTTCGATCTTCATTCATGTCTCCAAAGAAAGCAAGTCCAGTAGCATCCATGCCAGTGTACAAGGCGATCCCATTACCATGTCTCGGTTTATGCTTATTTCACTACTGTTGATATTTACAACACCTAATGTAGTCTGGGCTCATTTCACGGCATATTACGATTCGAAATGCACAAAGCCGCTCGAGATCCATTCAGACGGCAAAGTGGTGGTCAATGGCACGCTCATTGTCGACAAGTCCATCAAAGACGCGTCCGGTGGCCACGCGTATCCAAACATGGAATTTCCAGCTGCTTCGACTTCCGGCACGGCACCTGACGAAGGGTCGTCAAACGTGTACTGGAAGATGGATGACCCTGACTTGGGTTGTCAATATGGCCTTCTGCGGGACAACAGAGAGGGCTGGCAGGTTAGTATCTGAAATTTTCATCTTTTGCATTGAGTGGACTTGAGTTAATTCCCTACTTTGTGATCCTGAAACCGTGTATTACTCTGACTCTAACATAACCCAACAAGTCGCCAAGGTCGAGTAGAAACTGACCCCTGGATGTGGAATAGGTCCTAAACCCCTTACCCGGAACGTTGATTTTGCGGGGAAACAAGAAGGGTTGCTATTATTCAGCATTGGATGTAAGTACAGAGGCCATATCTCTCCGTGAAAGCTGCTTGGGGTTGAAGTTGACGTATCTTCGACAAAGGCTTATGTAGACTTGATTACCACTTTCTGTTGCGGCATGGATGATTGCGCTCATATGGATATCGAGTACAATAATGGCGACATTCAGAGTGCTCCGGAAGATCCAGTGGACCCGGATGACATGCCAAACTGTACGACAGCGCCTCCAGGGGAGCCATTTTATACGAGTGGACTCCAGCAGTCAATGACCCAACCGGTACACTGCGATGTCGGTCTACAATGCACACACTCCGTATCCACGACGCACTATGTTTACACGGCGATAACGCACAGTTCTGACAAGTCATGGACGACTACGAATGGAAGGGAAGTACGTGACTCTCCAAATATCCATCAATTCTGCCCCCATACCCATAAATACATCATTCTAGTCGAACGACGAAAAGACATATATTTATGGGACATTTATATATAAATGAAATCGTGGAGACATACAAATACTAATATTTTCATCACTCGCCGTAGCTATCAATCAAGACCGGCATTGAATTCCTCGCCGAATTCGACGTGATTGGGACCGTAACCTTCACCCTAGCAGAAGCCGTCAGCAAGTCGGTGGGCGTCAGCCTGACGAACGGTACGCAGGTGGACATAACGAATCCAGGGGCGCAGCAGGTTGGCACCACGGGATTCCTGTCCTTCACGCCCAAATATAAATGCTGGCGCACCTCGGCGAACTGCGGTAAGGACATCGACGGCAACGATGTTATAATTCCGGATTTTAGGTTCTGTCAGCCGCAGAAGGTGGGTAGAGAGCTGTATTCGGCCAATTCGGGTCATTACGATATGGTGTATATTTCCCCGTAAAAGTACATATTTAGAGTCCATGTAAACCCGATTGGGTATTGTTCTGTGGTCATTTATTCATGCTCAAAACGTCTCTGAGCCATAAGGAACAAGATCGAGATATTTCTTACAATATATTTATCGCCCAACCATCACGCCTATATGGTACACACCGCACGGCAGTATCCGAGAGATAATTCGGACCGCGTGCATCAACTTGGAGCGTGTGGTTTCTTATGGAAAGCTGTTTTCTTCCTCATCGCTATTACCTCCCCTCCTCATCTTCAGCCATTCCTTAGCCACATCGTACATTCCAATATACAGCCCACTGCCTACCGCCGTCCAGACCGCACGCAGAGCGGCTCCTCGAAAGAGCCCCGAGATCCCCCTCTCAGCGATCACCTGACGCGTCACAGCAATTCCACCACGTGCTTTCTGTCGGGTCTTCTGCAGCGGCATCCTCGCTCGGTCGTGAGCGGCCTGACCTATATCGTGATCCTTAGGGGGCATGAGCATCATCCTCGTCTTCACGACATCCATGGGCGTAGTTACTAGCGCGGCGAAGCTACCCGCCAGCCCCGCGCTCGTACCCGTCACGACACCAGTCTCAAGCAAAGTGTGCTTACCCCCCGCACCGCCACCACCGAAAACTTTTTCGCCCGTCAGCTGCTGCTGCAGCTGCCGCCGGCCCCAGATCCTCGAGCGCAGGAACTCGAAGATCGGGAACTGGATAGCAGTGAACGGCAGGTTCCTCGCGACGAGGGCCGAGTAGCCCGAGAGCAGACGCCGCCCGGCGCCCGGGCCGCCCAGCTGCTTCAGCGCCTCCAGCGAGGTCGAACCCTGGGTGCCGGTGCCGGAGCGGCGCTGCAGCATCTGCGCGTTCTGCTTGATGACCTCGGCGGGCGTGAGGACGAGGCACGACGCGCACTCCGCTATAGCCGACGCGCCTGAATGCACCAGCGGCTGCGGGAGGCCCAATGGGGAGCCGTGGCGCCCAATGAAGGTCTTTGCTGCCTCGTACGTGCTGAAGAAGGTACCGGCGGCCGGCAAGGTGGCTACGATCACTATCCCGATGCCCTGGTAGAGTCCCCGGAAGATATGCCTCGAGGGGACCTTGGTTTTGGTCGACGGGTTGGCAAAGGTCTTGACGAAGTCTTGACTTTGTTGCCGTGTTTTAAGTGTATCCAATGGATAAACCATTAGGTCCACGGTGAACGCTGCCGCGGCACCAGCCTGAAATGAAAATCAGAACCATGTCTCTTGTTCCTCAATTCTGTCTTAAATGGAGAGTAAGGCAATTTTTTTCTGTTTTTTTCGTAAATGATCAGACTTACCAGCATGACGTCGAGATGTGAACTGCCACTCATTATGGCTGCTGTCCAGCGCTGGACTGGAAGCCTCCAGTGTGTGGTCCTAATCACCTAATATACCTCGGTGGTGCTATTATTGTCAAGGTTGCCTTTAAGTGGACGAGATTGATAAGATTATAATTCCCGGGATAATGATGATGCTGTGGGGGTCCTCTCCAGGGGATCCGCGATATAGTGGCCAATCACATAATTCAATTAACCCCTTGGGTGTCCCTTGCATTTGGGTCCCGATGACGGCGATTGACAACAAAGCAGTGCTTTCACCGACTCAAACATTGATGGATCAAGTTAGTGTTAGGGCTCTTACGACTGAACTGCCAGGAATGAAATGCACAGGACAATTGAGATGTTTGTGGATCACAGTACTCATCAATTGATTCCACAGTTGGGGGCAGGTCTGCAAATACCTCGGTCTCATTTCAAGTCTGCCTCAAATTGCCAGCTCTTACAACCGTCATTATCTCAGAGAAGGCTCCCTAAGAGCATGACTCGAGCTCACCATCCCATTGTAAATATTCCCACCCCATGAACTCGCCTTCTTGGATTGGACGAACCGAAATAACGCCACAGACAAGCTGTTGGTAAAATAGGGTTCATGGGACGCAAGACTCACCTACCATCTCCTACAAGCTCCTCCGTGCCCAGTACATGGGCACCATAGTGTACTTTCATCCGAGTACTAATACAGAAGAGAGATCTACGAATAAGGAAAAGGTAATTTCCAATTCTCATCTGCGTCTCCTGAATTGTAGGGTGGACCATGCGCCTGGCAAGAAACGGATATATCGTTTTCTGAAGACCCAAGAAGGGATAGAATGAACATATCTACTTCACTCACTTGAAGATACAATCAAGAAAAGGCTTCCACGAGAAAGAAGCGAAACCCACTGAAGAAATCCTGGTAAAGAGCCAGCAAGATGGAAAGTGAGAGAAAGAAAGAAAGGGCTTGACCATTCTAGACAGATGGGTCTCTGCGAACGAAACTTACCTAGGTGGAAATAGCTCAGACATAGACGTCCAGGGCGACAGTGAGCCGATCTTTCTAGATCTGTTGTTGCTATTCCATTCTGTCATTGACTAGTGTTTGGAAATGTCAATGGCATCTTGCTATCTACAGATACCTTTGAGTCTTATATGGAAGGAGTTCCTCAATCTAGGCTTCAGCAAGAAGAGTGTGCTCATACCTACCAGATCATTTCTGAAGTCAACTAGAGCTACACGTCAATTACGTCAAGTAGGATGTCGTGTAACCTATTATCAAGCCGATATAGTGCCAGGTGCTTTCGCTATTAAGTTCAGATGCTAAGAGTGTCGCGGCTTTCCTTATAAATGTTGCGATATGTCAAGGTTAATTGAGAGATATCAAGCAAGGCACTAACTTTGTTGATTACTATCTGAATAGGAAGAAAAATTAAAGAAAAAGAATTAAAGAAAAGATAGAAAAGATAGAGAAAAAGAAAACGTACAACACCGGGGATTCGCTGGTCGTCACCGACCCAACTACTAATCCGGCGGTATCCAGCTTATCTAGGGCAGAGCGGACGGGATGCCGAGTTTTCTAGATCCTATGGTCGTACGTGATAGATGACGCTACTGTTATAGTATATGTAACCTAACAAAGCGCAAGCAGGAGCTGTCGCATAGCTTCCTTTCATCCGCCTCCGGCAAAATGTCACGAGTGTCGTGCTATCCAAGACAAGAAGCTAATTTTCTCACCCCCAAGGCGACTATTACGTAAGAACACTACATACCTCCATACTAACTTTGCATTTGTCACGGCTAGCATTGACGGATTTGGAAATCATACTGGAGATTGCCATGGCTATAACGACCTTATCGAAGGCATCTCAGGGCGTTCCTAGCTCTGCCAGACTAATGTACTTGAACCTGGATCATATCTAGAAGCTACATCTATCAATGATGCCGATGATATGTACCCCAACACGAGTAGGGCTTTCTAAAAGGTGGGTGGTTAATCTCGCTGAGAAGTTACTAGGTAGAAGACTAGAGAGGATCTCAGGAACATCTGTCAACATGTCTAAGTTCATTCCGATATTTAGATTATAGCGTAGAGGACGATAAGTAAATAGGCGAACTCTCCGATAAATTGTATGTGAAGAGCGGCAGCACATATTTGTGAACTCAATTAGTTCGTATCAATAATGCCGAGTATATATACAGGGTCTCACCCCTTCCAGCATGAAAAGGCATTCTCTGGGAGTTTGAAAGTATTATTAGTTTACATGTTCTCTAACCGTCTGACCGCTTTATCCTATAGTTTCTCTTTAGATTGTAAAAATGTATAGAGCTAAGACAATATAACTCTACAATCCGTCTTGAAGCGTCGCGAGAATTGAATGCAATACAATCGCTTATGCAACCCGAGAGCAAGCTCTTGTGTGGTACCTATCATTACCCAACCAGTGAATTCTGCTACCTAGTTGTTCCGTCATTTTAAATCCTACCTTCCTCTCTTTCCCGCATGTGGTTATTCGCGATGGGTCAACCTGAACTAATCGAGTCTTCCCCAATAAAATAAACATTGGAACTCAGTTTCCTTAACACTTGGTTTGAGTGTTTATGTCATTTCGAAATACATTAGGTAGTTGAGACCTGCATTCTGTTCCATGAACGACTACTTATGTCGTCCAGCCATGTCCACATCACATCTCTCCAACTCTTTCATCTAACCACCACCCGTTATTCACTACACATTTCAAATCACAACATCATAAGATAAACCTATATGAATCTTTGGATTACCCAATTATCATTTCCTGCAGCCAGGACAGAAAGCATTTCAACCGTTTATCCAAGCCGCAACACGATGCTGTCTAAGGGCATATTGCCCAAGCAGGTAAGCAAAAACATCTTGCTCTAGTCCAGCACGAGATGGTGTCGATATAGGCAAAGTCTATCTCCAGCAATTTTCAAGGCACTAGATCAATGTACCTAGGGCTGGGTTGGCCTCCGCGTATAGGACAGAAAAGGCAGAAGGCTAACGTATATATATATGGCGCAGAAAAGTCCGGAAGACAAAAGCACATTGCCGAGGAACAATCTACTACAAATGCTCGTGTCTGGGCGTTCATTTCAAGGTCCGTTGCAGGTGTCCCACCTACGGCCATCGTCGATACACTATCGGATACACAAGCACGGTGTCTCCCACCCGGACTACTTACTCCCTGGTGAAGCACAACATGTATAAGATGAACCTTCTGTGGCATGGCTTGGCAGGCCAAGATGCTCCATTTCAGGCGACTGAAGCAGATCTGGCCGCATCAATCGAGGCCGTCAAACACTGGATGCTGGGTAGATATCTAGACGAGGATATTCAGCCAGAGCCTCCTGGAGGCTATCATCAGCACTCCGCCATATCGGGGTACAAGAAATGATCAAAGGGGCAAGCGTACGTACGCGGGCCCCCCGTCGGGAGAGGCAAGGTATCGGATGCTTTCACAGCCTCAGCCTAGACTACCCGCAGAGCAGTTTGAGACACGCAAGACTGGAGAAAAGGTTCGATCCAAGTCATTCCACATATCCACATTACAAGCTAACACTGAGAATCTTAAGTCGGCTGAGGAGGAAAATGTGCTCCCGCCGTCAGCCAATATAGTGTGTGGTCCAAACCCTCCAAGCTGGATAGTCATGATGGCTGATGTTCTTAGCTACCGAGCGGCAGCGTATTCCCGATAATCACTCCCTTGTCGCCGAGGGTGATCATTTTGGCTCGGGTTCTGGTCCTCTCCATCTCTCGTCTTTCCATCCTCTTTGTCCTTGGTCTTTCGTTGCTGACAGAGCCTCACCCGATGGGGGGGGGTTGCAGAAGAAGGGTGTCAACGTGGCCAGTTTCATCACCATTAGAACCGTCGCCAAGCTCCTGGTTAACAACAGGCGGTCGACAAGATGGGGTAACACCTATGCGCGGCGGCGTCTCTGCCGATGGTAGCACGAGACGAAACCATTGCGAGGGGCTGTCACCTTGCGGATGATGGATATCAACTAACTGGTGTGGCTGCGCAGGCATCGGAGCTGCCGCAGTACGCTCTGCCGCCCGCAGATGGGTGGCGACCGGCTTCACGAGCAGAATAAGCCGGCCGGGAGGGGTTCCAGAGACAAACCAGTGTCTCGGGAACCCTCCAACGAAGAGCCAGGACGGTGCCGCTGGCCGGGCATCCGGGTCTTGCGGGTTGTGCGAAAGAGTCCTGCCGCAGGACCATGTGGCTTTCGCGCGCCGGGAGGAGATGATCACGCACGAAAGGTCTCATAAGCTGGCGTTACCTGGTCGAGTCGACGCATCGTGGACGCGCCATGGGTAATGCTTATGCGAGGTGTGCGGGATGTGGGGAAAAACAGCTTCAACTATCGTGTTCTGGGGTGTGTGTAATAAATGTTCGCCCTCGACCCTACGGTTGCGCCGACGTTGACGGGTGAATTGAGGAGCCGGATGACTTGGATGATAAGCTTGATGGCTCAAGACAATTATCCCCTACCGCCCTCGGTGACTAGGAAGTCTGGATAGTCTAAGCAGATCCAAGGGAAGGAGAACAGTCTAGGATACGTACATAGAGCCTGAGCTAACATATCGTGAATACGTTTGGTGTAATTAAATGAGTTGAATTAAACTGTGAGTGAAGTATTTGTTGATCGGAAGAGATCGATGGACTCGAGCCAGGACAAACATACCGCACCATTCCCAGTACTTCTCGTACTCATATTCAAACCATAGTAGAACAATCCGATCCCAACTGAACCCATCTCCTCCCTAATAACTGTCCAGATTACTAGCTAATGCGGCTTACCAATCCATCTATCAATCGTTGCAGAGTCCATTTTCCAGACCAGGATATCTCTAGGTCAGCATTTGCAATATTATTATTCTGTCTATAATCTCAACAACCACCACCCAAAAAATTAGGAACAAACAGATGGTATCATTGCAAAGGTGTCCCATTCCGTGCTTGATCCCTTATCGTTCCTCCAATGGCTTACATACATACATACGTACACGCGCACCCGCCCGCTCTCCATCGACCGTCTATCCCTTCCACCCATCCACCAAGCCTCCCTCCCATTCCCCTCGCCTCCCATCCCTTCAATTCCACATCACATCTCACCTCACCACACCACACCAACCTCACAGCACCCCACACCACTCACGCCGCTCTACTTTTAATTAGGTAGGTAGTCAACCCTCAGTCCCACTACTCCTAAACGTCGCACACAGCGCGGCATAATGGTGCGTGAGATCCAGCACGCTCTGCTGCAAGCTCGTGGCCTGAATAATAGAGCGGACCTTGACGGCGCCCTCCTCCTCGATGAGGACGCGGATGGTGTGCAGCAGCTCGGGCGAGAACTCCGAGTACCAGCGGTACTGCCACGCCACCAGCCTGATCACGGCGGCGACGGTGTCGCGCGTGCTGCGCTGGCGCTCGAACGCGCGCAGGATCCCCGCCAGCGCCTTCGGGCTGAAGCGCGCCGCCAGGCAGGCGCGGTACGCCTCCACCGCCTCGTCGTGGTGCTGCAGGCGTTCTGCGAGCGCGCCTAGGATCTCCCACTCTTCGGCGGATTTCTTGTACTGCATCGACTGCGCCTTGTACTGCGCCATCTGCGTCCGCCATATCGTGTACACGCGCAGGTCCTCGTACAGCACCATGAAGAGGCTGTCGAGCCAGCGCTCGCATAGGCGCTTGTTATTCAGACGCGAGATGTGCTCGTCAGTAGTTGCCGTCTGTATACTTAGTTAGCGATATATACTAGGAGTTGAAAGAGGGAGAATACGTACGGTATCGCCATCGGCTTTGACCTTGCCGGGGTCGATAGTGTGGGTTGGCTTCTCGACGTTGTTGTCCTCGCCATTGCCATTTGTCAAGGTCGGTGCTGTAGACTCCGCTTCTGCTGACTTCTTTTCTTCTTCGCTCTCCTCGCTCTTATCGCCCTCCTCGTCGCCATTGCCGTTCTCACCGGGCTGATCACCGTTTGTCGTGGGCTCTGGGGTTCCTCGCAGACCATCGAGACTTGGGTTGCGCTTTTCGGGCGGAGCATTAGATACACTATCTTGTCTCTCGGTCCGGTATTCATCTTCCATGACGAAAACAGTACTCCGGATCTTGAGTAGTTGGTCCCAGCCAATCTTTGAAGTCATCTCTGTGAGAATTCCGTAGGCTAGCTTGAAAGTGCCCCGGTATGCCGCAGCACGGAGGTTGAGTAAGCTTGGGTCAACCTGTTCTGCGTATCTCCCCTCCGGCTCGCTATCAATTTCATCCAGGCGTGTTTCCGGCATTGTAGGGAGGTAGACGTCTTTGGGTTCCGGCATGATTGGCGCATCCTTGTCCTGATATGTGAACATCGGGCACGAGTTCAGGATCGTCAATGCGTTCTCCCAATCCTCCATAGCAACATAGACTTGGGCTAGTCTTGCCCATGTACCGAATTCGCTCGGCGCGGCAATGGTACTGCGATCGGCACAGCCAAGTGCCATCTTCAGTCTTTCCTCCTTTTGCGCGCCGGGCTCAGCCGTTGACGCCTTCTTCATAAGAAACTCTGCTTGGGTGTCCAACATGACATAGTCCATGGGCGAGTCCTTAAGCGCCTGGTATAGGACACGCACACCTTGGACCTCTTCGTTGCCCATGAATAGCACTTTGGCGAGTAACGAGGAGACCTCTACATTTTGTGTCCTCAATTTCTCGAACAGGTTGATGGCTGATGCGAAGCGCCCTGTTGTGTGGAAATATTTAAGAAGGCCAGCGGTTAAGTGGTTGGAAACATTGTTCGGAACCTGAACCACGGAATCAGAGCCCAGCTGCCATCCTGCAAGATATTAGTATGATGATCGGACCCTGTTGCTCGTAGGCTTACAGACCTCTGAAGAAGAGACTCTCGGCAGCGCTCAGAAAGCGGTGCTCGGTCTCGGTGTTGGTCACCGGATTAAAACGTCTAACCCCCATGATCTTTCGTATAGTATCGCCGCTTCCATCGTCGGCATATGAGTAGGCACGCAGCACACTGCAGAGGTATGTTTCCAACCACAGGTCATCTGTCGCTTTCCGCTTCTCTCCCCTCTCGTCCACACAGTAGGCCTCAACGGTTCCAGGAATGGTGACATGGACTCGCATATCGAGGCGAGAGAAGGCATTGTAACAGCAGTAGAGACCTTCGACAATCTTGTGTGTAACGGGCTGGCCTTGTTCTTTATAGGTGAGGGTGTTTATATAGGCTGCCAGACTGGCAGAGGAAGATGCATCGACGCCGGTGACATGATGGTATACACCAATCTGCGCGTGTAGGTCTTAGTATGGAGTCTCAGCTACTCGTGGGCGGGGGCGTACCTGTCTTCCGGTGTTTCTAAGGTTCTGTTTCAGAAGGTGCACCAAATCGGGAGGGCCGAGTTCGCGCAGCGACGACAGAATCTCGGTACGGGCTTCAATGGCTTCTTGTAGGACCTCCTCGGTGATCCTAGACAATGAATTAGTTCAAACAGTATAAGCTAATGTTGACGAAAAAGTAATCTCACTCTGGAACTGCTGGGGGAGGCATTGCGAGGACTAACGAGCCTGAGAGCTACGGTAGAATGAAGGGAGAAGTTCGAATATTAAAACAAATAATTTCCGAGTCAGCCGAAAGAATGGCCGTGATTACTACAATTCGTGCAAATGAGTGTATGAAGAAGTCGCAGGATGGGCGGCGATTGGGTGTGGAGCGCAAAGAGCATCGACGACGTTGTTTGGTTCATCTGGACAGGGCAGCAGAGATGGAACGACGGCGGACGGGGAGCTGCTACAATGCTCGTGCTGTCTCGCCATCGATGAAATTGAACTGAACTGGCCTGAATTTCCCAGATGTGCACAAGCCACAACGGCAGGGGGGGACAGCTTCAGCTTGTGCTGCTTGCCCAGCCACTGGTTCCACTATCCAAGATCTGTACTCCGTACCTTAGCCGTGCATTAGGCGGCATACGCCACAGCTCTCTCACATCTGAGCAGTTCCTCCCACGAATCTGAGCGAATGGTTGAGCGGGGACTCTGATTAAACTGTGGCTGAAACCTCAGATCTCTGGACCCCTGTCCTCTCAGCCTTACCTAATGACTATGTAGTATGTACATGTACATACAGAATAAAAAAATGTATGTAAGTCAATTTATTAATTGAGGTGGTTTAATGGGGTCATCGCGTCTCCAAGAATCTCCAACGCGACAGCTCGTTGCTCCCGTCATCAGAATCCTTAATTCACATACTTGTGATTGCCCCACCGCCATCAACTCAGGATTTTGTGTCCTTTACAACATCACCCAGATATTGACAAGCCGTCAAAGTCTATATATGACAACTCATACCTTATGATGCGATAGCCAACCCCAGATATTTCTTTTCACAGTGTTGATAGTGGCGCAATAGGCGTGAGGCAACAAGATGGTGAGAGCTAGTCCAGGACAACAGACAAATCAAGTCTGATGCTAATCAATGTCATAGCCGGCCTTTTCAGCGATCAATGTCGAACCTGAGGAGAATATCGACGAGGAGATCGACAACACTCGCGAAATCCATGTATACACTTTCTAACCTTAAACAGTCATATATCATCGGCTAACTTCGACCTTAGATAGAGGAAGCATTGAAACTATTTCAGACCGCCCTCAAGCTCCATGCGCAAGGCCCTCGATACTACGATGAAGCCTCTGACGCATATCAATCTGTATTCGAATCAGAGATATTTCGACTGCCTGAGAGCACCACTGAATTCGAACGCACCGAACGACAGTCCGATCCCCGTCAGCTAGGCCACGATATATCATTTTCGCAGCCTCTCGACGTCTCACAGGCCGATATCGATGGCAGCGGTAGCAGTTTGCCCCAGACACTCTATCTCGCATACAAGAATCATGGCCAGTTTGCCCTAGATCGCATTCGTCATCAAGTGAGGACTGAAGGAAATGCGACTGCTGTTCTAGAGGACAAGAAGGTGCTTGCGCAGGCATACAAGGCCCTTGACGAATTCAGTACCGCCCTCGATCATGATCCATCAGATGCCGAACTTTGGAGGAGGGCGGCACGGGTTGCAGCGTTTCTAAGCAGTACCAGAATTAGTCGGTATTGTCTCGAGGCTGCTATCGAACTTGATGATGACCCGGCTGTGGAGGAGGTTGAGCCACCCTCCCTCGCTGAAGGGTTTGCAGGCGAGCAGTTGAAGGCACAACTTGAAGTTTTATCAGACGATGTCGCCTTATCCCACCCGATCATGGGCCCGTATCTTAAGAAATCCATGCCGGAACCCCTGAAGAAATACCTGGATCCTATCCCATACCTCCCGAACCCTACAGACTCTCTTGCGCCACCGAGGCGAACAACGACGTTAAGTGAGCAGCAACAGCCGCGTCACATTATCAATGTTCCAGTAGCTTCGTGGGCGGAATTGGGAATGTCGCTTGTGCATTTGGTCGCAGCTGACGGTATCTCCAAGGAAGGCATTGCAATCAAGCTCCCTGAGATATTAACCGATAAGGACGGTGATGTTCAGATGCTGGTTGAGCGACCTAGACAGCATACTGCTGAAGAAAATGAACCTGTCGCGTCAGTTTCAGAAAACGAGCCTGCAACACAATCTACGAAAGACGAACAAGGCGAATCTTCAAAAGAAAGCCGGACTGAGGGTGGGAACACCGCGGAAGACGTACGGGCCGAGCGTAGTGTCTCTATTGCTTCGCGAAAACGCTCGCAGTCCGCTGCGGGACTGCCTGAAGGGGTGGATGAAGAAGCCGCCGATCAGAAAAGGAGCAAGAGAATTCGACGGCGGGAGACTGCTGGGGAGGCCATGGATACCAACACCATGTTCGCTGCCCAACTACAGCCTTTCCAGGCCGCTGACCAGAATCTTTTCCAGATGACGCGCAACATGGTGGAAAACCTAGGGGTTACTGATCGAGACACCCTTGATCGGCTTGCAGAAGTACTTGACTCCTGTGCTTCTGAAACTCGCACCGCTAAACTTGATCGACCTGCTATGGTTGACTTGCGCGATTCGCTGATAAAATTTGACGAAGAGAGCATCAAATCAGTCCTCAATAAAAAGGAGACCTCATCCATCGGGCTGTCTTCCTTTCTCGAACATTCTAAGGCCGGAACTCAAAACAGACCAAAGATGTACCCCTTCCATGAGACAAGAGGCTTGAAGAAATTCGTCGAGAAAACCAACGACGATTGGATGGGGATTCAAGATGTTGCTTTCGAGTGGGTTAAGAATATTTGCATGACTTACCTTACGAGTAAATGGTCAGACACGATGAAAACGGCGGTGGTCCAGGTAATAAGCCATCTGGATGAAGATATCTTCATGCGTATACATTACGAACTGAAGTATTGTGGCGAATCCGAGGATCCCTCCCAAACGTGGGCCACGATGGATCAAATTATTCAAATGCTATTTGAATTACACCTAGATGTCTACGAGCGGATCACGAATCCCAACAGCCTTGTTGACTACGCTATTCGCGTGGAAACCAAAGGGAGACTGGGACGCTGGTTTACCTTCGCTTCTCAGATGAGTCGAGAACGCCCTGAGAATGCAAGCCATTCCTTATCAATTCGGTTTTTATGGGCCGCCGTGATCGCTGTCACGCTGACAGAGGGCGTATCGGGAGAGCATATCCTTCAATGCTGGAAAAGCCTTCGCGATAGTCTCGCCGAGGAGACGGAAGCCATTGATGTCGAAATCCCCAACAATGCGATCATGCCAGAAGTCTCGGCGCATGCGGCTGACCGAGAGATTAGTAAACTTACGACGATGGACTTTTTCCTCGGACTATTCAAGAATGACCTTAGTGATCCTCTTTCTATCATCGAGACTCTAGAACCCGTCCTGAACCCTTCTTCCGTGTATATGACTACAACACAAGTGGAATCACCTGATGTTCCTATGGCCGAGGGAGACACAGCGCTCATAGCCCCTGATCACGACAAACTTCCAATTTCTGAGACCGCGGACCACGGTCTTCGCGATCTGTGGAAATTCTTATTGGGCACGAGCACTGAGCTGAGGCTCTTCCTCTGGACTCGGCTAGGCGATGCGTATAATGCCATCGACTATAAAACAAAACAGTTCTCGTGTCTTCTCAAGAGCCTTGAGATGATCGTTGGTGATTTTGAGCGGGACGCCTATCTAAGCATCTCGGCAGAAGCACGTCGTCCGCTGTTTCTGAAGATGCTCAAATTTCTCGATGACATGCTAGTCAAGGCGCTCTCAATGGCACTTAACGAGTCCAGCGTTTTCGACATCATCGACGACGAGCATCTGAGATCGAGCATATCGGCTGTGGCGAAGCTCAGCTCTATATTACATGTGTCGTGTATGTACGAAGATGAAGTCCGTGTAGGTATGAGGCAGCATCCCTCGAACGGTGCAACGTTCCAGTCGTTCCTGGGCAAGCTTCGCGAGATGCAAGTTAGGAACTGGTCTTTGCTGTATACTATGTTGAAGGCAGGCATTGCACAGAATAAGTCAGGGTTTACCACGCCGGAGAACGACCAAGCAGACTATCTGGCGGCGATCCATCAGGTTCTAGGCTTGAGGAAATTCTGCAAAGCGTCCAACAAGATCTTCCTTAAGATGATGCGAGTTGAGCTTTTGAAGCAGAATTTGATAGATAATTGGGAGGATTACCTGGGACAGGTTCTGTATGATCTGTATGGACTGAAGCTTGGAGTTGGCCTGTGCGAAGTACAAGATCATGGATGCCCTCCCGAGAAGCTCGAGCGACGCAACACGACCGCCCTGGTTGAGAGGGTATCTATCCTTGCTAACCGTATGCCGATGAAGGACCTCCTCAAATCAGACCTCAAGAACACAATCGAACACATGCAACAGGCCATCGGACAAACCAAGTCCAACCAACAGCTCATCCAGAATCTCCGTATCTTCACCCAGACCCTTCAGAAACCGATCCACCCTCTTCGTCTATATGAGGCACTGAAAGGCAATGTCTCTATTGACGCTGTTAGTGTGAATACGACCGACAGCCCTCTAGCTAGGCACCGATGGTTTTTCCTCCTCGGCATGATAGCGTTCACGAAGTTCAAGGGCGTGGATCTCAACAGGAGACAGACACCAGGCGCTACCGACGACCTCCGTATCGGTGCCACGTTCCTCCGCCAACAGTTGCAATTCACGCCGGACCAATGGGATGCTTGGTTCAGGCTTGCGGAATGCTTCGACTACGAGCTCGATGAGTCTGTACTTTGGACTGCGGACAAGATGAACAAGGAAAGAGCAGAGCTGCTGAAGTACCAACGCAACGCAATTCATTGCTACACTTTGGCGCTGTCACATTCTCGGAATGCCTTAACTGATGTGCCTGGGGACAGCTTTGATGCTATTCATGATCTGTACCACAAGTTCGGTATGCGTATGTATGCTTCTAGTCGGGAGCCATTTGCAATGGAGCCTTTCCATCATTCAGAACACAAGCGATTTATAATTCATGAATCTGGGACTGATACGAAGGAGCTCCATTCTCAAATGCAAGATTACAAAGTCTGGAAGTACGCAGCACGGTTGTTCAAGAAGGCGATGGACGTTAAGCCAAAGGAGTGGAAGTGAGTAAACCCAAATCCGTTATCAAGATCTGGACTAACATATCAATAGAAACCCTTATATGGTCGCCAAGTGTATCTGGAAGATGTACCAGAAGCCCTTAACTTCTCTGGACCATAAAGATAGGCAGGACCGTCCGACGGTACAGACGGTTATTAGTGCCCTCGAGAGGGCGATCGAAGTCGTATCACTGCTACCAAAGCCGCGTCACGGCCAGGACCCGATTTTAGAGCCTCACTATAAGATCGTGTCGATTGTACATAAATTAGTCATGACAGGAGACCTCACCCCGCAAGAGGCCGCCGATATTCTTCAACGCCAACCATATGCCATTCAGAGTGGGGAACATATTGAGATTGGCGAGTTAGAAGATTGGGAGCCGTTTGTCATCAAAACTCTTAGCCATCTGCGAGAAAAGGACAGGTCTAATTGGCAGCACCGCATTATCATGCGCCATGCCAGGATACTGTTTGACGAAGACTCGGATGAGCAGGGTTATGTTCAGGCTATGGCTGCTTTTGGGGTGCTCAGAGAGTCGATGCTTACGAAGACAATGGTGATGAATGTGTGGAAATGCGACGCAGAGCGACCGGGGCGACATCACGTCTACACCGAGCAATACGTGCGGTTTGTCGTCAAGCTCTTAATTGTCCTGAAAGACAGGCCAAATTTCGAAGCTTTACTTCGCCGCCTGCGCAAGAAGGGTGCTGACTTCTACCATTTCAACGATCTGTGGCAGTTCTGCTGCATCGCCTACCTGCGCCTGATCCGCCAGGCGTATCAGATCTCGCCCGTCCTCGAGGACGACTTCAAGGCCAGCGCCCCCGAGGAATTTGAGATTATCACGGCTAGGATAAGTGACTGGTCTTCAGATCCGAGCTCCAACCACCCCGCGCTCAGCGCCCTACAGGAAACTATCGAGCTGAAGAAGCTGAACGCGGGGCTTATGAAGGCCGGCGCCATCGACGACCTGATCAGCGACTGCTACACGGCGATGTACTTCGAGATCGGAAAGTCGCTTCCCGGTCCCGCGGTGTCCACGCTGATCGCCGAGCGGGAGCAGGCACGCCTGCGGGAAGAGGCGCGCCAGTCCGACGACAAGAAGGCCTCGGAGTCCAAGCCGACCAACCCGTTCAGCAGCATCCTGAACCCGCAGTCCCACGAGAACTCGGGCGCGGAGGGCGGCCCGGCCGAGTCGGCGCCGGCGAATACAGAGGGCGCTCAACGGGCCCCTCGTAAGACCGGCATCCGACGCGCGGACATCCTGCGCAAGGCCGAGCAGGCGGTGCTGCGGGCGCAGGAGGGCCCCAAGCCCGCCAGCGCCAAGTCGCGGTCCGTGTCCAGCGGCAAGACCCCCGCGGCGGACGAGGGCGCCACTAAGGAGGGGGACGAGGGACACGGGGAGGCGGGGCCGGAAGAGGACGGCGACGTCGAGATGAAGGACGAGGAGGATGCCGAGGCCGAGGGTGACGGTTACCTGTCCTCGGCGCCGGGAAGCGTCCACGACTCCGCCGACGACGAGAGCGACCTCAGCGACGTGCCGCCCGAGGACGTGCTGGACGAGGACGAGGCGCAGCAGCTCATGTTCCCGAACCTGATGAGGCGGAGCATCGACACGGCGCCCAAGAGCTCGTCCTCGAGCGGCGATAGCACTGCTAGCGGTGCCGAGGAGGAGGAAGAAGAAGAGGAGGAGGAAGAGGAGGAGGAAGAGGAGGAGGAGGACGCCCGGGAGCAGGATCAGGAGAGTTAGAATATCTGGCGTCGCTCGATGTGGCTGGGGCGGATGTGGGACTGGTTGGACTCGGTGCGCTGGTGAGTGGGTTATTTGCTTACTTACATACCTCTGTTGGGCGATAACGCTTTAGTTATTTATCGTCGGAGGTATTTGTCTCGACTGCTGTGGCTACGGGCTGAGCAGAGGACGTGGTCGGGTGGATGAGGACGAGGTGTCTACATAAACAGCGACCCTTCTACATATCTATCTTGCTAAGGCGCGTGGTCTTGGGGATCTGAGCCTGAGTCCGAGGAAAGCCAACGGGACCGAATACGGGGGTATCATTATCGCAGAGGTTCGGGCATGGAGGTAGACTCTGCCGTTGTTAGAGAGAGCTGCTCTGTTCTACATACAACGCGCGTGTGGGTGTTACCTATATGTATTATCGGGTAAAACGGCATTGTTTATACCGCTTGCATAGCCTTACGGGGGTGAAATGGCGTGTGAATTGTTATTTATGAGAAAGAGAGGTCCGGTGTCTAAGGCGTGCTTTTGACGTGTGTGTATAGTGTGTATGGTATAGGGTCGGGAATGGGCTGTCGGTAGTGAAGTGAGAGACCTTTGAAGTAGATAGTTATGAAGCATGCTTCGCTGGGCGTTTACAAGATATTAGTGAATGGTGCAGGTATGTCGTTTTTGTTGAGGAATCTGACAGTTATTATTGCGGCTGTGACATGCATGTGGTATAAGCTGGTCTGCTGGTATCTCTTGTGGTTTTCATGGACGAAGAGCAACCAAGTCGTTGTACAGTTCTTGGAGGGCCCATTGAATAATCTCTAGATATTTGCCTCTATCTGACGTGAAAATACACAATCATTCGCATGTTCTCCTAACGCCACGAGATTCGGCCACAATAACTGAAACTAGCCCATCCCTTACAAGTTGTTACGCTCAGCAGTTCAAATTGACAGCTATAGAAAATTAGCACAGTCCATAGTCAGAGTTTCAAGGGCCCTCATACCATTTGCAAAGAGCGAGTAATTATCCGCATTCGCGAGCGCCCTCTCAGGCGTCAGCGCCACGCTCTCATTATACGAGTAGGCCCAATCGTTCGTGTGCGGCGAGTAGACGTCCTCGATGTGCGTCATCTCGTGGATGGTGGTGGTGGCCTGGTCCTGCTTGTGGCAGACCTTGGGCAGCGGCACCAGCGTGTCGTAGAACAGCGGGCACATGATCGTCTGCGCCTGGTCCCAGATCGTGTACGCGTTCAGCGGGCCCTCGCTCTCGCAGATCGACGACCGGTCGTTGCACCAGTAGTTCGACACCCCGCCGTCCGTCGTCGAGCACTCCTTCGCCACGGCCCGCAGGCGCGCCACCACCGTGTCCCGCGTCGCCGTCGCGTTCGTCTTGAAGTACTCGACGAAGCGCGCCGAGGACAGGTCCGCCGCGTCCGCGGCCGCGGCCGTGGCCAGCTTCTCGCAGTTCGCGAGCGCCGCCGTGCTCGCGGCCAGCTGCGTCGTGTTGCAGTTGTCCTGTATGTGCGTGCGCTTGTCCAGCACCACCTTGAGGGCCAGCGGCACGGCCATCGCCACCGCCGCGTCCACGTGCAGGCTGAGGATGTTCGACGCGAACTCCACCGAGGTCCGGGATAGCTGGGTCGACCCGGCCGTAGCGGCTACGGGGATCGCGCCGACGGCCCGGAACGTGTAGGTCCCGGACTGCGCGAACTCGTGCACCGTCGCGGCGCTGATCACGGTGTCCACGGACTCGGACGCCTTCAGGAGATGAAAGTGCTCCGGCTGCAGGGCGTCGTAGTTGACGCTCGCCGAGATGCCCTTGAATGGGACTTCGGCCCCTGAGCGCTACTGTCAGTACATACCGGGGGTATCCGCCCCGATAGCATTCAGCGGGAGCTATCTGTTGACAACTTACCGGATACGTCGACCGCCAAGAGTTTCTTAACGGGTAAGCTTTCGGAAAGCAGGGTGCCGACCTTCAGGAGACTGAGATCCGTGGGGCCGACATTCTTGATCGTGGCGACCAGCTCGGCCGCGTCGCCGGACGTCCCGGGAGCGAGCGTAACTTCCAATGGCGAGGCGCGCTTGCCATGTACGGCGCGCGCGTCGATGGTCGCGGCCAAGCCGGCGGCGGCGAGTAGGATCTGGGCGTATCTCATGGCGACGAACGAGTGGATGTCTGGGACTTTGTCGAGAGACGTGGGCAAGCGCCCATCGTCGAGAGCAGCCGGCAGCAATCCTTTATACTCATCGTTCGATTTATCTTTTGGGTGTTCTTAAGGGGGGTTCCGGTTCCCGATACGAGGGTTCATTTCCGTGTGGGGAATCTTCGTATTCGGTGGCCATGCCTATTCCAGCAGCTCATTGCTGGGCGGGTCATGGGTAGCAACCGCAGCTTAAGCCCTATAGGGCCTGATAGGCTATATCATACGCTATGTCACGTAGTATGGAATTTGGACGTTGAGGTTATATATATCGTTGAGCATAAGGTATTGACTCAGTATAGGGAAAACTCCACAACTTCTTCATAGATTGATTGATGCGGATGGAACGTCCATTGAAATGAATCTTTAACTAGGTCGAAATTGATCAGACTATCTTTTTAGCGTTGACTTGTACGAGAATATGACTAGAAGTTTGAGCTTTACCCCAACTGCTATAGCGTAAAGCAGTTGCTCGCGTTTTATCTTCACCCTTTAACGTGTCTTTGAATAAAGAGAACAATTCATGTAAGGTTGATTTTCACGCATATTTTCACAATCCGGGAAATAGTGAATTGGTGAGGACTTTGTCAAGGTTCATTATATAGATGTCTGGTTCTACCTTCCCCGAATCATTATGCCGGATGGCACAAGTTCTGAAGAGCATCAAGTATATTATACACGTCGAATACATTATTATATTCACACATTAGTCCATCTGTAGTTGCTTGAAATGGAAAGTCGAGACATATGGGTTGAACTTTCATATACCCTTACAATTTTCACACATATCTACCTAGTCTTTTCATTATCTTGGCCTGACTATTCCCTTTACCACGTCTTGTTGGTCATCTACACACTTGACTCATATATAAAGGCTTCCTCGCGGCTAATTTATAACGTGAAACACTTGAATCTCTGCATTTGCGTTATGCTAGGCCTCTCATCGTTATTTAAAGACTCAAGTATGCTGGGGAGTGGCTATTCAATGAATGGTTCTTCAGCTAAATGCACACATGATAGTGATTCCTTTGTATTCAATGATTTGTAATACTACATGAGACATTCATATTCCTATGTTTCGGACAGGAACTAGGTGTAGACTTATGTCGCTTGGGTTGGGAAAAATGCTTTAAACATACTGGTAGCAGGTATGGATCATGATGTAATGTATAGTAAAGTATTCTATAGTGAATTGGTTTGTTCCCTCATTTTTTTTAGTTATGTTGAGCTATGTAGGTCCAAAAGTGAATCAGTATTGTCATCATCAGTAGTTTTATATACGAATATTGTCTATAGAGTTAGCCACTATTTAAAGAAAAGTTAGATAATGCAAGAGGCGATTAACATTGAGGCTATAAATAGATATCTGAAGCTCAACACTATTCTAAAGTCTGCGCTAACTTAAGTGACTTAACTTACCCCGCTATTATTCAAGAAGATATTCTCAATTGTATATCATTATTATTGATACAAAATCTGTCATAACACATGTGGGAAGATAAAGATGTTTCACTATGATGCCTTATTTATTACTTTTCTGATTACCTGAATTCTATCATCGCATGTTGATGTGTCATGTCACAATGGACCCCGCACCAGTCAAGTGTTTGCCTTACACAGGAAATCACACTACTTAACCTAGGCCGCGAGCTGAACTTCAGTGACGTCTGCCCTGCACAGTAACTCACACTAACCTAGGCTGCGAGCTGAGCTTCGGTGGTGTCTGCCTAAGTACTTAAGTTGATACCTATAAAAGGGCAAACTCCTTCCGGCATCTCTACCGTCTACCACTCATTATTTTTCACAAGTCTGTACCGACAATTACTTCATCCTTGTGATTCCTGCCATCATTTCTCTCGACTTCACTTGTCTACCATGGCGTCCTCGTCCTCTAATGGGAGTGTCTTTTCGGAGACGCTCCAGGAGATTACCAACACTAAACTCCATGAGCTCTCGAAACGACGGTCGGATTTCGAGACAACCAAGTCTAATATCCTTTCCATGCTGGAGGGCGAGAAGGATTCTAGCAAACGCCTCTACATTCTGAGCCAAGGCGTCAAAGCCTGTTACGCGCTCAAACTCGGCAAATACGGCAGGGTGCATAACGCTGCCCAGTCAAGAAATTCCGAGCTTGAGATTGAACTGAAGAACCTTGACTGCTTCTTAGCCCAGACAAAGTATGATCCTTCGGTGTCGACCGAGATGATGCACACCTGGGAAGAGTCCCTATTACGTCATCTTGATATGCAATCATTGAAGTATCAGTACGCCTCCCTATATGCCCAGCTTGTTACCGAGTGGATATCCACCGAGAAGCCTATGGGAGAAGAGGAAGACGATGTAGCAATGACTGAGGGCTTTGAAGATGTTTCGAATGCCATGAAACAACAAGCTCGAGACACGTGGGAGAGCACGGTGTTTGCGCCCGCTAACGTCGATGAGGATGGACTCAAAGCATACTTGAACCATCTTTTTGGCATTCAAGATGCAGAGAATCCTGTGAGGTTTAAGCCTCTGGAGGAGTTAAGACGTGAAGTCGCAGAATTCGAAGTCGGCATGTCAGCGCACAACCAATTCAACCCACCAACATTGAAATGGGTCGCCGAGGGCCTGTTGACATCTGGTCTTCTTTCAGACGAACAGCGTGAAGTGCTAAGGGACTTCAAAAACAACCATATCATCTTAAGTGAGATAGCCGATGTTTTGAATATGAGAATTACCTCGTTGGACTCGTGGTCATGGGGATCCGGTGTGCCCATGGAGCAGCAGCGGAAGATCACTGCCGTATACAACATCCTCATGCATGAGGATCTTCTCCAAGCTCTGTTCTTACAATACATTGGAATCAAGTGGTCTGTCTTCCTGAAGGAGACGTTCAAGAGGTTTCGATGTGGCGCGTGGAAGTCCGATTGGAAACGGATACCTAAAAATGATGCGATGCGGCGAGCCTACTATCTGGGTCGAGAAGATCGAGCACGTTCTGTTCAATCAGTCAGATCCAAGGTCTACAGCAAGAACTATTTCATGGCTCACTTGATGGACAACGAGGCACAGCGAACCGAAACTGCTGAGGGCGAGGAAGAAGCCGAGTATCAAGCGGCGCCAATTGCCCAGATGCCAGCCGCCCCGAGGCAAGCTGCCCAGATGCAAATGCAACAGAGGCAGGCACAAGCACAAGCACAACAGAGGCAAGGAGCAATAGCAGCTGGTGCACCAAACAGGGCTAGAGGTTCACTATTTGGGTCAATGGGAGCCCGGATGATGACAAACGACCCGCCACCAGCCCGACTTGTATCCGACTACGATGAACTAGTTTACGATACTACAGACGACGAGGATGATTCCAATTCCACGGCCAAGCGACCAATGGACTCTAAGCAACGACTGCTACGTCTTTTGTCGACTGAAATTACTATCAATACGAAGCTGTATGGCGAGCTTACTGCATTCCACTCTATGTTTGAAAACTGGAATTCTCTACTTCCGCATGAGACGATCCTGACAGTGCTGTCATTCCTTGGTGTTTCGGCGACATGGCTCGGCTTCTTTCGCAAATTCCTCAAGGCGCCCCTGAAGTTTCGTGAAGACGACCCGTCAACACCAGCACGCACTAGATGCCGTGGCACACCAGCGTCCCATGCCCTCAGCGACATGTTCGGGGAGTCGATACTGTTCTGTCTCGATCTCGCCGTTAACCAGTCCACGAATGGAGCTAAGCTCTTCCGTATGCACGATGACTTTTGGTTTTGGTCGCGAGACCACTCCGTGGCCGTAACGGCATGGAAGTCAGTAACGGAATTCGTTAATACGACTGGCACGTATATCAACCCCTCAAAGACGGGCACTATTCGCGTATCCCAAGACCCAAACGTGTCCCTTGATATCCACAGATCTCTCCCGGAAGGCGACATCCGCTGGGGCTTTCTCAGGCTGTCGCCACAGACCGGAAAGTTCGAGATTGACCAGGCCATGGTGGACAAGCACATTGTGGATCTGCGCAAGCAACTCAACGACAAGCGCAAAAGCATCATATCTTTCATCCAGGCGTGGAACACGTACGTTGCCACGTTCTTCGCCGCCAACTTCGGGAAGCCGGCCAACTGCTTTGGGCAGGACCACGTCGCGCAGATGCTGGCAACTCACCAGCGGATTCAACGCGAGGTCTTCTCGCCTTCATCCTCTCTAGCTTCCGGCAGCAAAGACAAGCCCACCGCAACCAACATAGTCGAGTACCTCAAGAACCTCATGAAGGAGCGTTTCGGCATCTCGAACATCCCCGACGCGTACCTCTTCTTCCCCATGGAGCTGGGCGGGCTGGACCTCAAGAGCCCCTTCATCTCGATCCTGCAGGTGCACGACACGGTGCTGCAGGACCCCACCAAGACGCTCGACATCTTCCTCGAGGCCGAGAAGGACGCGTACAACCGGGCCAAGCTCAAGTTCGAGAAGGGCTACGTCAACCGCGGCGGCCTGCTCCTCCCGAACTGGCAGCCCGAGAACAAGGCCGACCGCGACCGGTTCATGGGCTTCGACGAGTACACGCGGTACCGCGAGGACATAGCCTACGGCTTCGAGGACGACCTCCACGCCGCGTACAACAAGCTGCTCGAGGTGCCCAAGGAGGAGGACGGCGTGCAGAACGCGAGCGCGCGGATCCTCAGCGGCATCGGCGCGCTCGCAGAGCAGCGGAACCTCAAGGGTATCCGTGGGAACTGGGATTCTATGGAACCGTATTGGAGGTGGGTTGCCCAGCTCTACGGGCCCGAGGTCATGGATCGCTTTGGTGGCTTGAATATCGTTGAGCCGGGCCTGTTGCCGATGGGGATGGTGAGCATTTTCCGAGACAAGCGGGTGAAATGGCAGGGGTAGATGATGAGGACCTCTGGTTCTGTGACCTTGTAAAGTATGACTGTGCATTATTGCCGTAGCTACATTGTAGTGCTAAGGGCGTTCAATCGAAGATTTCCAAGAATTGCACCTTCATGAAGTTATTTCGCGGATTATGGTCATTGATGATTGTCCATGTAGCGGATCTAAGAGTTTTGACATTAGTGAGTAGGCAATAAAATATGCTTGACAGAAAAGGGGTTACGACCTTGAGCAAGGGGTAAATTTGTCAGCTGTTGATACAATCACCTTATGAGCCTCCCGAAACCATCTCTTCTGATGTCTAAAGATTGGAGTATCCTCAGTCAACCTGTAAGACATACAAACAATATATTAATCATACTTTTTAATCTTAGTATTATTTACACGTTACATCAATCTCATAAGTAATCTTAGCCTTCAGTTCAATCTAACAGCAAAGACAAAACTTATATATATATATTCCAGAGTTGGTAAGTCTTACCTACATTGCTCCAATATCGAGCTTTTGAGTGGTTATTATACAGCCATATACTTGTTTATATATTTGGTCCATTTCTGGCCGTCTACTGACAGTGACGGGGCATTTTAGCAGTGATATCGCTTGACAACGCAGTCTACCATACCATCAACAATAACAATATAAATAAATGATAACTCTCTCCTTTTCTTCGGCATCCGCAATAGCGTATCTTATCATCTGTCTACTCATACTTCCCACAAACCACAATGAACCCGATAAACACGCTCATCCAACCATGAGTTCAAAAATAGCCACTAATCACGAGTAACAGAAGAGGGACGAAGAAACCCAGAAAATGGAATAGCTGGGAGATAACAGCTACCAACAAAAATTATAGGTATACCCGGCGCGAGTGGGGGAGCTAGCTGGCTGGCTGTACATATACATAGCTCAATAGCAAGGCGGATCAGTCCAATTCGATTCAGTTCAGTTCGGTTCCAAAAATAACTCATCCACTCGTCCACTCATACATCTATCCTCATAATCTCCCTCGTCTTCTCCTTCTTGGTCAAAGGAGCCGTACCGTACCATACCAAACTGTATCGTACCGCACTGTATCGTACCGCGCTGAATCATTCCGTACTACACCATCATGTAAACCGACTCAGCCACACCACCCCCCCCTTCCTCGCGCAACACGGTTGAACCAACCAACCAACACAACCAACCGCCGTTCCTGAAACTCCTGTATAGCCGATGCTCGTAGTAGTAGTAGTAGTTGAATGACTAGGAAATCTTGGGGGGTATTTGTCCGGCCAAAAAAGAAAAAAAAAAAAATTCTCGATGCAACAACAGAGAAGCGATAGATAAGAGATGATGGAAACGTAGCGGAAGAGCGAGGAGAGACCACCACGGCCGCCGTGCCTCTCTCGATGGGTGGTGGCCTTTGCGGTGATGGTTTATTACGGATTAATAGTGATGCTTCGACTCGATGCTCGCGGGAGAAGATACGCCCCCCGGGGTGGGAAAAGGGGGCGGGGCTAAGAGATATAGATATATATGCTTCTCGGACCAGTTTCCCGTCGTAACCTCTCACTTCATCTTAGTCACAGCAGCCCCGCCAGGCTGCACGCCACGATGGAGGTCGCAAAGCCGCGGATCTCGGGATGCTGGAAGGCGGCCAGCTCCGACATCTCGGACCGCGCAGAATAGGAGGTCGACTGTCTGCGCCCGTTGTGATAGGACGAGGAGGACGAGAGTTGCGACGATGAGCGGCGACGGCGGCGGCGGCAGGGTGGTGGGGTAGGAGGAGAAGGAGGAGAAGGAGGAGAAGGAGGTAAATACGAAGGCCGCAACTGGTGCTACCGGTCGAACACTAGCGCGTTCACCACATGGCCCTTCTTCCAGCCCTGGCTCTGCAACGACGACGCCTCCTTAAGGATCTTGCCCATGTAGGCCACACGGACGCGTTTCGTCGATATGAGCTGTAGACCGTTAGACGTACCCTCGATAGAAAGCGATATAGAAAAAGAAAAAGAAAAAACTCACCCCTGACTCCTCAGCTACCTTTCTGGCCAAGCTCCTCACACTCTCCTCAGCGCCCACGCTCACGACCACATCAGGCATGTTCTCGCTGAGCCGGGCGCGGACCTTGACCATGTTCTTGATATCCGCGACGCCCTTGCCCTTCTCCTCTCTCCGCCGCAGCGCCTCGTCCTCGTCGAGCTCCTCAGCGGTATCCTCCTCCTCCATCTCATCGCCCTTCCGATCCACGACCACGACGTCGTCCCTCCTCCTACCAGCAGCCACGCCTCCCCCACCGCTGCCCTCGGCGACGTTGACGGGGTCGCAGACGATCCACTCCGGCAGCGCGTAGTAATTCCCCAGCTGGTCGTAGGCGCCGTTGGCCAGGTCGCCCGTCGGCAGCGTCACCTCGGCCGCGCGCAGGATGCTCTGCGCCGTAGCTAGCCCGACCGCGCTGCCGTCCTCGTCTTGGTGGTTTCGGGCCTGCTGTCCCTGCTGCCCGACTGCGACAAGTTGTTGCTGCCGCTGCCGGAGAATGTCGGCCTCCCACAGCACCTCGAGCGCGGCGCGCAGCACCTGCCAGACCTCGGGGCGGCCCGCGACGCGGGTGTCGAAGAAGTCGGCGCGCTCGGAATCGAGCTGGGCGCGGGTCCAGGCGCGGTCGCGCGCGGCCCACTCGTGGCGCCGCAGCGGCTTGTCGATGTGCTGCGACAGCGGCCTCTGGGTCCGCGGCCGGGGGTGGTGGTGGTGCTGCGTGTGGTGCTGGGCGTGGGGGTGCAGCGATTGGTGCGAGTGGTGGCCGCGCGAGGCGGGCGCGCTGGCGCTGGCGTTGTCGTCGTCGGTCGCGGACGGCGGCGAGTTGTTGATTGCGCGCGCCGACGGCGACGCCGCCTCGCCGCCTGGGTACGGCGCATTGGGGCCGGCCGGCCGCGAGAAACAGCAGCCCTGCGAAGAAGAAGAAGAAGAAGGGTCAGCGTTATTTTCAGGGGGTTTTTTCTTGGGATGAAAACATTGAGAAATGATGGCGGCCTAGCACTTGCTGGCTGCGAGGGGCTTGGCTTCATCGTCGCTGCCGAGTGGGGATACGTGAAGCTATCTCGGTGGGAGGGGCTGTACCATTGCGTTTTTTGCACGGAGGTGATCTAGACCACTTCAAATAAGACCCGGGTTCATTTTCAAGGATTTTGATCTTGGCAATTGAATCTCGGTGGTAGCTAGGATTGACACTCGACGGTCGAAGTCTTGTTCGTTGGTCGCACGTCGACCGTTCCCTGCTGGTGAGGGACGAGGTGTGGATGTTGGGAAGGTGAAGAAAGGAAGAAGAGAAAGAATTGAGGCTTAGAATGGATGCATAATCTGTACATGTACGTGATACGAGTACAGGCCTATTCCGTAGCAGGCCTAGCTACATATGTACATGTACATGTACATGTGCTTAATTCAAAAATAGACGGCTGAGGTGGGCGGTGGGGGACCCTGCCCAGCAGCCCAGGTCCCCCGCTAACATTATAGGGCAGCTCCCTAGTGCCAATCAGCGGCCCCCGCTCAGGCACGGCTTTACGCCTTATGTCATGCCCCATCCCGCAACCTTATGTCATCACTGCATATTGGATGCGTACATATGTACGTACTTGGATAGTCGAGTATTTTAAGAATTTTAAGAAATGTAACAGTATGGAAAAGTTCTTCAATGCGTGGTTGATTTCCTTGATGATTCTGTATAGTGGCATAGTTATAGCTCAGTGACGTGGAATTATCTGCATCTCGCCGGCTTCACTCATGAATATTACCTACAGCTGACGATGCTCATAACTCCCAGCTCACTCCTCAGAGCTCACTCATCACAGCCAACACATGAATCTAACCCATAAACTGAACACATAGACTAGGCTGACTACTTCGAATAACGTAGAACACATCCCTCACCAGAGCCAACCTCTGCATTTCTTACTCCCGCAAAAACAAGGCGTCATATCCTTGTGCTTCTCCGGATCCAGGGCATCGTTATCCGAGTCATCGATGCCATCCACATAATCAAACGTCAACTCCTCACCCCTGGGTATATCCCTGATAGCAAACAGCGCGAGGTCGTGAAGGTGCTTATCCGCATGATCGCCCACCCGCGCAAAGATGCGCATATTCGGCTCGCACGAGTGATTCACGAACCGCGTGGGCCCGGACATGAACTCGCCATCGACCTCGAGCGGCGGGCCCCTTAGCCTCTCGTCGAAGCTCTCCGGGTCCGAGAACTTGTCGAGCGCGAACAGGTACACGTCCTTGCGCTGCGCGATGTGCGAGTGCGCGCGCCGCCGCGCCGCCTCCAACGCCGTGATCACCTCCCCCATGTACCGGTCCACGAACTGCCCCTGCCGCACGTCCACGGGGCACCGCACGCCCCACCCCCGGTCCGCCGTGCGGAAGATCTGCAAAGGGATCTTGCGCCCGCGCTCCACTACGCGGTTCGCGCAGGCGGGCCCGCACGCGCAGCTCTCGTGGCACTCGTAGATCGGGTCCCGCGACGCGAGCACCTTCGATCGCAGATGGCCTGCCCGCGCCCCGTGCGAGTGGTACGCGTACGCCTTCTTGCGCCCGCCGCGCCCGCGGGCCCCCGGCGCGTACGTCGGGTCCGAGCTGTCGTCGTCGTCGTCGTCGTTGTCGGAGGAGCTGCTGTCGTCCACGTCCTGCAGGCAGTTGCAGGTGTTGTACTCGCAGTCCCCGCCGTCGACGCACTCGCACCCGGTGAGGAATTCGCTCTTAGTCGGTTCGACACCCCTGCCGAGCACCGAGCTGTCCATGAACCGGAACTTGGGCTCCAGCTTGACGTTGTCCTGGGTGTTGATGATGGTCACGGGGAACTGGGCGTGTGTCGAGAAGGCGCGGATCTGACAGAGGTGGCAGTTTTTCTTCTCGTCTTCAAACTCCTGAGAAGTGAATTCGATCAGTATCTAGGTACCGTATTCGTAAGATGGGAGAGAGGATGAGGCTAACCTTGGAGTCGCCGCCGTGGTTGAAGAAGTGCGTCCGCGTAGCTTCCTCCATCTCGAGTCGCGTCAAGGCGTGAAAGTAGGGAAGAATTGTAACCTGGAACTGTAGATTTGGAGATAGCCAGGAACTTCCATGGCTATCACATGCAAAGACAAGACGCTCTTGACTCTTCAGAGTAGGTGGGACCCCGACTACGAGGGACAATCAGATACAGACCGAAAGGTGGGATAATAGGGAGACGCGATTTGGCGCGTGCTAATAAGCTAATAAATCCATTAATGGCTTGATACAGCATGGTCCAAGCTCCGAGCCAAGTTGATGATTACCTAATAAGTATCTGCAAGAACCCCGGATATAGCCGAAGCTACCCGTTACCACCGTTACCATAGTACGTTTGTGTTCATGTTGAATGATTTGGTAATTCTGGCTGTCTTGCTATATTTAACGATCCAATATATTATGAAGCTCAATGTTTCATACAATTTTTTGGTTGTATTGTGAATGATATAAATTTAAAACTTGAAGATAGACTTGATTACAATCGTAGTTATATGAATTATATCAAAGATATAGGATGAATACCCGTTGATTGTTGTAAAGTCTAAGTCTAAGTGTATCTAGAGCCCTTGGGGGATATACGAATATAGTACAGCATGTGGGTCGCCCACCCTCCTATATTCTAACAAATTACACTCATTATGAGATCTGCTATGCCTTCGCATTCCGATTATGGCTCATACGGTACGAACCAGGCCACACGGCCGGGTTATAGGTCCGGTCTACAGACCAAACGATCGACCAGCTGGGCAGCTTAGGCGACCAAGCTACCAGCAAGCAAACGCCCACATACTCAACCATCAGCGCCGCAGCAACAGCCAGCACGATCCCCATACCTTGCATCTGGTCCGGGGTACCAAAATGCAGACGGTGCTGCATGACCAGGCAACTCAACCACACAATCCCCGCGAACGGCTGCAGCGCAAACAGCCCCACACACCACGCGGCCCAGCGACACGACTGACACCCCTCGAGCGTGAACCCGACCAGGATCACGGCGCAGCACGCGAACGCGCTGACGGCGAACGAGTACGACAGAGAGGCGAACAGGTCGCTCGCGTTGCCGCCCAGGTTGCCGCCCCCGCTGCACGCGATCACCTGGAAGACCAGGAAGATCGCCGCGCCCACGTTCAGCAGCGTCGGTAGGAGCCAGATGGCGTGCACGTAGCGCTCCTGGCTCAGGAGGTGCGAGAGCTGTTGCGAGGAGGGTTTGCCGGGGGCAGGGGTGGGGACGGGGACGGAGTCTGAGGAGGGCGTCGTCGGGACCGCGGTCGAGGCTGAGCCGATCGAGGTGAAGCGTGAGCTTCGGTGTGAGATACTCGGTAGCACGGCGGTGGATGGTGTGGTGGATGGTGCGGTGGAGATCGGTGGTGCCTGTCTGGCCGACATGAAAGCTTGGCGGATGGTGAGAACGGCCGCGATGAGCATCATGATCGGGAGGAGCTGGCCGAAGCTGAAGATGTCGTCCCCGGGCTCTACGACCGAGGCTCTCATGGCGGCGAGTTCCTTGGTGCCGAAGACGGCGGAGAGCAGCACCCAGCACACCTGCATACAGTCAATTATCAGTGCGAGGGTATTCTTAATATTAATAATAATAATAATAATAATAATAATAATAATAATAATAATAATAATAATAATAATAATAATAATAATAATAATAATAATAATAATAATAATAAGGTGAGGTCCTCACATCTGAGAAAACGGAGGCGTATATGTCTGCAAAAACGCGCAGAAACATATAGACTGATATAAGGGGGTTTTCCACGAGCGCGATCCGAAGTCTATCTTTCGCTCCAATACGTTGAGGCTCTAGGCGTGCTCTTATGCAGTAGATGAGACCTTTGCGAAGACAATGGCTAATTCGTGCTCGTATCTGGTCCTTTACAAACAGGGAAGTCGTCTCGAAGAGCTTAACTAGCCTAGTGGAAAAGTTTAGAAAGAGGATGATGATGGATATCGTCGAAATGTGAAAAGTAGGGGTCTTGGTAATTGGTCCCTTATTTATGTTTCCCTCTTCGTAAAGCTCATTTCTGATCTTGCTGTCGAAGAAGCACCTGGCCGGGGTGAACAGTTGGGGTCCGTAATAGGGGTCGAACTGCCCCGCAAACGCCGTCGGCACCATCGCGGTTATGAGCACCGCAAGCAGCACAGTCATGAAGACGAGTCGCCAGAATCTTTCAGCGGGGTTCTCGTAGAGGTGCCCGCGCAGGAATATCAGGCCGCATTGGTGGGTAAGGTTCGAGAACCAAACGAGCTCGTTGATCATGAGCCAGTCGATTAGTGGCATGTCGTTCGGTTCACGGACTAGAGAGAGGAATCCGCTGAGAAGCATGGATATTCCTGTAAGGAGCTGGACGTCACACAAGCTTAATACAACCTACTTACAGGTCAATGAAGCCCAGTACAATGCAATTACAAGCAATATTGGCACCTAATAATACACTAAGGTTGACTTGCCTTCATGAATGCGGCTCCAGTCTCCTCATTCGCAGCGAGACCTTTGAGCCAGTCTACTAGGCGAGACGGCAATATGAATACAGCTCCAACCTTTATAGGACTAATAAGCTTGGATGATAGTTGGCCAATGAGTTCGTCGAGGGCGTTCGGAGTCCATGTCATGTCTCCTCTACCAGGTCTAGTAGGTTGATGTGGTTCCGTTTTGTGAGGGCCAAAAGGACGCCTCGTGGGATCGAAAACGAACAGGTAGTTACACAGGACGATGCAGAGAGTCAACCAGATGGTTGTGACGAAACTTCCAACAACCTAGGAAAGTATTATGTGAGATTAGTAGCATAGTTGACGGGACAGGGGAGACTAACACCCGGGCCATCAACATCCGGATTGTGGGTCACGGTCCGGTTCTTGTCAAAACAGATATCCGTCTGCCAATTCATTTCGAAGGCTTAAACAAAGGGAGAGAAGATAAGAATAAGTCTGAGGAAGGTTAAAGAAAGCTAAATGTGTCGAGATCCCAGTCATTAGTTGATAATGAGCAGAGGTAGACGAGCCATATATACGGGAATCTGATAAGGAGGAGACTCTGCACCATCAGATATAGAACAACACAGCCTCATAAGTGTTTATTATTTGAAAATATACATGAACAAGAACTTCTTCAGCTAGGCGTTATTTTCTTGTCACCTCTAGGTCCATCTAGCCGCCCTTCAACGGCGTACCTTAGGGGGATGTTGTCGTCATACCACCTCAGTTCGTAATGTTCTCGGAATTAGGTTTTGCTTACAGTGATTAGATACAGATTGATAACAGCCACAAGATAACTGGAGGACTGCCTATAGGGTTGATAGGCTATCATGGGCCGAACTTGTCAGCCTGACATGCAAGCCATCGCAGTTAGCGCCGTCACCGAGCTATCCTCAATTCCGAACACTCAAACTGGCGTGCATGAGACGTAATACAAAGGGAGGACGAGGCAGCGAGGCAGCTAGGCAGCTGTGTTCAGCTCCACCGAGTCATAGTACTACAGAAGCTGGCGTGATTATGTTTCAAGCTGGTACAATGACATATATACGGCCCCTTGATCAAAGCAGTAATTTATATACTATCACTCAAGCCAGGACTGCGAAGACTGAAGATGTTATAGGAAATGCAAAAAAGGCTACACTCGGCTCACACAGAGTTGTATCGAGCTTATTCTTTCAGCTCCTGCAGGATATTAGCAACGCAAGTAGTTATCAAGCCGAAGGCCGAAAGACGGTTGGAATAGAACAAGAAGATCTACAAGTAACATACAATGATACATATGTGATACATTATCACCGCTTGGCACCATTGCCCTCATATTCGTCCGCTCAAACATAGAGTGCCTGGATTCGACGCGCTTGTACAATAGCGTACGGTTAGGCATATCGGAATGTCTCAGTTTCAGTTGCTTATTTGTCGATTTTTGGCCAAGCCGAAATGGAGAGGGGAGGCGTATGGGTGCTATGCATTTGAGTCCTACCCCCAACTTCATGTCTTTGTTTTAAAACTTTTCATGGGCCTGCTAGGTAGTTTCCTGTTGTTATATGTATTCTCACGTATGAACATATTGTTCATTTGTCATTCGAAGCACTGGATCTGCGCCAATCATCTAGTCGTCCTATGCCCATGCAAGTACCGATGTAAGAGTCATCTCTTTTGTGGACAGGCAGGTAAGCAGATAATTCTCTCCCATCCTTCGCACTTAAGAAAATCGCCATCATGCATGAAGTATGAATTATTTGAAGGGTATAATTAGTATTCGGTCGTGCTGTATATTCAAGGATCCCTAGCGTTTTGGATGCTGATTATCGCCGGTTCAGCCTATGGACCTTGATGGACATATGCAAGTGGTTGTGCGCCTCCTTAGTGGAGGCAATATCCAACATTCAGGAGAAGTAAGATGCTGCTTCGCAGTTCCTGGATAGCCACTATCCCATGATGCAGCTGGGACTAATGACAACGGATGCCCGTATAAATATTGTCAGCTGAGATTCAACCTACCCAGTCTCCATAGAGATATGCTAAGTACACACATTGTCATTATGTTTCAGACGACATCCATATCACGTGTTTTAATTCAACATGAGCAATAATCAGGGAACAGGATATAATATCAATTATACGTATCTTAATATAAAAATAGTCTAATATAGAGTTTATTAGATTTGATTATTTCTGTACTATAATCTTACACTGCTTTCATATAAGTCGACCGGCCAACACTGTGATTCTATCCCAGTGCAGTTCGTTGTTTCTTCAGAGATGGTTCCAATATCACACATGTACGTCTTGGAACCCCAGCTATAAACTTTATGGTGAAATAGACGCATGCTATGGGTGTCATAGTAGTTATTCCTAGGGAAGTATTGTCATTAGAGAGTCCTTGGGGACAGAGCCCCCAATATATACAGCCACAGGATTTGGCGCGCCACAGCCACTTGGATTAGCCACCCCTATTCCGAAGCCTGACATGAAATCGGGGATATATTAAGCGACTCGGAAATGAGAAAAATGTGAGCGTCCAAGACAGAGAATGTATGGAGGAAATATATGGCAGGGACATCATTGAACACTGACGGCTTTGTCTCGGAGGTCTCAAGGCATTGTTCTGTAAGTACCCATAACCGTGTCCATTCAGTCTTCCGCAACTTAGTCAGCCTAAACTAACACGACTTTATAGTTTCCTTCGCTGGATTGTGAAAGAAATAGTTGCGTTATCTGATGGTCTTGTCTTGTCTATAGGCTCTGTATGTCTTTGCTTCAGAAGTCTACAACCTTTCATATTAATATCGACCGATGGCCGACAGTTCCTGTTCCTTCCATAGTTGCTAATAGTAGATCCCATATGTCGAGTCACCATTAATTAACTTCACAAATTCTGCGGCAATAATCTCATCTGAAGGCTCAATTAGTACATTACTATATCGAAGATGGAAGCGGCTTACCAGTTTTAAATGATGGATGTAACTCATCATACCTGTAGCAGATTAATATACTATCATTGAACTGTTTCTCGTAGCAACTGACCATAGAAAGCTTGAGAGGGGATATTCAGAGGTTTTACAGTCTGTATCTCCAGATGCAACAATGGGGCACTCATAGTAAGCACCTGTCGAATTTGCCGGAGAATCTAAATACTTCGACGGGTCGTTGTTGATATCTGATATCAGTTGATGGATGTCAAAGATGGTGAAAGAAGCACCAGGCCACCTTGCCTCCACAAGGAGCTGGAAAGGTGCGCCATATGAAAATATGGTGTTCACGCTGGTCGTATATTCCAGCATTTTCTGTTCTATCTCTGTCGTGTTATAAGCTGTCTTATTTGCCCAGTAATTGTTATCTCCTACTCCGCTGTTCTCAGTAGCAGCGTATAACGGTGATTTGTTTAGAGGCGCTTCGTTGAAAAGCACAAAGTGTCGACCGCCGGTGCTATAAATTCCATCGAACACTGTCCATATACAATCGGTGAAGTCGGAGATAGTCGTCCTAGGTGCTGGGAGTCTGTTAGGAAGGCATTGACACCCAGATCATTAGTTCCTATCCACAAAGTATAGATAGTGTTGTTGGGCTCCCGATTCGCAAAAAAGGTAGTTCCGCCAGTCGCAGACTCAGCGAATTCCACATCTGCTAAGAAAGCAGGTATCTCGTAATCGATAACAGATGGGAAGGGCCCGTTTATTGATGACAGGTATCGCCGTATTATTTCGTTAGAACATGTCGCTCCGCTAACTAATATAGAACTATCAATAAAGATAGTCCATAGCCTATAGCTATTTAACTAAAGGCCTGTCGACACATGATTCTTACGATCATATGAAAGGCCGTGATTCATGTAGGAACTATAGTATGTATCTTACCAGCATAGTTGTAGGTCGTAGATCCAAGCTGTTGGGACACGAAATGGGGCCAGGTGTTACCGCCACTCGCAGTAATGTTTGCCGTCGGAATAACCACACCAGCGGGGGGTGCTGTGCCGTTATGGCTTTGGAAATATGCCAATCTGCCTTCATCAGAGTAACTATCCCCAAAAACAACTAAGTTCTCGACTTCTATATTAGTTGGTATAGCAGTACTCGCAGCAATACTAGTCAGTAGAAGAGTCAGGGTACGCATTGTGTAAATAGGTGCCTTGGTTGCTTTCTAGAAGTATTTAATAGAGCAAGTGAAAGCTTGAATGTTTAGAGAACTGAAGTAAGCTATATGTAAAATGTGGTGCAAGACCGGAACTACTCAACCTTATATTCTTATGCAGTCTTCGGGATCCAATTGTAATTCTATCTCAGGTATAAGCAAACAGAGGTGGGGAGCACTCCTGTCATGGGGAGCTAGCTTGCCCGGCGCGCTCGGCCGATGAGATCCTCGCTGGAGGATGATCGATGAACGGTTTCGCTGCACGGGGTGTGATTCCGAGCCATTGACGAATAGAACAGTGAATATGCATGCATATATGAACGGGCACTAAGCTATATGCAGGCGTGGTTTAAGTGAGAAATGCAACCTAGGATAGGGTAAGGATAAGATTGGCCCGGCTCATTTGGAGTTTTGAAAAGTCGTGAGGGGAAGTTGGAGATTTCTCAGTCTACTAGTCGAAAGAGAAATGATGTAATGGCCTACATCTCTGTCCCATTATTCAAGTTGAAATATTGCCGCCTTTGATCACCGAATTCGTCTATACTTACCATAATGATAACGATTCCACCCTACCCCTGAAAGATCGTACAGCCCCGAGCAAAAGTTCGGATCCAAGCCACCCAAAAGTCCACTCAATAAATTTGAGTACATGTTATATTGGTCTATTAATGAAATCAAATGAACATGTCTATAGACAACAAAGAATACAGATTTATAACGATATAAACTCCACCATGATCGCGAGGTACCGATTGTATATATCAAGAACTGCCATATAAGGAACTAATTCATGCAGGCGTAGGAACGGCGAGTTATAGAGTGAAATTGAATTAATTGAGTAAAAAGTGCTTAACACTAACCCCTGTTACCTATAATCAACATGGCTTTCGTCCCCCTAGAAATAAATACTGAGGCCTATACATATATTAACTACGTAGCGGACTGTTTCAGTTGAAGGCATAAGTGGCTTTCCTACTACCTACCTTAATATTAGTTAATATGTTTTTAACTGCCATATACGTGCTGCGATATCACAATTAGTTAGTTAGGTTGCGTTGAGTTGTACCTACTGGTCTGAGTCGATCTCCGTACATACTAATATTGTCTCAAGCGCCAGAGGCTCAGGGGCTCTATAAGTACTATCCCTCTTGTCACTTATAGAACACAAGGTTTAGTGGTAACGAAAGGAAAGTGAAAAATTTTTTTTTTTAAAAAAGACAAGGAGGGCTTGAGGCGAACTCAACATCCCAACTGCGGAAAACCATCCAGCAGTCCTTCAAATTTTCCTGGCGACTACTTTTGCTACTGCACCAAGGTAACAGGGAAATGTCAGTAACATAGGCAGCTCCTATTTTGGGCTATAACAATTTTCCTGGAAAAGGTACGTATTTATTCAGGCAGGTTGCCTAGTGAACACACAATGGCTCGAGTCCGGATACCTAAGGCTTTTCAAACAGCCTCAATTAAAAGGACTTGATAACTCAATATTTGCTTAGGTGTCTTCCCATTATCTAGCTTACTTTTGAATTCTTTTGCATTATTCTTGCTCACCTTTCTACATCTCCGATTCTACGTTTCTTTAATATGGCCACAATAGAAACCCCAGCCACGGCCCCTGAGTCGCTGGCAGTGTCTCTCAGCCCCAAGTCACCGCATCATTTCTTAACAAAGCAGCATGTGCTACGTTGCAGTCTGCCATCTGGTAGTGTGGTGACGCCTGGACTAAATCGACCTTTTGTTTGCGGCGATTTTGAAGAAATCGCAACAATCGAGCCGGACGACCACTGGTTGGACAAGGCGACTGCGCTCTGCCAACATCTCTGGCCTGATGCTAAGCACGACACAATCTCAGTCCGATATCTTGGCCGTGGTTCTTTCAACGTTGTTTTTCAGTCTTTCTCTAGTTACCAAAAACGATAGCCAGCTTGAGTACGTCCTTCGATTCCCTGAAAGCGAAGAAGATGACCTGCCGCGCACAGCCGCTATCCTCGAGTACCTCAACGAGACCACGGACCTGAAAGTTCCTAAAGTAATCACTTGGGACGCGACAAAGGACAATCCTTTAGATCATAACTACATAATCCTATCGCGGATACCTGGGAAGAACATCGGTGAGGTCTGGGATGATCTTACCCAGAACCAAAAGATAGACCTTGCGAAGGAATTGGCGCAGCTGTTTCTCCAGATTGAAAAAGTCACAAGTCCTGTAGCTGGGGAAATTATGGTACACGAGCAGGATTTTAAGCATGGCGACGATATAAGCACGCGTATCTTTGTACAAGCCTTCGGCACAGAAGTTCCTGACTACCCTGACTACTCCATCGATTGGTTCAATAAGGATAGCGGAATATTGTCTCTTGAACGACTACGACATGACCCCCCAGGTTTGTCTGTTAACGATATCATGGTTACGCTATTCAAGCGGCGTATGTATCAGGCAGAGAATCGCAAGCCCGCCCCTGAATCGGACCACTTTGATTACTTCAGACCATGCCAACTTATGATCGAGGACATGATTGACAGGGGATTGTTTGAGCCTGAAAACGATGTCATATGCCTGCTCCATTCAGACCTCTATCCCCAGAACATCATGGTCGACTTCACTCCGAATCTTGTCATCACAGGCGTTCTGGACTGGGACAATGCCAAGTTCGGACCCAGGTTTGCTGGACGCGTTCCTCCGTGGTGGCTTTGGCATGAGCACCACGGGTCTAAAGACGCGAATCTCTCTACCGACTATATTGAGGAGCCTTGGGATCCCAAGGAGTGGGAGCAGAAGTACGAACCTGATTCACCGGAAAATGCTGAGATTAAGAAGGCGTTTGAGGATGCGGCGGGAGAAGGCTGGGTAGCCGAGGCGACGAAGAAGCACTATCCATTTGCGAGAAATCTCCTTCATTTCAGCCAAACCTATTTATACGACGGCAACGAGGACAAGAAAGCCAAGATGTGGAAAGAGAAGTGGGATAGCTTGTGGCAGGATACATCGCCTAAGTCAGAGGAAGGAGAGTGGAAACCTGGGGTCTCCGAAGGTCCCTCAACACCCGAGCTTGCAGAGAATTCAGACTACGATATTATGGATTACTCTCCCACATCTACAGCGCCTAGCGACATTATATATGACACCGAAGAGCACTCAGATTAATTCGGAAAACTCCGAGGACTTGGAACTTTTGGAGGCCGAAGATCTGGATACGTTTACCTGAGATATCACATGGGATACTAAAGAACACCTAGAGGCTAGTGATCACAAATATTGGGCCATGCGGCCACATAAGGTAGCCGAGACAGATTGTCGGTACATAACCTTTTGCTCCCGGAATGGGAATTTGAGAACTGTCACTAGAGGCGGCAACAGAGAATGCATAAAGGACTTGCTTTTAGATAAAGTCATCCCGTACAGAATAGAGATGACTTATATGAAGCGAAACAGGGCATTAAATGATACTCTAATAAGCGATGAATTGACTTGTCAACAAATGAAATGCTGTCTCCCCCCATATACATACACATCATGGTCTAACAACTGTTCCGTCTGATTTCTCGTCTGTATCATCATCATCTACAGCATCTTCGTCGCGTCCTGTTCTCCACCTCCAAAATGTCGCACTTATTCGTGAGCTGATGGGTAGGTCATTCACTCTCCATTACTAGACACCTGAGGGATGATATTATGATACAGCTCATATTCAATACTCTTCCTTCTTGATTGGCATTGAACGAGATGGGCTATTGTATGTAGTGGGGGTCATGGGGATCAAGGGGATTTAAGGGGTCTCAACACCGGAACCATTCCGCGCCCCACCAACCCGCTAACCCACTAACCTACCCTGTACTGCGGAACCAATTTTTTTTTCTTTTCAATATTTGCATCGCGAACAGCCGCTTCATTCGTTCTGCCTGTCGCAATTCCGACAATTTCAATTGAATACCGCCTGGGTTACCATACCGTTCAGAACTACGAACGCCATACACTTATATACTGGCTTACGCGACAGCAGCATCAGCTGTCCAACCCCCGCCACGATGGCAGCCCAGGAGGCCAATATGCCGTTCATAAAGCACCTCGCCTCGAGCGGTTCGTCCACCCTCATCCCTTGACACTCTACCTCCCCTTACCTACCATCCTCCCCACAACCCCCATATACCCAAGCAAAATCCCTTGACTAACCTCCCAACCACGCCCCTAGACCGCAAAACCCGCACATCCGCCCTCGCCTCCCTCCGCACCTTCCTCTCGGCGCCCGCGACCGCAGCGCGCCTGACCCCCCTAGACCACCGCAAGCTGTGGAAGGGCCTGTACTACAGCCTGTGGATGTGCGACCGCCCGCTGCCGCAGCAGACCCTGTGCGCGGACCTCGCGGCCCTCGTGCACGTGTTCGGCGGTGCGGCGCCCGCGCTGCGCTTCCTGCAGGCGTTCTGGGAGACTATGGCGCGCGAGTGGACGAGTATCGATGTGCTGCGCATGGAGAAGTTCTTGTTGCTTGTGAGACGCGTTTTGGGGGCGTGTCTGGGGTGGGCTTTAGAGGGAGATGATGGGCAAGGGGGGAAGGGGAAGAAGGGCAAGGGGAAAAAGGGGAGGGGTAAGAGAGAGGAGGGGGAGGGAGAGGGAGAGGGAGAGGGAAGAATAGAGCCCATGCTCCGCCTGCTAAGCTCGTGGCCGTTCGAAGCCACGGGGGACCTGTCCAAGGTGCCCGTGGGCCTGCGTCTGCACTGCCTGGACATCTGGGTCGACGAGGTAGAGCGGCTGGGGCTGCTGGAGGCGGAGGCGTCGGAGGAGGGGAAGACGTTCCTGGATCGCATCCGGGCGCTCGTCGACGTGCAGACGAAGTCCACGTGCAAGCCCGTGCGCGCGAGGGCGAAGGAGTCGCTGGCGGACGAGAGGTTACCGGGGAATGGGGGCGGTTCGTCTGATGAAGATGGGGACGAGGAGATGGTTGAGGATGCTGCCGGTGGTGCTAAGGACAGCTGGGACGGGTTCGAGGACTGATCGACACGCGTCATCATTGTTACTTACATACCTACTTGCATACGTCGCTGAGTCTGGAGTTCGGGCGTTTTTGACACCGGCGGTGGATATATCCGGGGCTTAAAAATATCTTTCTCTGATTAATAAGAGTGCATGGACAACGCTATTCCAGACAGTATCTACGCTACTCTATGTATGATGTTATAATGTGACATGGGGCTGCGCATATCGAAGTGATCGATCGAGCCCGCCTCCGCTGTGCCTATCTCTATGTTTGGGTATCTCTCACAACTAACTCGCGTCTACCTCTATTTCCACCCTTCCAAAATTTATTCATGCCTTCTCCCAGTCCGGCGGTCCCGCAGCCTCGTACCTCCCGGCTTTCGATATCACGGTGCCCAATCCCTGGTGGATCTCGACCTGGAAGGGCTCGAAGGGCACGTGCTCGCCGTCGATGCTGATGTAGCCGTGGTCCTGGTTACGCGGTGTGAACCGGTAGGCGTAGACCTTCCGGTACGACACCTGCGGCTTATCGAAAAACTGCCCATTCTCTACCGATGTCAGGAGCTCCAAGTACTTCGACGCTGAGATATCACCATCGTTGCACACGACGTCGAGAAGACCGTCGTTCGGACAGGCGGCTGTGAAGAAGTTCGCGTCGGGGGCCATGTATGCCATCTATTTGTTCGGTTAGCAAATGCGGGATATTCGGATGAGGTGGGCCCGTGGCCTTGCAGCACTTACGTTTCCGCAGTAGAAATTGCCTAGCTTGTCGTATGAGGCCGTCTCCCAGTCACCAGGGACCTTGTCGTTGACGGTCCCGTACTTCAATGGCGGTAAACCATCACCGGCATCACCGGCATTATCCTCGTCGCTAGAGGTAGATTGATCAGCCGGCGATGCCGGCCTCCCCGCAGCGGACTCGCCCCTGCGCGTGTTGAAGTCGCGCTCGTTGCGCTCGCGCTTGTAGTGGGCCTTAATATCCGCCTTTTCCGAGATCTCCACCTTCATCGAGATGTCGCACGGGTACACCTTCTTGCTGAAGATGCGCTGCATGAGGCCGACGTTGAAGCGCGCGGCGCCGAGCCAGCGCAGGTGCTCGGTGCCGAGGTCGCACTCGGCGATGATGCCGACGGACTGGCTGAGGAAGCTCAGCGTGCGCGTGTCGCCCTGCGTGACGCTGGCCAGGTCCATCGGCGTGCGCACGCCCTTGATGATGGCCAGCGCCGCCAGGCTCGGCTGCGGCGACCCGTACAGGTTGCAGCTCATGGCGTTGCCGCTGCCGCAGGGGATGTGGGCGACGGGGAGGCGGTGCAGGGCGCGGCGCGCGTCGGGCCGCCGCCCCAGCCCGTTGAAGACCTCGTACGGCAGGCCGTCGCCCGAGCACGGGATCACGACGTCGTACGCGTCGACGTCGAGGGCCTCCACCAGGCCCACCGCCTCGCCCGCGGACTGCGTCCGCACGATGTCCAGCGCCATGCGCGCCGCCTCGAACAGCGGCTTCACCTCGTGTTCCCAGGTCTTGACCGCGCCGCCCGGGCCCGCGTGCGGGTTGACGAGCACCTTCGCGCGCTTGCGGCTCTGCGCCGGCCCGTACGAGCGCTTGAGCAGGACCTCTATCCATGCGGCCACGGCATCCTGGGGCAGCTCGCCTAGCTTATATCGGAGCTTGGCCGCGCGGACGTGTTTCTTGGAGACCGGGTTCGCATAGTCGATTACGAGGGCGTCGTCGACGATCTCGGCCCAGAGGATGTTGTACAGTGGGATTGGTATCTCGGCAGGCGAGTTCCCAATGGCGATGCCGCATATCTTACGCCGGTGCCGCTTTGCTTGAACTTCGTCTGGGTGATTGGGAAAGATGTCAGTTTATCCTTCATCAGTGAATTACAAGGGCTATAGATTGGTTATTAGGCACCTTTAACGATCAGTGAATCACCTGCTAAAGCAAGAGAAACGCCTTTTCCCAAGACTAGGATATCCTTGTCTGGTAGCTGCGTGGCAGCAGCAGGAGCTTCAGCCATTGGAGTTTGGGTTAAGATAAATACAAGTAGCAATAGCGAGCGACAGGTGATGAAAAGCAAAAAGTTACAGGAATTAACGTAAGTGTTATATCTGCCTCTGTAATACCATGACAAGCCGGGGTTCTGGAAAGGAGAGCGTTAGACAGCGAGAGAGTGACGGCGAGCGACCAGACTCTATACTACGGTAGAGTTGTATTGACTAATAATTGCTCTGGAAGTTATCGCCCGTACGGAGTAGAAGAGAAATATATGTACGGAGTAGGGGTCTCAATCTGGAGGAAGGCCTGGGATGTATGCGCTAATGCAGTTACCGTGCATTAGTTTCGGGCACTTAGGCCACTTGCGACCCCCGTGAACTTGAAACGGGGCCGCGGATTCCGTGTACCATTCACGTCTTGTCAAACTTCTCAGTATTTATGTGTATACAGAATACAAACTACTATATCCAACGACATATCATTGTTTCAGAGACAATGGCTCGAGGTAGTAATAAGCAGTATCTAATTGAAATCTTCGCAATTTGAGTATAACTGTTGGTGCGAACGTCTCGACACAGGTAATTGTCATGGCCATAGCATGAGATGTGACATGTCTTGTTAGGAGTAGAATGGCTCTGTTCTACCTCTATAATCTTATATGTCCCAGCCTTGTATATGTAAATATAAATCATATCTTACTTGGTTCTTTCCTTCTCGCTGCCGTGTTTCTTTCGGCGCTCAGCATCAACACGACATGATGACTTAACGCGACAATGTCCCCGGCCTCGTCTAAGATCACAACTTCCAAATCGTCTCGCCCATTCTTAGCGCTTTTCGCATGCACTCGCACAAACAACCACTCGACACCCTCAGGTGGCAGCGCTTTCTTTATGTCCAAGTTCAACGCCACCGTGGGATACCACATAACAGGCCGAGGGCCATTACGTTTCCCTCCGTTTTGCGCGCGCATCATCTCCTCGTTGATCAAGGGGAACAGATCAGACACGACCCCTAGACTTTCATTGGTGAATCTCTCGCCCGAAGTTAAACGCAGCCATTCGTCTGCCATACTTGGCATGACCTGCCCATTCCGCGGGAAGTACAGATGAAAGTTGTTGTAGACCTTGCGAAACGTTTGGGTCTTCTTCTGCTCCGCCCAGTTCGCGTCGGATCCCTCTGCGGCCAGCCTAGGAAGATCAGCAGGCGGCGGTGATGGCTGCAGTGACCATCCCGTATTAAAGGTCGGTCCTTGCTCCACGTCCAGATTCGAGTTGGTCAGGTAGCCGACGACTTCCTCGCGTCCATCTTGGGACAACGTAATGTGAACGGTTGACGTCTGGCGGCCGAGCTTGACATCACGGACCGTTAGGGTTGCCGGGCCTTCCTGGGTCCGCCTCAGAAACTCAAGATGCACGGTGATGGTGTGTGGCTGGTTCTGCGCTGCCAGCGTCGTGCGGAAGTGAGTCGCAGCGACGCGCAGGAATACAGCTGTCACGATGCCGCCATGAGGTACTAGAATATTATCATTAGATCAGACGGCCAGTATACACGATGCCATGAGGCTTCTGATTTCGCGAACAATTACCTGACCCTACACACCATTCAGATTTGAAATTGGTGGAATAGACATGCGTATCTACGGCTTCAATGGCCGTGGCCTCGGTGAGAGTTATTGTCATCGCAAGCAGATCAAAATATGCAGGAAATCATCCAAAAAAGGTACCTAACAACGCCACACAGGAGAGAAGTGACCACTCATAATAATATTAACAACATATGAGGTATATGTAACGAGATACTAGGTATCTGTATCTACATGTATCTACATAGATAAAGGCAGATGCACGGAATACCTGGTACTGTAATCATGTGGGTCCCTGGCCTCGGGCCTCGGCTCCCCAGGTTTTACATATGGGTCTCTCAATATTATGGGGTGAGTACCTATTCATAGCGCTCTAATAAAGCATAGCTTCAGAACACAGCAAGCTTTACACAGTAGAAGCAGCCACCTTGTTGCCCTTGACCTGAAGGACACTCTAATAAGATCAATGAAGTCACATGAAATGCGTCTATCTGACAGAAGTCTATTGAATGAGCAACACAGCAGAACTAATATCCGAAAAGGTTTGTCTGAGTTGTGACACAAATCTACGTACGGAATATAATTCTGGTATTGCAACTTACTAGGACTGAGCAGCACAGCGGCATACTTAAACGAGCTCCAGTCGCCCTTGCAGCGCAAACACAGAATCCAGGGCTTTTCATTTTATGCTGAAGTTAGAACAAGCATCACAAGCCGGTGAAACGTGACTAATACATGTAGTTCAAGAGGATCCACATCTCAACGGGTCACATTCCAGCGGATCACTAGGTACCTGGAAAGTATCCGATGCACATGTCTACACTAACGCCCCTGAACCAACATCTACTATCGTAAAAGGCCAATCTATCTAAACCGGCCAACCAATGGGGTTCAAGGTTCAAGGAACTATACGAGGACATGTTGCAATGCCCTTTCTCTCTCTCTTAAGTCGTAGCTAATTGATTGCGTGTGAATTGGAAGAAGTCGAAAATTCCGCTATTATTCACGTTACTGATTCTATCAAGACATAATATTTATCGGTAGCCAATCTAATTTTACTCATCTTCGTGAGTAGAGTAGTTGAAAACCAGTAACTAATAACACATTATCGCAGTTATAGGAAAGAGGATTTCAGAGAGTTCTCAGAAGCAAACAACACTACCTAGATCCTTCAATATGACAGTCAGGGTACAAACATTGTTACCCTGTTATGTTCTCATATCCTTTCATCTTTAAAGGCTATATATAATGTCTAATATCCCCATCCGCGGCAAGGGGCTGGGGTCCCCAATGCAATGGGTGATGATGATTGAGTGAAGCCACAATCTCATGTCATACCATCGTCAGCACAACTTGCTCTATTGATACCAACAGAGACAGCAAACAGTACCAGTACTCACAGACCACGTAACACGTAAACTTACAATCTCCGACTCAGGTAGGCATCTCCTAGCTGCTGCTAATCACATTATGCTATCTACTCAACCATCTTGCTGCATCATTGATGAGCGACTATCCCGGTAAACAATCTGCGGCGTATCTCCCTGCGTATTGCCTAGCCGCCATCACGTTTACACTTGATTGTGCCTTACATCCTCAAGAATAGTTTACAATCATCTGAAAGAACGGCATGATAAAACATATCGGACTATGGGCCGAAATAGCATAAATACACTCGCGTTCCCCATCACAATCATTCCCAACTCTTGCATCAGTAACTATCTCGAATGTACCATAGTCGCAACAGTTTCGAAGTATCAACTGCGTCTAGAATTCTCCAGTGTTCACCAGCCCTACAAACCCTCGTGGCCTAGCAACCATGAAGGTACGACCACGCGAGCGACCCCTTGAAGTCCCACGTCCTATCCATATACTGACATGAGCTGCCCAGTTCCTCTCCAGCATCCTCATCTTCGCCGTCGGCGCGCAAGCCGCAGCTGCGTCTTTCGCGCTCGGCTGCAGCGCTTGCGTTGACCTTGACTACATCCGCCAATACTACTACTGCGATTCGGATGGCCCGCCTGTACCAAAGGTCAGCGACGTGATGCCACAGCTCCCTCGGAGCTGCCGCTGCGAAACATGTTAGTGGTAATGCAAGGGTAGCGGCAAAGTAGGGAAGATGTAGTGAGGAGTTGTTTCGAAGGGGCCAACGGATTCAGGGGTTGGAAAGTGAAGTGCAGATTAATTGCATGGGGTGGATTATCTGTTGGGTATTTGTAACCAACGACTGGGAGTTGACTTGTTAGGACTGCCCGAATGTATTACCTTGCCTGTTATTATGCTCTTTTCATCTCAATGATAGATATTGTTTTCTCCCACAAAATACAGGGTCTCATGCTAAATAACATATCACATACAATATATGCAATCGTCATCAGGGTGCAGCCACGATAGCAATTAGAATGACAATTTGAATTGACTGTTGCATTCTATAGGTGGTCTCTTACTAGTTCATCAAAACCTCGGTCAATAGTGCGCTGACGGGACTGCTGTTGTCCCGAGCTCCTTAAGAAGGGGGAGTTGGAAGACTTCATAAACGTCGGGCCTCTCTTGTATGCTTGTGCTTCTTGTGTTTACATATGTGTTAAGTCAATTTATTTATTAGCGATGTGTCTTCAGATTCAGGGGCATTCAGCAGTTGACTAAGAGTTGTCAAGTTCAAGTCAAAAAGCGGGGACTTTGGCTTGGTTGTCTCGATGCATTCACGGCCAATCGCGAGAGCTCGGTGGTAATATGCAGCATGAGTGCCATTTAGCAATATTTGGTCCAATAGAGTATGCAGTAACTGTCCGTAGAAAACCCATCGTACATCGTCAGATGAGGGGAAGAGCCGCAAGTTACAAGGCTCTCATATAATTCCTTTCCAACGACAACATCGTGAGCATTATTTTAGCCTTCACCTCATTGGCACCATCTTTTGCACTAAGAGTTTTCTAACTATTTGTTCATATGGATGAATTCTTGTTTTCGGAGCGCCTGAAAATTTTGGTGCCCGTTCCAGAACCAATGCGATATCTAGAAATCTTGAATTATTCAGTATGTGAGAGGTTCTAGTTGCATAGGATGTTGCCATCCGATATATAAGCATTCAACCCAGGAATTAGGTTAATCTGAAACAGTGTTCAGAAGAAAGCTGCTCCGAATTACATACCTTGAGCCCTGATGATTTCGGCAATTTCCTCACTCGAAAGGGTTCGATATCCTTATCGGAAGATAAATATCCAAGTTGAAGATACCTAAAGTGCTGACTTGTGAATCGGAAAACTAGGGTGTGTTTTCACCGGAAAATGTTAAAAGAGGCGCAACCTTTCGAAATGGAATCAGGCTTGTGTATAATGTTTCAACATCTCATCATTGTATTAAAACACGTAGCTTATGTTGTTATAGGATCCAGTCAGACGTCAAAGACCCCCGGACTTTCTATCCAGACGTGATCTCATTGCCTTTGGACAACTATGAATCTATGGTGAGAGAGATGTGCCTGCCTTTCCGAGCCATTGAATCATCTTCGGCAGTTGGGCCATTCTTCTGGTGGGCTTGCCACATGAATGCAGCCAATCCGCAATTTCGTAAGTCCTATATTAATCTCTACATCAACTACGGAACAGCTTCGGAATGATGGGCGGTCGAATGTTATCAAGAACAACTATCTCTTACCAATATATTCTAAACCAGCCATTGTCTTCGCAGTAAATTGGGACGCGAGTTACTAATATCCAATTACTCAAGAGTTCGTTTTTCGCAAATCCGACGTGCAATGGAGAGGCACTTCTCGAGGTTTCGAGATGACGCTCTCGTACTCTTTCCAAACACAAATCACGTCCGGCTATGTGAAGGGAACCGCTTCTGGTGAGATAGAGGAACTCTTGCATCAGTTAAGAGCCTGTGGGAGACCATCCGCCCACCCGTTGCTCGCACCGATCCTCGTACTGAGTCGTGAGCTATCTTCGAAGAACGACAAAGCTCAGCGCGATGCCCGCGACCAGGTGCGAAGGCCTGAGATAGCATTGGGCCAACGATACGCTGTAGATTCCGCTATCGGCTATGCTCCTGATACAGATATCGGTATCGATGTCGTCAGTCGACAGATTGCTGACTGTCAATGCAAAGTACTCCAAAAGAGACCTCAGGCATGGAGAAACGTGGTAGAAAGGCTTACAGCAGCAATGAATAGCCTTTGGGGAAAGCTACAGGAACAAGATCAAATCTCCGAAGTACAGGAGATCCATTTCGGCTTGCTCAGTCAACTAAGCTTTCTATCAACTAAGCTAGAAGGCCTCGAGAATTATGCATGTGTCATTCGAGAGGCTGAACATGCAACGTGAGGTAGTATGTTTTAGTATAGAAAAGGTAAACCTCGTGCAAATGCTGACAGTTCAACAGATAAATAGCATCATTAACCAAAGGGAGTCGAGGCTTAGCCTGCGAATTGCTGCGGAACAACATCAATTAGCAAATGCAAGTAAACGAGACAACAGGTCCATGAAAACCCTGACATTCCTTGGATCGCTGTTTCTCCCAGGTACATTCTTGTCGTCAATATTCAGCATGTCGTTCTTTGATTTCAGCAATGGTAAGCCTCCCTCTAGAGCAGTCAAATTATTTGGCATATTCATGATACTTTATCTAGATAATACTAGCCCGGTATCGGCACGCTTGTGGCTCTATTTAGTTATCATGGTTCCCTTGACTTTTCTTATTGTCGGAGGCTGGTGGAAGTTCGACCAACTCTCGGGAAAGGCTGTCGAAGAGGATGAGAATCATGATGAAAGTCACATGAAAAAGCATGAGGCTTACATAATGCAGACAATTAGGAGAAGAACGGGAGCAAGAGTAATAACCTGGGATTGAAAACGTCATCATGAAAAGAAGACTTTGGGTAGTAGATTATCATTCTGCACATTATTCAGAGGAATGATAGTCAAACGGCCATATTTTAAGGTCGATAATAATATTTTTGGATACAATGTTCACATATGCTATGGATTGAGAATTGATATATACTTTCTGCACAAGAACAATATCCGCAATAGCCTTCCCACCAAGAGTGGCAAGCGAGGCTTAAAATTACATATTTCACTATATTTCTGGAGAACATGCTCCAGATTTATCTAACCGTCAAGTTACTGCTCGGCTATTAGACCTCGCAGCTCCGGCTGATAGGTCGGTGTCTTGTTTTGAGATATAACCTTACGTACCCGCCTCCTAGATAGGTAGGTACCGTACCTAGGCACTTACTCCGGTCTCTTCTGGTCATTTCCTAAAGTATTGGCCGCATAGGTACCTACGCAACACATTGGACTCCGGCGCACCTGTTGTGGCAGCTGTGCAAGTCCCTTCACAAAGCACATGGTCCATGTATATTTGTGTAAATAATCACTACTGCGACGCTCGTAACCTGCGTTCATTCAAAAATATATTTAGCCTTATATGTGTAACTTAACGAGTATTTATGATATGAGAAACTATGACATAATCGGGCAGTGGAAAGTCCAAGCCAAGAGTCGAATCAGCTTTCTTTGTTCATGCACGTTAGAGGGGCCAGTGAGTCAACAGCTGACACACAGCCTTACACGTTTACATATCTCTTTCGCTTAATAAGGCTTGAGTAGGGTAAACTGAGCATTTCTTCTTTTAATTTCCTTCCATAATTTTAGATAGGTATGCGCCATGGAAGCGATTGCAGCAGTCAGTCTAGCAGGTACGGTGTGCTCACTAGTTGACATTTCTGTGAAAATTGTTTCGCAGACTTGGAGTCTCTACAAGGCTTCGGATGGTGTGCGCACCCAATATCCTGATGTAGAACACTTAGCCTCGGCTCTAAACAGCGGCATCGAGTTCTTGAAGGCTGAGCAGGTATTGGTTGAAGGAAGCATTGATAGCCCGGTGCAAGATTTGAGCAGCAGAGCAACGGCTGTCATCGAAGAGCTACTAGAGCTTTTGGGAAGTCTGCGAGTTCAGGACGGCAAATCCAAAACGCGATGTTTGAAAGCTGTTCTCAAGGGTGTTCGCAAGCGAGACAGAGTAAGCGAGCTCAGAAAAAAGCTAAAGACCCTTTCAGTGGAAGCTCAGATGCAGCAAAACATTCTTCTAATGTTGGTCCACGGCCTGGGAAACTTGAACGATCCTAAATTAACCAATGCATAGCAAACAGAACCATCAGCAAATGTCAATTCAAACTAAAAGCAATGTCGAGCTTAAACAATCCCTGAATCAGCACTATCAAGAGATCAAGGCTCTAATGTTGCAAGGGTATCGGAGGCCGAAGGAATACGGTTATGAATGGGAACAAGGAGAGTATATCATAGTAGATGACGGGTTGGGACCACGATTTCCATTCCCGCTGTATCTGTGCTCTAATATTGGTGTGAGTCTCAAATACCGTTTCGACTACTATTCTTTAGTATGGCTGACAAGATTAGGAATTTCTTAGTGTTCTGCGCATTAAATTCAGTTCTCGGAATCTACCTGGTTTGGAACAAATCGGACTAGGCCATATAGAGATTCTGGATTCGGCCGGAATGAAACCGATCCATGAACAAGATTGGGACACCGAAGTCACTGCAGGTGCGCTGCTACGGATATCGTTCGTCATGGGCAGATTTCATAGTCTGAATTTCTCGAAGTGTGTCCGTTGTTTCAAACCTTACAAAAAGAGTGTTTCAAATTGTGACTGGAAGGAATGGTAAGCAGGACTAATACCACATACCTACCCCTTTGGCTGTTCTGAACTTAATGAACGAAACAGTCAGTCTTGCGGCCTTACCTTGCGTCTCGTGCCGCCCGATGCTTATCCTTATGAGCCTGTTGATATTACCGTAGGATTGCACCCAGATACTTACCGCGATCATAAACTGGGTCGACGTGAAAGGTCTCAACAACTCCCAGGGGCCCCTATATTAGACGCTAATATTGCAATCCCCGATCTGGAGTCGAAAACACCGAGGGAGCAAGGTGTAGCAGGCCAAAAATGCCGGGCTAACAAGCTTGAAGACAACCCTGCACTCGATCTTGTCTGTCGACGACTGATAATCAAATGGGAGCCGACCATCAACTTCGTTCATCGGTATCTCTGGTGCAGGTGTGTGGTTCGGCTTAGTACACCTTCGCGCTTTGAAGATAATCCAGAAAAGACATTGCTTGTTCACGCTATATGTCCGCGGCACAATAATGAAGGTATTGTGCACAAGGACTATGGAGACCTTGTAAACAACCGAGTTGATCCGTACTTCGCTCCCTTTGGTGGCTACGACTGTTTTCGAGCTATGGTGTTCATGTATCTACCCAATCTGGAACTAGTAGGTGGCGACGCTTTTATTGATTCTAACGGTTGCGAGAGAGCTTTGGAAGTCTTGCAAGGAAAGGTAAGGGAGATTCCAGGCCAGCTCGAGGAAGCCGGGACTCAATATTTGTTTGAGAATTTTAGCGAGCTTCAGGACCAGGGCGTACTACTGCGTGAGGATATAGCACGTCAAGTAAACGCGTGGAGGGAGGAGAGGGAGCAGGAGAGGGAGCAGGATATGATTTCTACGTATGGATGCTCATTCAAAGGATCTCCCCTCGAAAGCCGGGATTGGAACGAAATTCCAATGCTCAGAGAGCTGATGGAAATTGTTGATGGAAAATGGAATGGAGTGCTTCATTGGTCTATCCCTAATTAGTCTTGGGAATTTTCTTCTAGCTTTCTTAGTTTCCCGTTACTGCATTTTTGCCTTACGTATAGATTCTTCTAGTTTACTGTGTTTTATGGATTTATTTTTTCTACCGTCCCAAATCCCATTTCATGCATCTTTGAAGGTTAGCAATATATTATTCACTTCAGATATCACGCCTACCCAAATCGTTTGTGTTGAGATCACAAAAGACTTCCAGAGGTGCAGAACTTCGCATCAAACTATCCAAGCAGAAAAGTTCAGGCGGTAACATTCTACTTTTTTAAAAGATGTTTCGTCTCTCCTGTTTCTTCTTGAGACTATTGTGCTGCCTTCATTTGGGAAATAGTGAGGATCAAAGAGAGTTCTCATTATAATAATTTGCTTCAGCTTCGAGTATGCCCTCAGGCATCTGGATTCTTACTGGATATTACTGCGAGTCTTGGGGGTACTTTGTTCCACCCTGTCGTCTAATCTCATCCATAATCTCCATAACACGAACAGTCTCGGACCAAGGCATGATGGAGCTTTCCTTCTTCCCTGACGCAATATCCAACGCCGTATTGTCAGCTTCATAGATAAAGCCCTGCGCCGTCTGCGCGTAATCATACTTCTTCCCCTCCGGCTTTTCATCGCTAGTCCATCTCGGGTAGACAGTGAAAGAAGCCGGATGTGAAGGGGCGGCTCCTTCGACTTCTACGAAGCCATCAATTCCCTCGATGGTAGCAACAATCTGCGACTTCCCCTTCTTTCGATTCGTGGTGGACGTCACGACACCTTGGCGTCCGCTACTCGCATAATGGAGAATCGTGCTGGTAGTAACCTCGATACCATCCTGGAAAGATTGTGCCGCTAGGATTTTTGGGGTCTCGGGATTGCTAGGCAGATTAGGATCGAGTGTCAAGAGGGCCCAGCTCAAGGGATAAATCCCAATGTCAAGAAGGGATCCGGCACCCAGCTCGAGATCCTTGAGGCGGGACGTGGATGGGAGTCCAGCTATGTCGATGTATACCTGAAAGTCGGACCTAGTGCAAAATACGTCGCCGATAACTTTGTCCCCGTAGAGCAGCTTTCTGAGATCGGCGATCAGGGGCCGATGACGGAGCCACATGGCCTCGGCAACGTAGACGCCCTTGGTCTTGGCAGCGTCGAAAACCTCTCTGGCTTCGCGAGTATTGATCGTAAACGACTTCTCGCAGAGTACGTTTTTCCCCGCAGCTATCGCCGCAAGACAATCTCGTTTGTGGAACCCGTGCGGGCTCCCGATGTAGACACAGTCGACGTTAGGATCATTGTACACCTCTTCGTAACTAGCGTAGACGGCGGGCTGAACTGAAGCATCCTTCAAGTACTTCGCAGCAAAGTCATGACCCTTCTGAAGGGATGATGTTCCAATTGCTTGGATGATGTGGTTTGCTTTAGCGTCTGGTCGCGGGAGAGCGAGATCTGCTACAAACCACGACGAGATCAATCCCGTTGCTTGGTAATGGTCAATATTTAACCCATAGGAAGTGGTCTGCTTAGGTCTTACTAATTATGCCCCATCGGCAAGTTGGAATTTGCACGCTAGCCATATTTTGTGATGCAGTGTCGCTAACGAAATTGTCTATTTGAACCTCGTGTCTGGGCAATGAGATTTATGAACGCAGAAGTAGTGAGGCCCCCTAAAACACAGAGAACATTGAAGTAGTTATAGACAGGAGTTCCACACTTGCGTCATATCCGAAGTCGCTGACAAATAGCAACAGAGGTAAATTCGGCAGTTTAAGAAAGTATGTCGCTCTGACATGCACGATCACACAGTTACAGGTCCACAAAGTATTCGATTAAAGGATCCCAAATCATTAATTATCCCATGCATGCGATCCTATCTTTTCTACTAGGAACATTGCTTGTAATTGTAGGTTGTGTGATCTACAACTCCTCAATATATGGACAAGGCCACTTTATTGAAAGTGCATGATCCGGATGTTCTCCTACTAGTTATTGTGTGCCATAAGATCAAGTGCCACGAGATTATGGTAAAGTGATATTGATCTAGCTCCTTTCCCTTGAATCATAAAATGTTGGCGCTGACCTCTGGTTTTCGATAGCCTATACATCCCTAAGCAGGCCGAACCACCAACAGACCAGAAAGGCTGGATATGCAGCAACATGTCACCACAGTGCTCTCTTTTGGTAATCATCCAAGAGATCTAGATATCTACCATGTGGCAAGCGAGGCGGGGTGCGCTCTCTCAGCTCAATAGATGCTATTCCATATGTCTGATCGCTCACTGGTGTATATTACGGGATTTTCAATGGCCATGCGTTCGAAATAAATGCTAATCAACGTATCGAGAAGAAAAGCCGGAGTACCATCATTGTGGCGCAACCTGTGCATTCTCCCAAGCAGCGACGTCCATCGTCAATTCATACATCTATTGTGAAAGATCCTGCGTCTTAAACCTTTCAGTCTGGAGTCTCGGTACCTACTAGCCAACTCATTACTTCCAAGATATGCACAGGCTATTGCTACCGTAATATTATGGCCTTCATATGGTTCTCGCTCTGGGATGAACGACCCTCTATGAAGCGTCTGCCACAGCATATGAACTGCTATCACTGACGATTGCTAACTTCTCATAGTGGTATCTGGTTTACGACAGCTACGGAACAGCCTATGCAGCAAAAGGGGGCTCTTCCCTCTTTCCAATACCACTAACTTTGAAACCAATCATTATGTGATCCAGCATACTATAGAGCAGTATCGCGTGGTATATGGGCGTGCAGATCCTTAATAGACAGCGTGAGCGAGCCATCGTACAAAACACTTAGCTCGAGATTAACATATACGACAGCATATGAGTTACTATTACTATAGGCCAATCTCTTCAGTATCCATCAGAGCCCAGTTGTCTACATGAAGTGGAGGTTTTCTTATTCTTTCCACGCCATCCGATACTTCACGGCATCTGCGAGTAAGCGATCGATATTCGACCTTTGACGGAATAATCCGGCAGACGCGGTTGCTCATTCATCTTTGGATAGGTCATGTTATAAACTGGTCCGAGTTGTACATGTACGCTCGAGCACTGGGTCTACCTGGCCGACGCAAAATGCCGATTCAATACGTAAGCTAAAATATAGCACATGGATCTACGTATTATACTGGCCAACTCATCAGTACGAGTGATCTTGAGTTACCAGAGTTGCAAGTCGCTAGCAGCTAGAGAAACCTTCTCCTACCACATGATTTGCGATGTCTTGCTTGCCATTGAAACGAATACAGTAAATTTACAGGTTTCGGTAAATCCATATGATAGAATGAGGGAGACGAGATGGCCCGTTCACATTACTCGGTTGGTGACTGAGAATGCGACTAGTAAGCTACCAACATCGATTGTGTTGGCCTGTAGGAAAAAATGAATTCAGTTGCACGGTGAGGCCACGACACCTAGGTATGGTCCGATGCGTGCCACGTATACCTCCATTAAATGCCAAGGGACCTTCAAAGGTCGCAGTTCCACTACAGACTCGAAGGCGCCATCTTTTGGAAATTGTTTCGTGTATGCTCTATAAATATGCAGCGTTTGGTACAGCCAGACCTAGACGGCGACTGCAAGATACCCCGTTTCGCTAGCATTGAGTTGGCTTTGCCCTTCACCCTTATAGGCCAGTGCCCATCGTTTCGTTGATAGCATTCATAGTGCTGCTGACGGTGAATCGTAACTATAAATGAAATCTTGCTAAGTTTTTAAAGGCCCTCAGCTGTGTATATGAATTATATGTGCCTTCCAGCTCCGTAACATTATGCGAAATAAATGGCTAACACTCAAACTCTCTTGCTCTTTCCCATCTGATGCTATGGTCGTAGTCCAGAGAAATACGAATGGTTCGCAGCTCGAGATATTATGGTTTGACGATGAGCTTGTTGATGAAAAAGATATTAATGGTAGAACTTGGCATCCGGTTTGTCCTTAATGGATATCTCATGTTACTAATCATGGGAGTAGCTTGTTGCTAGTAAAAATGGTCGTGGACTTCTCTTTCTTCGGTTGCCTGGACCGCGAGTCTGACCTTACACACACTATACATCCTCATGTTTCATAGATCAGATCTTGGCAGGAGTTTCAACCCCTGTTGGTCTAGATGCGCGCCTCATCTACAGATCTTGCTTTTGGTAGAGTTACACGACATAAAACACGTTCACCGAAGTCAGCTCATGCCATCATAAATGCATAATGTAGGATATTCCAGTCTACTAGACCGTTCATATTTCGTAGGGATTTGATTTATGCAGCGCAGTTGACATCGCCTCCCCTTTTCTCGCCGAATCGTGCATGTGATGGACCTACGATGTAGCAACTATTCGCGGCCCCCCATGCTCATTTCAGTATCGAGGGGTACTGACGCCACTCTATCCTTAATTTCAGGTCCTGTTTTCCATAAATCCCATCCCAACATGTATATACGGAAAGAAGCTGTGAAGTTAGAATATTGCAGTAACAACATTAAATGATGATCAGCAAAAGTGGACAGTCAAGGTACAGTCCCGGAAACCTGGGCAGTCAGCATTGCAGTAGACGCATATGAGTTCACCAAGATCCTTGAAATATACTTCTTTGGTCGTTGTTCAATATATTATATGATGATCATGACGTGCCTCTGGTATCTCTTGGCGGAAGTCCGAGCGAATGAGGTCTACATACAGCATCTTATCAACCAGTTTCATTACAACATAGGTCACTCTGTAGCTTGAACAGTCGATCTCAAATCATTGACTCATCACGGCAGTTACTTAGTAGAACAGCAAAACTTTATATCTTCGTAGGTCGCCCATGGTAGAATTTTGTCTTTAGATAAAGTTAGTGAAAGCTCCTATCAGAATCTGACAGTGAGCGCGCCAAACACTTTTCCTCTATACATTCTAAATCTTATGTGTTTGAAACCGAGATGGCGTCCGGGCCTAGCATGATCATCCTCGCGCTGTGGCCTTCAGTGTCACGCAGGCAAATCGAGCACTACGCGAAGGATTACAGTATCCTGTATCCAGCAGCGCGAGTTGGCCTCGTCTTTAAATCCAGTATATTTTCGTTCCCACTGTCTGACTCGCCAATAGAATATGACAACCTGACCTGGGTTACGGATCCGAATACTGCGAAGCCTTTATATCCCTCGGGGGACGACTCAGTCTTACTGCACATCTTCGGAAAGACGGCAGCAGTATCAGCATGCTCCATGCTTCGCTCCTATTACGATCGGACTGGCAAAGCACTTAATATCAAGGTCGTCGTATTCGATGCCGCGCCTATTCCCACAAAGCTAGATCTCATCAACACAATACTCCAGTCAGACTATCTCTTTACATCCACGTGTTATCAGACAATGCTGTATATGGACTGGGCCAGAAGATTGTGGTTTGAGTACAGTGCAGGTATTGAACAGACTTTAGGTGATGAACACCTTGTTCCGTCCTCTGCACGTCGATGCTATGTCTGCCCTGCCACTGACACTATGCTATCTTGGAAAGAAGGAGTAGGCGATTCACCATCCCACCGACAAGAATTTCATGTGAATCGACAAGCGGTGGACCATCTGCGGTGGAACTCTCATCGTGAACGTTATTGGGCGGGGATTGAATGTGTTTGGAGTGGAAAAGATGACTGAGAGCATTTGGGGGTCAATATTTACTGTGTTATATCTTGTGGCCTTTTGTAAATTGCCATATGTGCTGATAATGGTCATAACATGGCTCTCAATAAGCCAGTTAGTACGGATATGGAGAGATGAAAAGTGCTTTTATATAATAACTAATTCAGAGGCCCCGCAGCGGAGGCAATGATGAGGGAGATCCAACTTAACAGCTGTCCTGGCAATGTCTGTGCTGTTCTAAAACCTTTAAATACTACCCTACTACATAAACTATTAAAGCATATGAGTTCCAACAACGAGTATCATACCAATAACGATCAGCTCTAGGAATAATACTTAGCACCCGCCGGAGCGTCCTCCCCCCCACCCTTCCGTTGACTGACAAGGGCAGGTGAATGCCACCGATAGTCCTCCTACAGATGTAATAACTTGCAAATATTTCGATAATGAGTAGCCCTGAAATACTAGTAAGGCTATATTTGCCCATCTTCATACACGCTATGCTTAAAATTGCTACAGTTATAACATAACGGTAACTCTGGCGTACGACTATAACACTCGAATTTGATTGTTCACTCCTTTCGAGCATTTAAGTAAATAATTGTGATTATAAATGTAATTTGTGAGATCTCGAGTCCTGATACATATAGACTAGGGGAGGAGACACCATACAAGGAATATCGGCAAGGAGGATAACATCCATCCCTAGCAATCACTGCCAATTTCATCATGTTCTTTTCATAATAACGGTCGCTCAGACTCATCAATGGTAACTGAATTTTGGAATAAATCACTACTTTTAGCTCCCGTCATATTATCGTGGGGTACGGTAATAGAGTATAAAGCACGGAGGGAGCCAATACGGATCAGTAGGATAGGTATAGCTCCAATGTCATTCATGATACCGCTTGATCAAAGGCAACGGAATTATATTGTCTAATAGCTGCGTGTATCAATCTGCGCAATTAAAAGAAAAGAAAAAGGGCAATATGGCTATAGGTTATCCGGGTGTACGTTTAACTACCCGGTACAGCCTACTGACCCTATAACAATATACGTGCGTTATTGTAAAGGCTCGGCTAAAGGGTTTGGCACAGTCTTGGAGGCCAAGTTTGAGGGAAAATCATTTACATTTACAATCAGAAAAAGTACAAGCAGATAGCTACCGATCCTCTCACTCTACAAACGGATCAAAGTGAGTTTGATCATAGTCAGTTCACCAGCTATGGAACTACCACGGCGGTTCTAATCGTTTCGATAAAGTCCTCTAACAGATTAAATATATTAAAGTAATAGTCAGGTAGACATCGCCTAAGACTATTCAAATTAAAAGCTAGAGAATCAAAGTAAGAACATATTGCCCATGGTTTAAGGCAATGCTGAGCTGCTTCCGGTCAAGGTAGAGTTCAACATTTGCACAAATAGAGCATTGATCAAATATATGGAGACTAAAGAATTGACTTTGGGTGGAGCAGTTGAGGCTCTATAGACGTGATTGGTCATTCAAACTCAAAAGTGTCTGGATTGGGAAAGAGGAAGTCTCAGTACGTACTGTGTCTTCGGTTGCATTTATATCAAGCTCATCACCAATCAGCCCTACCTCGGGAAATACCATACTATCAGGGAAATTAGACTCATATGATCCCAATCTTCCCGTATATTACTCGTAAATGTAAAACCGGGACACTGTCATATATGATTAATAGATATATTAAGTTGCATCAGGCCAACATTATCATGTCCTCTCGTCCCTAGTATCCGACCTTACAAATTTCCTTGTCACATCTGTCACATTATACAAGCTGCGTTACTAATTTCCTTTTTTCCTAATAGGGGATGATCTTCCACCGGCATCATCAATTGTATTTTTGCTAAATCTACTTGACAGGACAATTTGTGCTCAAGAACTCGAGTATATACATGTGTAGAGTGTATGTGGCTGTTAGTACTCCGTCCCGGTTGTTCAAACCTCGACAGTGGAGCCAACCGGTCCGAATCTGATGTTAGACCAGATAACCTGACTGTATGTAGTATTAGCGCGATGCTCATCGCCACGTGGAGTCAATACGTACGCATCGGGGATATTAGCCTCAACGTCGGATGGAGCGCCGGAGTCGGGAGCGCAGTCGCCACGGTCACCACCGGGCTCGCCGGCCTTCTCGGGTGGGTAGCTGGAGTCGAGCCAGAGCATGTTGGCATAGTGCTAAGAACCATATTTAGCAAGTGTCATTGCTTCTAGAAGTTTCAGGAAGCTTACGTCATCCCAGATGGACATGACCAGAACGACGGGGATGTCCAGAACCTGGTTAAGCTGGTCAAAGCCTCCAACCTCAGTGAAGCGGTCTCGGTCACCTAGGGCTGCGAACTGGGCTGAGCAGTATTCAGGCGTGATCGCGCTTGAGTCAGGAAGGTCGGCGATCTTGGAGCCGGGGATTTCAATCTGTTGGCCATCCTGGACGAAGAACTGCGAGAACTTGTTCTCCTCGAATCGGGTGACAACACTTAAATGATTTTGTCAGCAATTGCTTATATCAATTGGGGTTCTGCGCTTACGTGAAAACCTTGCTGGTGTCGACGGTCTTGCCCTTGCCGTAGAAGTCGGTGTTGCCCATACGGTACGGGTTGTAGTCACAACCGTTGGCATCACACTTGCCAGCAAATCGGTCCTCAGAGTAAGTACCACCACACTCGTCGGTCTCGCAGACGTGGTACTCATTTTCGGTGCAAGGGTGGGGAGTGAAGGCGAACGAGTGAGAGTTGGATTCCCTACGTTTATGTTAGCTATATCCTCCATTTGCGCCTTTTGGGCATCCTACCAAACGTCGATTTCAGCACAGCAAGCACCGTATGGGCCGACACCGGCGTTGTCGTCATTAGTCGAGGGCTCCCATCCTTCAACGTTGGCCTGGTGAGGGTCATAGTTAGCATATACACCTCACATGAAGGACCACAGGCCTCATAATGCAGCGACACGTACCTTGCCACCAACGAACTTCAAGTCTCGAGCACACTGAGCGTCACAGTAACCAGTACCGTACTTCGCACCGGCCTTGTTGGTCGAGTAGCTTGCCATACCTCCATCCTCTTCCATGGCAACAAAGTATAGCGCAGCGTTGAGACCACAGTCAACAGTGGAGAGATCGACATCGAATGTGAATTCATTGTCCCTTAGAGTGAATGTCTGGTACTTATCCGCGCCATTCATGAGGTAGAATCGAGAACCGATGTTGGTTCCGTACTCGTGCTTGGTGACGAACTTGAGGGTAAGAGCATCGCCACTGGTAGAAGCACCGTATGTCGTGCCGTAGTCAGCTCCCTCGATAGCACACTGAGTTGCACAGTCCTCAGCAGTGCTGCATTCTGAAGTCCACTCGTTGCCGTCGTAGCAGTTCTCGGTGCCTTCGAGTCCGTGTAACCATCGCCAGTTTGAGTCGATTGTCACTTCTGCATTGGTTTCCGTGCAGCTACCGGGCGCAGTGCACTTGCTCCAAGTCAACTTAGGGTGAGTTTCCGCGGTCTGGTCTCCAACCTGCTGGGCTGATGCCAGCCCAAGCACAGCTGCTGATACAACGAGAGACAACATATTGCTAGTATGTCCACCAAGATGAGCAAAAGGTTTGAACTTAGAGTGCAATGTGGTGAAGGAGTAACGCGGTGTGACAGCTGGGGCCTCGTTGGTTTTATACTCCGATGTCAGCCTAATTTTTTGACAGTTGACTCCTCAGCTCTACCTTGCCGGCAAAGTAATCCGTCTCATTATGGTCAAATTACACTGCAACATGATGGGTCATCAACAATCTCGACCTTCAGATCGTCAAGAATATATTAGAGCCCAATTATGATTCCAAGTCCCGGCGGATGTTCCAAACGCGTCCGACTGCTGAGTTCGTTCCAATGGGGAAGCGAGTAACACGTTCTAGACCCTTACAAACCACACTCTTTTCAACGGGGTCACCATCACTAGACATGGTAACTTGTGGTCCAAGGTTACTGGACTGGATATATGGAACATTACTAAGGTAAGACGACGGTCACTAGACTGGAAATCTGGGGATCGCATCTTCCGATGCAATATAGATTGGAGGATATCAGTTTCAGGGCACAAAGTAACCTAAGAAATTTGCGGGGTAGAAGCGGAGGCGACGATGGGGTATTCTGGGGGCAATATACCTTAGGTACCTTAAGGAGTAGACATTGGCCCAGCGGCCCGTTACGTCCACTTCACGGAGACCGAGTTGCCGCAATGGGGAAAGCCATTGCTCATACAACAGAGCGGTTCGAAAGAGCATTTTAAAGATGAGAAACGGGACATATAGCTCGCCCAGATCGTAGCCAGGCCAAGCGAGGCCAAGCAAAGCCGCCAATATATCCACTAGACGTTCCGCTCTGAGATATACAATACATTAACCGGCGAAGGCTAGTTAAAATGGAACCCTTGTGTCGGGGATGCTGCATTGGTATCCAGAACCTTAACATAGAATAACTAAGCAAGGGACCTTGTTGTAACGAAGCCGTTACCACAGGTCTTGATTTGATATAACAAAAGGCGTGAAAGGTAAAATACTTAGATTGATCGCTGGCTAGCAAGGAGAGACTATCTAAGGGACGGCGAAATACCGTCTTTTATATCTGAATAGCTTCCTAGTAAATGGAACTCGGTTGCCAAGCCACTAAGGGCTTGGCAATCATTTGGTTGCCAAGCCATTATCCCTTGGCAACCATAAATCACGTGGTAGCTGGTTGCGGGGATATTCAGGAATGGGTGGTTGTAACACTTGTGATGATCTAGTCTAACTAAGCGTATCTTAGAATCTGAACGACCAACCCACATTGTTAAATATAGATGGCGTGCTTGAATTGCCGTTCGTATGAATGACACCGAGACTAGGGTCGTGGAAAATATCACCTATATTATCCATCTAAAACGGATGCCAAGTCTGCCACCCTCCGAAGAGATACCCAAGCAATAGCGTGGCAATAATTACAATCCAGCAAGTTTAGCCAATTGAAAGTCGAGCCACTTGGAGAAACATATACAGATGCTAGGATAGGGTAATCTATGGACTTCTATTCTCCTATTGATGATCTGTATCTGTATCCAAACCGCATTCGAGCGCGTGTTGGCTGTGGCTACGAGATATTACATGAATGAAATGAAGCAGTTTATCAAAACCAAGGAGACTCTTTACGTCGTCTAGGGTCGCTTAAATGTATTAGTTAAAAATAAATTGTTTCAGGCGCATGTATATTGGTTATCAGGAGAGTTGGAGCCTGTATGGAGTATGGCCGGCGTGGCTTAAGGTGTCCCGAACCACAGCATCACGCTACAGATATCTTCATCTGTATTCGCACGTGGGGTGGAAGGTCATGTCTATTTGACAATATTCTACTCTACTACGAAACAACCAAGACGGGCAGAATAGACCAAACTTTGGTATCAAGTCTTGTTTTGATTACGTAACTCCAGGACAACATGGCCGTCCGCTACCAAAATTGTTAATCCGTATGCTGAAGTTAAGTTATCTATAACGAGTTCTGGAACTGAGATAATGATTATTCGTCTCGGCTGCACTTCGCGACGTTTTCTCCATTGCTGAAAAGAAACCATATTCTCATTAGTCGGCCTACTGTAGTCATGCCGTTACGATACGGTTTAAAGAGATATACAAGTTTATCTGTAAGTATATATGCCTTCACTGATAGTCATGATAAAACGATAGGACTCAGATCAGGGACGTGTGACTTATGTATGAGCTCTCAAATCAATGAACAAATGTCCTACAACTCTGTACACAATAAACGAGCATGCCTGTGTGGAGGCTTCAAAGGAACACTCCAAGAACCACAGTAATTCATCGTGTTTTTGGGTTATTCGAGACACCAAATATCACATTATAAAAGCATTACCTCATAGAAAACACAATGTCATATATACCAGCAATCTGCTGATAGATAGTTAAACCGAATAGGGTCACTTCGTGCAGTGGACCAACTGTTTTATGGTGGTAGAAGGAATAGTAAGATACCATCTATACTGTAACCAATATAATTATCTCGCTTAGTCAATCTATTGTCACCACTATTTTCAACGTCACATAGTTGGTGAGCTTTGCGATGCTACCATCCCTCGAAACCAATCCAAGCCTTCCGCCTGTAGCCCATGTCTTACATTTGTTCGCAAATTTGGGCATTTGAGCGTGGCGTCGTGTACCGCGTTCAGGCCTAAGCTCGACTGAGGCAAGTTGGAAAATAGAGGACCAAAGCAAATATCCTCTAAAGTATTCGCGTGATTCCGAATACATTCAATCAGGACCTCCCCGTAAAACTCATGAACCGGTGAAATAATGATCCCGTACATCACATCCAGGGTCCGGAGCTTTGAGCATGATAGTATAAGAACCTTGAACGCATAGCTGTAAGTATAGAAAGTTCCCAAAACAAGCTCTTCCACAGGCGAGTATCGCAGTGGGGAAGACGTAACAAGGCTCTCCTCTAGATCTCCATCCCGTAAGTTTATGATGCGGAGAATTTTCAGATTCGGGAGGCCCATGAATGCAATGGCGTGGTGATACGTGGCGACATCGAGTGCGAGCGAGCGGAGGTTGTAGAGTGGGATTGATTCTGGTCGGACGTGGGTGGGGATTTGTCCATCGTTCACTATGCTGTTACATATGTATGAGTCAGCAATAACCTTATCTCATAGCTACATTGTGTCTTCTAGAGGATAATTAGGCATGAAAGCATGTATATGGTCCTCAAGTAGTATCTTGGAAGTGAAGTACTCCCGAAGCTCACTACACTAGGCGTATAAGACTCGACGTACTGACCTTAATAATGTAAATATCATGTCTGATAGTTCGAATTCATTCGAGACCACGTATAGGTACTCAATATTTGTCATCCAGGATAACAATAGTAAAAACATCTTGTCCTTATGTCGTCGAATGCGCCTAAATCCTTCCGTCTCAAACAAACCAAGGTCCCGTATTACTTCTCTAGCAGACCTCCTTAGTGTTCGATTTTCGCTACTGGCGGAGTTATCGATTATTCTTGACGAATACCTGCATGAATCGAAGATTTTGAGGCTCTTGACACAGGGTCGTAGGTAAGGGTTCCTTAGTAGATGGCAAAGAAGCGGTTTGAAGGCACCACATTCGTATGACCTGACGAACAAAGGGTTTGCGATGCGACGCCACTTTTTACTCGTGAGGCTGACAGATATGAGAGTTGGAGTGTCGCCTTCAGTAAGACCGTTTTCAGCAACAAGTAGAAAAATAACGAGGAGAATCTCCTCGGGGAGACTTTGAATGCTAGCCATCATGACGTAGGAGATCGATAATACGGATGGAATGGTTCGGCAATTTATACTTCGCAACAATCAATATTGTAATAGATGAACAGACGCCTCGACGAATATTGGCATTATGGGAACTCTACTATTCACTGATTGTTTAGAAGGGGAGTTGACCAGAAATGAAGAATCATTTACATACCTTTTTATTCAAGCTTTAATAGCATATGGAAGGTAGAGCCTGAATCTTGGACATTACTTGGAATAGGTAATTGCAACCTTGATAGCATAATCACTGAGCTAGAGAGGTGCTACCTTAGTCACTGGGTGTATGTAAATCATATGTGATAATTCGTTTTACCATCTTTGTGAATCTTAGGTAGGTAATTTATCAGACCTATTGACAATTACTTGATATGATCATATAACATGATACATTCAGCTGTTAAGCTGCGCTCTTATTATAAGAATCGAGCTACTCAATCCTCATATTCAGCCAGGTACTTTCCAATAATACAGGTCTCTTCACTTGTGAATACCACCCTGAGTACAACGCTAGAGGGTTTAATACCGCTAGCTTCCCCAAATATATATATATATTCCAACACATCTCGAGCCCGAAGCAATGTTTCGATTACTTTCTTTATTGCGGCCCTCAAATGTTAACATAGCCATTTTTATGCACCGAAGCTTGTTCCTGTTGAATTATAGGGTGGCTTGCTATCGCCCTACCTAGACTCTAGGGGTGATTCTTCCCTAATAATAAATACTATGACGCTCATAACCTGCACCTCTTATGTCAATTCCAATCCATCAGCGCCATATTGCTGAATGTTCCCCACCGTATCATGGGATGAGTACTGTTCGTTGTGAGTATTGCCATAATATGCATATCTGTGCTCTGCCGTTTGAGACACATGTTCCAGTTGTTGAAGACGCTGGATCAGTTTTCTCGGTATTGGTTCGACCTCCATCGGCACCCATCCACGTTTCCAATAGTTGTAGCTCTTCAAGATGCACCAGGATACGAACAAGACGATTTGCTACATGGATTAGAGCGTGTCAGTATAGGGGAGCGGGACATGCAACAAAATCATAAGCAGTCGACTTACCAGTCCATATGCGACGACCACCTTCAGAACATTGACCTTCTCGTTCCACCAGATTGCGCTGGACAACGCGAACACCACTATACATCCAATGAATCCGATTCGAGCATTCCACGGTTGAAGCCAGAAGAGAAGGTTCCAAACCCTACGCTTGTATTCTGGAGAATCGCGCAAGAATCTACTGTAACCTTGGGCTTTCAAGCCCTCTGCACAAAGCCTCGTCCTATTGTATAGATGTTAGCTACAATACCCCAGAGCACGGCTTCATAAATATAAACTTTTACCATTTTTCATATCTATGAAAAGCAAGGCAAACAGCAGCCCAGACGACCAAGCAGGAAATGTTTGATGTAATAGAGATCACAGTGTTGACCTATTCATTAACTGTTAGCATAATCGTAGAGTAGGGTCTCTCTTGGGACAATTCACCTTATTCACTGCCTCTTGGTTCTCTACTTGAGAGAGCCATGGGAGCCAGTAGAACGAGATCAAGGACCACAAGAGCGCACTAGCAGGGACCCCAGTAAACTCCCACATGATGCTTGCCTTCTTAAGCTGCCTACTAAAGATATTCCGTCCCTTTATACGATAAGTGAGACCATATAACGTACGGCTGGCGATATATAGAGATGTATTAGCAGCTGAGATGACACTGAAGATTAGGCAGCCATTTATGATATCAGATCTATGATTTTGTGTGGCGATAATCACAGCACTGTGGGAGACTGGAGCGCCTGAGCTTGAATTTGAGCTTATGCTGTTGGAAAATATTTGGACGATGCCATTGTATGGCAAAGGAAGACGGTCGTCGGTCCATTTGACTGTCAGAGCGATGCCAAGTGTACACGCCAGATAGGCCACGAAAGTAAACCAGTGGATTATGCGTGACGGCCAGCCGATGCCATTTGGAGGGCGAGCCTCGAATGCAGCCACGATGCTAGCTTCGATACCTATGTATCCATATGCAACTACAGGCAATGCCAGACTGTAGTGGTATCAGCATGCTAAAAGAGTATAGATAGATAGTGACAGACGCGAATGCCGATCCCTTGCTTGTTGCTACCGGTTCTTTATTTCTAAATCCATCATATATGGCTAGTAAATTGTATAAGCATTGAAAAAGTCACTTGATACTTGGTGATTTTAACTGACGGGTTCCGCCTTCTAGATAGTTCATCAGTTCTCCTAATTCTCCCAGTCAAGAAGGATATAGCTTACCTTTCCCCGCTATAATATAGAGTGTGAGAGTAACCCCGATGAGTAAAATTGTCTATTTAAGTCTGGAGTCAGTGATTGCTTAATTTCGTCATCTTTGGGAGCCCTGGTGGGTACAACCGGGAGCGCATGGGAGGCGCATAGCCCTCGAATCATATCTTTGATGAGAGGTACTACTTAGAACAAGTGAATATGGAATTGAACACGCTCTGTATACCAACCTTCAGCGCGCCACCAATAGTCTCAATGAATCCAAACCACTAAGTAATTGGTGAGTGTCATTTGCCTAAGGTCAAGCTGCGACAGAAAACATACCCAGACCCCACTCAGGTTGAGAAAGAATATAAGAAAGGGGCCAACACCATAGAATGCGAACAGGCTCCACCAACTGTCTTGTTGATTCCAGTATCCGAGAAGGCTAGCAGCTTCCGATATCTGCAAAGCAAATACTGAAGCAAAGGAATACCTATGACAGCGTTAAGTTTAGCTGGTGTGGCGATCTATGAATTCAATTGGTGTTGATAATACCAGTAACAGATAGTGACAACCCAAGCAAGGTCCTCGTCGACGAATGCATAAACATATTCGAAGATCCCGTTCGGCGCTGGGAAGACTTGTACAAATTCGCTAACTGTCTCGCCCACGAATATCGTAATGATGCCGAGGACCACGACGGCAACAAGCATGCCGCCCGGCCCAGCTATCGTGAGTGCCTCACCATTATTGGTGAATACACCCGTGCCAATGACGCTGCTGATGACGATGAACTATGTTGAGGCATTAGAAAACCAATATTGTGCTTTTTTAGAAGCTTTAATCCGGAGAATCGTACGAATATCTGATATCCCTTTAAACTTTGACTATGGTGCCGTCAGCCTTATCAAAGATCTTGCGACTTCATGCGCTTTGCTTGCTTAGCACTGGCGTGAAATGGTGGTTCGCCACTCACCGGAGCTGTGCCGTGTCGGCACCGGACATGTCACGTGGAGCCATGGTATGCCAGCTCACCTGGGGTTATCCAACGAATATTTGGTAAATGAGCAAGGGTTATAGTATCCTCAATGGTTGAGTCATAGTAAGGGAAATATGAGGAGATATGATAGTTAGATAAGACATTTGAACAATGGTACCTCAGCTGTGTGCTGCGGCTGACAAGCCCTGGCTGTCTCATATGGGCAACCATGGACAGTCGCCTTGATTGACCGCGCACTGGTTCATTGAAGCCACTCGTGGGCGCTAAGGTTTAAAAGGGCAGATTCATCGAGGCTCATCCTTTTCTATTTGAACACACAAACATTCGATCAATTCTAAGCTGGCATGATGCAAGTCTGTCTTGATCCCAAGTACGCTCGCTACATCAATCTTTCGAGTGAGCTACAAGCCTACCTTGTCGAAAAGCACGGCAATAGCTTAGACTTCGGTATTAAGGTCAGTCAATCTCCGGATGATTACTAGAGAGAGGTTTGACAAGCGTTCTTGTAGCACCAGAATGAACGATGGTATTTTACTCTGCCAGGGAACGAAGAGATGTCAGAAGTAAGCAATGTCTTCGCAGCCAGGCTCTGTCTAACCCAGCACTAACCGAGGGACGCTCTAGGAACAGCTCAGGCATGTTGATCTCTTACCCCTCTAGGTCTACAGTGCTACTGTATATTAGAGCAGCGCTAACACTGCATTTTGTTTCAGAGCCATGACGAATGATATCGTGGATCGAAGAGAGGCAGCTCAAAGGGCGGCGAAAAATAATAGGTAGAGGCCGCCCATGCCTTTTAGGCACATTGGCAGATTGGTTGCCTGGCTGTGCCTTGGTGCTTACTTTTTGGGTGTGTGACACAGAAGAGTACAGGCCACGCTCTGTAATATCAGAGTGATATCTATGTCGGCAGAGATATTCGGTATTTGTTAAAGTATTGGTACAACAACGTGGTTCGCCCTATCTATACGCGATTAATACAGAGGGTAATTGAAGAAGGAATAGCATCAGCTGGTAAAGACTTGCTTATATCAAGCATCGTAGTATTATCGTGATGCCGGTTACTCCGACCTGAAATGTCATCCGACGATAATGCCGATGTACCCTTGTTGAGGCTTAGCTCTGTACTTAAGTGCTTTGAAAAAACGCCTTCGGTGAGATCTCGGGTTAGTTTTCTGTGGCGATTCAGCTGCAGTTTCAGCATCGGAGACCAAATAAAAGTATCTTGACAACGAGAAGGATTCCGAACTAAAGTGAGAGAACAACTACGGCCCTCCATGACTTCCAATCCGTGGGAACCTTATTTTACAAATCGAAATAGCGCGGCCTTCTATGTCGAGAGCTTGAGGGAACAGATAGATGACCTAAGCGACAGTGTATTTTCTCCAGGTACCTCAGACCTCTCATTCATAGACATCACAGAAGGTAAGGCGCCTAGGTCTCGGTGAACGCGTGTCCCAGATAACAGCTCCAGATACTAACACACAGTGCAGAGAAGAGAGAATATGTACTTGTCACGAACGAGAACGAGTTCGACCAGGCAGTTCGTAGGGATCCCGCTTCGGGTATACGAATCATGTATGGACATTTCACTTAGGTATTGGAAACAGGTAGTTGGTTGATACATTAACGATTGACTAGCTCTATTCATTCACCAAGAACAATCGCGCCGCTTAAGATTACATCGAGTCTGGCTGCGAAAATGCTCGATGTCTACGATGTGAATGAAGGCTTTCTTCGTGTCCTTCTATCTTTTGGAGATGAGCCTCATCAGTCAGAAGCTAGTAGTAGTAACAAAACGTATATCGCCTCTGGTGACGATGGTGACTGTGAGTTGAGTCGGCAGACTGTAAGGGTCAATACTAATTAACAGGCAAGTTGTCTTAACGTATAAGCTCAACTATGTCGAGCAAAATAAGCGAGGCGGCCAGAATCCATGGTCTTTCAGACATGTCGGGGTTTATCACCAGCACAAGCACGATAAGGATCTCATCATCCTACTCCACTGTAGTGCTACGAGCTCGTTGTCTCTCAAGCTATCCCAGATGCTAAATCAAAACGCAAATATCACAGGGTCGAAAGGGTTTCTGGAAAGTTTCTATCATGATCCTGCTATGATACACTCAATGATACTCGGATGCTACATAGATAACTGGAGACCATATTTGCGGCATCTGGGGAGGAAATTTTCTAAGCTAGCAAGTTAACCCCTTTTTCACGTTCCCCCTGTTTCTGTATGTGCTGCGTCGCTAACTTTATCTTGCTTAGAACAATTCAGCCATGGTTGAAACCATGGAAGGTATCAGCCAAGAAAGTTTCCTTCGTGTTCAGGAACTGCGAAATGTTATTGACTTCGTCATGTTCGCAAATGCTAGCTGCATGAGCAACTTGGATGTCATTGATTGCCTAGAAAAGATTCCCACTTTTGACAGTGAGAGCCAACACGATCTTTCGTCGATGAGTTCCATTCTCCAGGGATTCTGTGATAGCTCGAAAGTCCTGCAAGATAGGGTTCGCAATTCTATTGATCTAGTTAGTACTCTATTGCTCATCTAAGTTACTGCCATACTGACTTCAACAGATCGGATATACCCTCACGATACATAACCAACAAGAACTGAAGAACCTTGCTCAAGAAACTGGCGAAGTAACAAAGAAGCTCAAGGACCTGACCGAGAACACGGTTGATGATAGTGCTATTGTCCGCATTATTACCATTGTCTCAGCATTTTACCTACCAGGTAGCTTCGTAGCCGTGAGTTCCAATCCCGTAGTTCAGAGAATTCCTGTTTCTGACGTTAGACATGAAGTCAATCTTTGGCATGAACTTCTTCGACTTTGACGAAGCAAGACGGCACATAACAATTGCTGGCGATTTCTGGATATTTGTTGTGGTCTGGGCTGCGCTTACGTTACTGACTGCCGGCATGTTCTACCTCACATATCTGAGGAATAGTTCGAGGAAGGAGTCGAAGATCAGAGAAAAGGTCTGACGGCCGCAAGTAAGATGTACATTACGGGTTTGAACGCACTTCATCCCGAGGGGCCCGGAAAATCCATTGTGCCCTCATTTGGATAGAACGGAATGAATTCAACTTTTCCGCTAGTATGACAAATGCAGGCGTAAATAATATTTTGATGCGTGATGATTCGCATAACAGAAGACTTATGTGGCTTTAATTTGGTTTGACAGAGTGGAACACCATGGCCAAGGCTGTGTCGCATGCTAAAGTCGAGGGGATACTCGTAGAGTTGGCAGTGCCATATGCCAGCTTTCTGTACAGTAACCAAAGAATGGTTATTGAACATGCATACCGATTTTACGTTAGATTCCTGAAGTTCTTTAGATATATGCCTCTGCAGTGCCCGCTTCTGGTCAAAGACCGAGCCCTGAATGATAGCAGGAAAGTAGAGGTGATCAGAGGATGCCACAATGCATCCAAAGGAAGTATTAAATGGCACTAGTCGAGTAGTATGGAGGTCCTCGAAGGTATCCTGGGGAGGTGTGAGCCAAGATATGGTTATGAAGGGTACACTAGACTCACGTATTTGTAATATCCAATAGATTCTGGTCTTTTAGATATGTGCAGATCCGAGCACCGGTAGATACAAAGTGCACCATCATTATTGATGTTAGCCCAAGCGTGAAGGAGTATTCCTTCGTCATTGAAAGCAACATCAATAAACTCTCGTTCGGTTGTAGGTATTTCTGGGGCCCCTTTCGATGGAGTCATCGGTGCTGGCAAAGTAAACATGGAGACACCGTCGCTTTTCCGACCGTCAGCTGTAGGCTTTTAGACTAGATATATACAGCATAACTCACTGGTAAGAGATCACAAAAAGCTCTTTCGACTTGATAATCGCTATGAATCCTCTTGCTGAAACAGCAACCCGCTTATCATGATCGAATTGGCGAATATTGCTATCTTCAGGGATAGGCATATGGGCCACGTGGTGTTCATCAGATATGCGAACCACATGAAGCTATTGTACATATAAGTCTCATGTTATTTGAGAGTACGATATACGAGAACTTACTAACGAATCTCGCGTCTTCCCTTCTACGCCCCATACTGCCAAGAATTCGCCAGATATTGCAATACCCTTCCAGTGAGGATCTGGTTCAGTAACCTGAAGAGGTACTGAGAACCCTGCCAAATCGGATGTGTCTAAACAGTCAGATATCTTGAAGATACGTATGGCTGAATCTGTAAGGCAAGCGATTCGTTCAGTATCGGTTGCAACCGCAATGATCTTTTTCCGAGGCGGGATGTCTAATCTGCATATTTTTGAGCTGCCAAGGTTTCGGGGTATATCAGGTTTAGTCATGATTCCGTGCGCATCGGGCGGCCTTCCAAGGATCCTGTACTGTGATCTTATAAGCGGCGGCTGACTCTCGCTTATCTGTCTGACTTCAACTTGTCCCTCATCCACTGAAGTATCATCTGATAGAAGTCCCGAAAATAACTTCTTCTCAATATTTCTGTTGAATGGCAATTGCGAAGATATGCTCTCTCTTTTTGGTGCATTAGGAACAGTTGGGGATGATGGTTTAGTCACCACAATATCTGGAAGGGTCTCACTGGGCTTATTAGTAGTTGGCGGGCGCGCAACATGCTGTTGAGGCGATTGTTGGGACGTGTCCCAACTTGCAGAGTCAAAATAGCAGAGCAATTTTCCAGGCTGGCGGGCGTTGCATACGTGATCTTGGACATGGCGAATATTATGTTCAAGCTCCGCTGCTTCGGGCCTTCTGTCAGGGTCAACTTGAAGAATCCCCTTAATGCAGCCAAGCCAGCATTCTGCCCACCTCTGAGGCGTCCCCGAACGCGAACACAAGGAACCAAGCCATTCGACGACTTGAGGTTTAACCTTGAAGGTATCTCCATGGTGCTGGTATGGATCCTTGAGACTATCCTGCTGGACAGCCGCATAGAAATAATCATCCCAAGGCCGTCCTGGGAGACCCTGCAGCCGACGATCGGCAAAATCCTTGACGCCCTTATCACGTTCCAAGGCGAATGCGAAAACTTCTGCGAATATTGCACCGAAGGACCAGATGTCGCTCTTTCGACCCACCCTCCCTTGGTCAGTCGCACTTTGAGGTGAAAGGTCGGAAGTATCCTGAAATTTCCAGACCTCGGGAGCCTGGTATGGGCCTGGATCTCGTCTTGCCCTTGTCCTCATTGTCATCTGTGCGTGATAATCGCCGATCGAGATAGGCTGGTCGTTTCCTGGAGTGTGGGGATGCTCTTTGAAAGCAGAAATCCCGAAATCACATAACTTCCACATTCCCACACTCCCACCATCGCCACCTGCCTCGAAGATGATGATATTGTTTGGCTTCAAATCCATGTGTGCACAGAAAAGTTCGACATTATTAGCTCGAAAACCCTGGTGAAGGAACTTCAGAGCCCCAGCCAAGTCACCGCACTGCTTGAGGAGCGAAGGGGCAATCTCGAATTCCTGATCCGCAGCTTCTGGGAATCGACTGGCAAAGTTGTATGACACCCTAGTTTCCCCTCTTTGGCCAGTAGATTCACCTCCGTGTAGAAACTGCCATAGATCATCATAAGGAGCCCGCGGAAATATAATGAAAACCTTTGGTTCTTCGCCGACGCCTTGTGTAAGGATAGCTTCGTGTAAGGAGATGTTTTCATTCTTGGTCAGACTTTCCTTTAAGAGGCTCATGTTTTTTGCCTCGAGAAGCCCATCCTTTTGAATATGGAATTGCTTAACAGCAACAGCTAGTGGCTCTGTTTTCGGCTAAGAGGATAATACAATTAGAAGTGATTTAGACTCAATCAACCTTCACCTACCGGCTTCCAACCTGGACGCCGCCAATGTCCATCAACAACGTAATCTGGAGCGAGAGAGTAGAACTGTTCTAACTGTTAGTGATATTTACTATCTTTAGGCGATTTACAGCACCTACCACGACATCTCCATAGCCTCCATGTGCTGATTCACCGCCGCAGGGCATGAAAGGAAGCCTTATCCGAACGTCCTCGATCTTTTGCATCATATCATTCGGATTGAAGATTATCTGCTGTGGGATAAAGCTATATTGCTCATGCCAACGCTGAGCTTTGTTCAGTGGTAGTCCAAGATTGGTCAGCTTGTCTTCTGAGAGCGGCATGTCCCTGTCTGTGAGAATCGGACATGAAGACCCTGGTTTCTGGAAGAACAATCGATCGAAGTTTGAATACCACTCAGATTTGACTTCTATGTAAGCCAAAAACGAGATAAAGCGAAGAAGCTCATCTCTCAAGGTCCGTTGCTGCAGACTCCGGAGCTCATAGAAGATCTCGCGGACGTCATCGGCCTGCCAGATCTCATTTAGATCGGAATAACAAAAGAACATATGTTCAGGTTCATCGGCCCGTTGTCTTATCTTAATTATACGAGTCGACAAAGCTTCAAGCCGCGTGTTTCGACTGCGATGTAAAGAGGAGCTTGAGTCCTCACTAGTAAAGGCTGGCCTCCGACCGTGATTCATGATGGAAATGATCTATCAGGAAGGGGCTCGAGTAATGATGAGTATTCGTTTCCCATTCATGGCAGACACGGTGGCCATCAGGTATAGAATGATGATTTATTAATGGTCGATGAAAGGATGGACTGGATATTAAGGTGCACTGCACGATGCTGTTGGAGTAAGGCTAGCGGGAAAGTGTGACAGCCTAAACGAAGGGAGCTGAAGCTGTGAGACGGCGTTATAATTTCCACCGAGACGCCCGACCACGTCGAAGCCACCTCGAGACTTACATATATCGTTTTAATTTATTCACATAAATGCTAAAACTCGCTTTCCAGAATTTTCAAGCGTCACCGAAACATATCAATTCATTCTTGATGATAGCTCAATATAATGTCTTGCCATCTGAGCTATATATCTACTGTCTTCATAGACTTGTTTGCCCTTCTCTATTGCCTCAACAATAAACGAAGTCTGGATACGACTCTTGAATGGGAATGTATACACTTAAACTTTGTCAAGTGGATTACGATACAGCTACAACTTAGCGACAGAGAAGTGAGTTCCACTTCATCAATAATAACTAATAAGATAGTATCACCGCGATAAGATCTCGGCTCCAAAGCTCCAAAGCTCTACATATAGTTAAGTCTTGTGGCTCATGATCTCCGAGTTCTGCTTACGCCGCTCCGTACGCTAGCTGCTTCTGCGCAGCGCATATGTATTGCGAGTGATCCTTTTTCTACCCTTAGACCCAATCGACTTTCCAATACAACTCTCGATATAAACTGCGTGACTAAAGGATAATAACTTCATAAACTGTCTAAATTCAGAGGTAAAATGACGCGTGCATCTACTACTGTAGTGTCGGTTTCCCGTTCCACTTTCTGGTCAGCAATCTTGGCATATCGCCAACAACCTTTGGTACAATATGTTGAAGGCGCGGGTCAATACAAAAAAGTACCATGGATTATGTCTAAGTCTTACAGCAGTCTCCTAGCAAATCGATGTGGTACTTACAGTCTCCTGAACTAATCTCACAGCTAAGTACTTGGAACCCACCACCAGTCCTCAAACTCCCCAGCAAATCTCAAGTTAATGTCAAGCAAAAGTTCATTGATGTAGCTCTCGGAATACTAAACGTAAACAAAACGAACGCCGGAGACAACTCTCTCTCTCTCTCTCAGACGTTGCCAGGTAGCAGGCGAGTACAAGAGTTAGACAAAAGAACAAACAGGGGTATCCATAGTTTCGGGTTGAGCGTTAAACATCCCCATCTCGTCCAACCGACAAATAATCGACCGACCCAAGCCGTCCCGTCCGACTTTCAGGGCTCATATGTAGGACAAAGCAGATGATAACGAACCCATGGCCTCCTCCGCGGGGGCCCCTCTCCAACATTAATACTTTCATCCTCCATTCACAACGTGGCGGTGCCTCATATCACATCATAACAGATCAAAATTCGTCTTCTGCGTCCTCCCATTTCCGCTGAGGTAGCTTTCGCATCTTCTTCGTGGGGCTTCCTTGGCTATTGACACGGAGCCGCTCCATCTTGGACCCGAGGGCACAGACTCCATCACTCTTCAAGCTAGGCACGTCGCCCCTCTCCTGGAGCGGCGCGCGTTTGCTAGGGGTGCGGGAGGATAGCTCGCGTCTGAGGACGGCGACCTCGCGGCGCAGCCGCTCGTTCTCCTGCTCGAGGTTCTCGATGAGCACGTTCTCCTTGTCGTCGTCGACCTCGGGGGCCGCGTTCGGGTTCTCGTTCTCGTTCTCGTCGCCGCCGCCCTCGCCGGGCCCCGTGATGACGACGCCGACGCCGCGCGCGAGCACCTCGACCTTGCGGTCCCAGTGCGCCTCGCCGCGCTCCTGCTCCAGCGACAGCGACGCCTTCCACCGCCCCATCTCCAGCGCCAGCCGCTGCTCGAAGTCCGCGTAGCACTCCTCGCGGATCTCCTGCTCGAGGTCCACCACGCGGTCCTCCATCGACAGCAGGTGCGCCTCCGCGGCGATCCGCGCCTCCGATTCCCGCGCCAGGTCGCCGTTCAGCTGCTCGATCATCTCCGCCATCCGCGCGATCTCCATCGCCGCGTTCTCCATCGTCGCTCGCTCCGTGTCGGACATCGGGGAGAACGTCCGGCTGTGGTTGCTGCCGGAGGATGGGTGATACATTTGGTGTCTGCCGTGGGTGAGGACGGGTGAGGAGTTCAACGGACTGCTGCGGCCTGGGCTCGATTCTCCCTGCTGGTAAGGATTGCCCGTGTTTGCATTAGCGAGGATGGTAGATGAAATGGAAGGAATTCGCGGCATGGCAACTTCGCGAGCTAGGGCACTGTATCGCAAGATCTGAGATGTCGCATTGAAGTCCCCGAGTGGATCCGCCGTAACAATCATCACCGCTTTTTGAGGTGCACGTCGGTGAACGGGAGAGTGGGATGCCGAAGCCGATGGAAACGAATTAGAAAATAATAATTCTGTGAGTTTGCATTGTCGGAAGGGGACAAGGTTTGGCTATACATAAGTTTCGTTAGTGGTACTCTCCACATAGACGCGCATATGCATCCTGCATACCTTCGTTGTGTTACTAGCCTCACTTTGCATCTGGAGACACTGCCCGAGGTACATCAGACTTTCGTTAATCTTGCCTGCCTCGGCTAGGGTTGCCCCTTGCGTCTTTGCATCTCGTGCTCGTTCGCTGCCAGCCAAATCAACAATACTTAATGTGCTCGTTCCCCAATGGGCATTGCTACGACCCCGGCGCCTCTTCTTGATCTCCACACAGAAGAATCCATGGCTTCTAGAAGATACGCTGTTACTACCGGTCCCAGCAACCCGTCTTTCGTGAAGCCCGGCTTCAAGGACCATCAGCGTCTCCTTAAGGTTACCACAAATGACCTTCCGAAGCCCAGCCACAACTTTGCGGTCAGGTGACAGTTCGGTGGGTTTGAAGAGAAGTGGTCGTCGTCTGTACTCTTTGGTAGCGTTCGACTTGATCGGGGGCGTAAGTAGGTCAAAGATCCGATCGTTGTATACTTCGTACATAGAAATTACTATCGCGTACTCGGCAGACGGGTCGCAAGATGCTCGGATTGAGCTAATGTCCGGTACCTGAGGGAGAGCAGATGGACGCTGTAGGTGGCGTCTCGGTGTCGGTGGCGGAGGATAATCGCCCTTGTTAGGAGTCTTAGTAACGTTCTTGTTCTTTGAGGCCGAGGTGAGAGACATGTAGTTTTTCTTAGGGGATGCCAACTTTGGCTTTCTCGACGCGGCTGGCGTCATAGGGTGTAAAAACGGCCTGTCTTGCTGGCTGGGAGGTGTGGAGAGTAGTGTTATTCTCGACAAGTCGTCTTCATGACTAACAAGTCGTACACTACTACTATTCGGACTCTCTGGGAAATAGCCAGGTGGACGGGGATAGTTATTGAGTAGGGGGGGTTGAACATAGTTATTCTGGGGTCGTACAGTCATTGGTGTTGCCGCTCTCGAACCTGCACGAGAGGTTCCAGCAAAGTCACTGTACACGGTCTCGAGGAATGCCGGCGCTGAGTAGATTGATGCCTCCGACGCATCAGAGGACCGTAGGCTTGCTTCCAATGTAGGAGATGTATCGCAATCGACCATTTGCGAGTCAATAGATCGGAACAAGGTATCAAGCGCAAGTTGTGTCAGGCCGCGCTGGTTTCTCGACCCAAGCATTGTGTGCGACTAGTGAATCTTGTTAGTGAACCGATCACATCCTCCATCTGCCAATACTATTGCCAACTTCAATGCAAGCAATAGCAGCACATACCTTGCCCGAGCCTGTCACGCCTAGCGTGGCCAACAATCCATCAGTTCCATCGCCACCATGAGGCGCAAGTACGCCCTCAACCAAGGACAGGACTTTTGTTCCTTGGAATAAGTCAAGCTGTGTCGCATCCTCCTCAAAGACCTGTGTAAATGCGAATTTTTCGATGGCCCGCTTTCGATCGTTCGGCGGGTTCAAGGTGATATGGGTAAGGGTATCGTTTTGCTCCGGTTCGTCGACCAACAGGAACCTCTCTGCGCTGGCATTCCCCGCGTGGGGAGGCCTTAATCGCAAATAGACCTGAAAGAGATTTGCATGCGCTTTCTGCGGTGGCTCCATGTCGACGATAGGATCGAATGCGGTGTAGAAAGTAGTCTATGGGTAAATGCAATTACGTGCAGATGACACACATTTAATCGTTCAATGACTTGTGTCACTGTACAGCATACCATGCGATATTGGGCTAGATATGGGGCCTGCACGGAGGAGGAGGATGATGGTTGGAGGTTGAAGCTGCAGGTGAAATCAATATTTACAATGGGAATTCTGGTGTAAGTCCTTGTTTCACAGGCAACGGAGCTAGCTCCCACTAGCGCGGTACGCGCCACAAGAGGCTGATTACCTATCTTGGGCAGCCAGCCCGCTTGGCATTTTGAGGCTAATGTCCGTCGGCATTAACCGCGAGTGTGTTTAAACGTCAAAAGCACTGACCATCATAAAGCCCCTTGCTAAGGTTTCTGCTTCCCAATCATCAATCTGCGGTTGGAGGGCACAGGTTAACATCAGACACATTGCAAATTACTTGATGCTGAGAGGTTCAAGTCATAAGTATCTACTCATTCATTTCTCAGAAGAACGAGGTATACGGACTTTTACTATGCGTGAAAACTAGGTAGCGTCTCTATTGTAGACACTATTGTTGCAAACTAATACGCAGTAATATACGTAATGTAAGCTCGACCTAATCACAGTAATACAAGTGAACTATCTGTACATAACTAGGTAGTATCTAATGTATTTCAAAATGCAGACTTCTCATGCTACACAGCATTCCTCTCTACCCCCTCTAAAGATAGATTGTAACCGAGCCATAAGGATCGTTTCACTTCGGCTATTTTGTGACTTCAACTCAGTTCCTTGCCCCGTTATATAACTCCCCTATTCCTCGAGAGACACGAGACACAAGACACCCGTTGAAGTGTCATGAGCCACGTGTACATATACTATGTGCGATGTATAGTATGGAGACTGTCCTCAAGGCGAATGGAAAAAGTCAATGTCCTGATCAACCCGAACCAATAGGATGGTGCCCAAACCACATGAGTCAAGTCACGATATTGACTCCTCACTTGCATATATGCATGCAACCAACGGTACAAAGTCTGTTTGGCCTCGAAGTAGAATCCAAAGTTCAGCTATTCAATATTTCCCATCCGTCCAATCAACCTCAAGTGTCGTCTTGAAGGAATGGCATGCACCTCGCAATTACTTGTCATCCCCTTACCCTTCTACGTGTGTCCTAGCTACGGTTATGCAGATGCAGTCTTATTACATACACATGGACGGACAAGGAATGCGGTGTGACCCAGGACCAACAATTAGCTAGATTAGCTAGACTTGAATTGTGCGATCTCGATTTGAGGTGAAATGCACGTCACCCATCTGCCTAGAGAGAAAGATGGGGGTGAAGACTCATACCATACCGTTCCTATGTCGAACAGAAGGGGAAAACGGAGAAGGGTCAAAAGGCAAGGTTCCAAAATAGGAAGTGTCCATGAGATCTAGAAGATCGCTGTTGGAGTTCATCCCATAAATTATTCGGTAATGGTGGAGAAAAAAGGTTGAATAAAAATTCAGTGCGGAGCATTGGAGTACGTAGGATGGAACTGGCCCGGGCTGCTGCATCGTCGTCATCGCTACCTTGAGTATTAGATGCATGGCCAAGGGGCTGAGGGGTAAGTATTGGTTAGGAATCTTGGGATGGAAATATAGCAACTGCCAAATACCAATATTGCACCCAGTTGATGTTGCATACAGAGATGATGCCACCCGCGTATCATTGCATCAAGAAAAAGTCTCGAGATGACTCTTCAATTGAGCTTTTCGACGTACGACCTACCAGTGCTAGTACCTACCCCCTCAGGCTGAGATCGGCTAGCTACCGAGCAGGCGAACAGACATCGAGCCGGGTCGTATCATCCAGCCCACTCGGGCCAAACGCTTGACAGGGCAGTTCATTGCCCGAGCAGCCGAGTTGTTCCTCGAGTGTGAAGTAAAATGAGAGGAAGAGTTTGATAGTGTTTCCGTGTGTCAGCTTCTGCATCACGAGAGAACCGTCTCGACGATGGACACGTCTTCGGGGTGGATACCCTAGATTCTTGGTGCGTGTTTAAAACAAGCAACTTGTGAAAAATTCCGTTCTTCATATGAGAACTTTCAAGTGCGAGATGTTGCAAAACTTATTAAGGTCATGTATCGCTAGAATCGACTGTAGATCAGTGGCTCCGAGTTTCCATTGCGGCTTCGAATTGGCGCTAATCGAGCTTAAAAAGCCAGCAGGTAACAGGCCTAACAGTGACCTGATGGGCCATTCAGGAGCGCTGCACCAGTGGGCCGATAGTGGTGCCCGGTGGATTTTAGCGCACTGAGCAGCTGCAGGTCAAAAGGCGGTGACGCAACGCCCAAATAGGCATAGTCGAAGGTTCATCTCACCAAGGCGAATCAGGGTCCTGGATGGGGACGGGAGATGCAGGGTCACCCCACCCGAGACCGCCCAGGGCAAAAGAAAAAAAAAAAAAAAAGTTAGCTGGTTAGGTAAGGTGGGAGAAATATATCCACTGGTCAGCTCGGATTTTGACTTTCTTCTTTTCCCTCTCTTTTTCCCCATTCATCCAAACATCCCACAAACAGACAACGAAGTCGCACTACACCTCCATTAAGAGACATTCAGATTAATCCTATCATAACTTCGTCGAGAATCATGCCTTCGGCCGTCGCTGAGCTGTAAACCCCCACTACGGGACGTGCCCAGGGGGCATGTCCCGTAGTCCTTCAGTTCACCGAGTAATTCAATCCAATTCGACCTCGACGAAGTTATACAGACTCCATTGTCCTGTGTGCCCTTGCAAGGCAGAGGGCCCGGAAGTCTGAATACCAAACAATAGCATTACGCATTTTGCCCATTCACTGCGGGCCTTGCAACATTGAATATCGTGAAGATAGTCCCTTTCCCCTCTCCTCCGCCATTGTCCTATACCACAGGTGCCCCAATTCATACACCTGTCATCTAGAATTGCACCTAGGACCTTGCTAGTATACATACTTCCCTGAAGAATCCATCATCTCGGTCCCATATTTTGAGAGTGTACAGCCTCTATACAGCAATTTCTTGAGTATCAATTGGCCTTCACCGCCGTTTGCCTCGATACTCGCATTTCCGAGTCCCAGGGCCGATACCCCTGTCAACCCCTGCATATCTCACATATCTACACAGCATATAGTACGGTACAATGTCCCGGAACGTACGACAAAGAAACCCGACTACCCCCGTCAAGGTCGCCAAGCACCGCGGGTCCGACTCTTCGTCGTCGCTGGACCTCTCTGACTCTGATGAGGGAGGCTATTCTGGTGTGGAAGACATCAGCGATTCCGAAGATGATGACGAGGAGGATGTAAATGCGGCCGAGGAGGAGCATATCCTTACCCGCGAACTGCACCCGTCTGTGCGCAGTTCCCCCTCCCCTCGGCCCAATGAGGAAGACGAACAAGGCGACAATGAGGAAGATGATGACGATTATGAAAGTGACGACGATGACGCCGAAGAAGGTGCTAGTTGGGACGGCATTGCATCCGATCCTGACGGTGACCCTGTCGTGGAGACGGAAGATACTGGCGTGGAGCGCCGTGTCCGATTTGATATCCCCGATGACTCGGATGGCGATTCAACTGAGACAGACGAGGATCTAGACCATGGTTTTTTCCCAGATCTTTTCGTCGACAAGAGCACTCTCGACCCCTCTTTCCGTCGGGAAATTGAGCATGACCCTGATCCTTATGACTCGTCCAATTCGGAAGCGTACTGGGATAATTACGACAATTCTATCGGCGTCGACACTAATTTCAATGCCGTTGGCTACGATTTTGAAGCCTTGATGAAAGCCATTGAAGACGAGGATAGCACGCCCGTTGCAACACCCATGACTAGTCACGACCCCTCGACTAATGTCTCAACCCCTGTGGCCTTGTCAGAAAACGACGAAGGTTCTCTCGATGGATACCGAAGTGAGTAGAAATGGTTGGGATGGTGCAAATGAAGTGCTAACCGATCCAACTAGCCGATGGGGACACTACCGATGAAGAAGATCCGCCTGAAAAGCCCCCGCGACGTAAGAGTCGACGGGAGCCAGTAGAGGAAGATTCAGACTCGGATGTTGTCACGCTCATCCGGCCTCGCCGCGGCCAGCCACGTGTTGGCCGATTCAACTTAGACAAGTCTTACAAGAAGCCCATCGCCATCGTCAACCCGAGGACTGGAAAGATGATGATTTTCACTCACCAAAGCATGAAAGGCAAGGGTTTTGATCTGTCCCCAGAGCAGTTCAACTTCCAGTACTTTGACCAGCCCCAGTCCTCTCCAATCCTCAGCAACCCCGGCAATATCATGATGAGTGGCATGATTTCATCAAGTACTTATGGTGACTTCATGAACACCCACGCTGTTGGCCCTGCGGAAGCATGGTACGCACAAGCCTCTGACGCGAACGCTTTAGGAGAAATCTCCGATGACGAGGACCCAGCCGTTGATGAGGAAGAGAAGAACTTGAAGATGGAAGACTTTCTTGCCCTCGATGACAACTCTTCCGAAGATGAGAAGGAGCTCGACCATGACGAGGCAGATGATGAAATCTTCTACACACCTGCTCGTCCCGCGACTGCGTCCAGTGATAACATGAGCTCCCTTCTCGACCATTTCGAGCGCAATGCTGACCTCGTCGGTGCGTTCCGTCGTGACCAGGCGAACCATCAATTGATCAGCCGTAGTAAGGCTACACGTGAGTCGCTGGCGTTCTCGGGTCCCTATTTTGAGGGTACCCTTCGTGGTATCAAAGATGGTCGAATCCCAACTACCAATGTTCCTATTTCGCCTTTGCGCAAGCAGAAGAAGGTGCCTGAGCTAGGTAGCAGCCCCCTTGCGACCATGTCGACAAAGAGGAAGGCATCGTCCGAGCACCATTTGGGTCACAAGAGGCAGAGAAGCATTCCTAACGTGGACATCCTTCGGATTTAATACTTTCCCACGTCCTGCCGACCCCTCGCTCGGTACGCGTCTCCTAAAATCAAAGACGCCGATGGACGGCTTGACCTTATAGGTCATCCCTGGCCATTGAATCAATTACTACAACATTTCTTTACGCTATTCTCTTCGAGCCCATTTCCTTGCATATGACACAAAGCACCCGTTCTAAATCATTGGCTTCCAAAGCACGCAAGGAAACCATGTTCTCAATCCGGACTCGGCAAAATTAGCTGGGCACCGCCTCAATATCCTTAGTCCGATTGACGGTTCGCATTTGTGGTAATGGTCTAATCCATCCGAGAAAATTCCCAGACAGTTTCGTTAGCTTTCCCTTTAAATTTTCTTTTTCCATCATTGGTCCCACGTCAAGCCGATCTCGACTTGCGGGGACGGCGATACCCCGAGATCTGTATGCCTTGCGCTGTACTCGACGGACGTGTAGGCAGAAGTGTAACACGGCCGTCGGGCTGGTTTGCGAAGGGTCGTACCGGTCTCAGGATATTCGAAGGAGGCGAGGAGTCTTGGATTCACGCTTGCTGAAAAGCAACGCGTGGATGCAGCACCCGTGGTCGTCTCGCATGAGTGTACGATGGTTTACCTTGGAGCGGGTAGACTTGTTTGCGCAAGCAGGGGAATCGTAGATACCACTTCAGCGTAGTAAAATCGATGCATATACAAACGTACTTTTTGTCGGTGTTTTGATGCGTGCCCCGGTTGTTGTAGATTCTTACGTGTTGCGCCCCTAGTTTGTTCTCGTTGAGGTAATTTTATGTTCATGGTTGTTTTTGAGATCGATCGACTTCACCCTAGAAGTATGTCCAAGTTCGTCCATCTCCCTTCCACCCCAACATCTTTGGCCCGCTATATCCACTATGATGTAAAATCTAGTGACTTAACCGTTCTGCTTCTAGTGTATAGCATAAAAGATCACGGGCTGCAACTCATCAGGTGATTCTGTATTCAGGAACAATGACTGCTAGCAAGGCTAGATCCAACTTCAGTACAACAATTGGCCCCCTGTAATGATGTTATTCAGTAGCTCTCGTAGTGGACTGATGCGTTTGTTCATAATCCCTAGGACGATTAAGCACAATCTAATAGAAATATATTTCTCTCAATACTTCCAATGGGCTTGCTAATATGATAACAGTACCTTGTAGCGTACGTTTCCCGCTGTATCTCTCCACCGCGGAATTTAAGTCGACTCGTCTACGACGACCATAGAAGCTCCGTCCTAAACACCCCTTCAACGAGCCACATCACCTGATTATCTGGCTAACCGCGGCAAATTCCATGCTAACGCTAAGGAACGGGGTTCTGATAAGATGAACAGAAGCACAAGTCTGGTGATTCGCGACCCGCTCGACTTTCTGGTCCCGACCGGAAGTTTGTCTACAGCACCAGCGATTTGTTAATGACAGCGAGGAATATCCGCTCCGTGGTGGAGGAGGGCTATCCGATCCCGAAGAATTTTGCTTTCTGAGCAAGGATCGTGCGGGCAGAACCGAATGCGAAGGAGGACCGCACTGTTGAAATACAGGGTTAAATGAGGATTAGATTGACTTGAGGTTCAGCTATTCTAGAGTGGCAGATGGCCTGTTATATACACAATGCTACTATTCGTGCCTTGTACTGTACCAGTCCTCGACCCTCAATTCAACACGCACGTGGGCTATGATACGAAGAGTGGAGATGGCACCGCGGAGAGGTAGATGAGCATCGTCGTCAAATAACGTAAAACAAAATTGTTGTGCTTCTTTGAGCTTTCTCTGGTTTGGCTTAAAGTATCGGTGGTTTCTGACTCTTTTCAACTTGACTGACATCTTTCGCCTGAACGGGAAATGCTCCTGCTGGGGATTCAGCTGGCTAAGGAAATTGACGAGGGGCCGTACGTATGTGAGAGTGGTCAGCCCTTAGTCAGGGGGGCAGCGTAGGGCGTAAGGTGGCTAAAGTCAAGCTAACTGGCCGATTCGCTTATTAGCAACGCTGCAGCAAGTTGAGATGAAAATGTAAATATGAGATAAAGTCATAAGAGCATAACGGCTTGCCTAGGCAAGTGGGCCCTTTCCCCTATATATATATATAGTTGGCGGTCATATGTAGGCCCGCATCAGCCCTATAGGGTGTATCTTAACGGAAGTGGCATGGATAGGAGTCAGTTGAGATGTACGATTATATTGGGTAAAGATGTATCTGCTGAAACAGATATCGTAGCATGGATACCCGGTTAAGTCAATATCAGCATGTTCGACATGATAACAGTGTGACGAAGCTGCGTAGATAGAAAGAAGTATCCAATTATGTGTTCCCAAGCACCTGTGTATAACCCTTCAGGGTTCCCCCTTTCATTTTTCGTTATGGTCTTCTCATTTCGGCCAAGTGGTCTCAAGATGGTAAAATATATCCGCTCGTCTATTGATTGCAACATCCTCCCTTTGCCGGGCAAGGGATTTCATAGTTCTCCCCGCAACCGCATGGCCCATCCAAGGTTTTGCAAGGGCAAGAGCACATCTATGTCCTCAGTCAATATTACTTTTCCCAAGATGCATGTGATCTGAGGTAGGGGATTAATATACTTACCGGTTCAGTATTGGCCAGAGTGACTGCGGCAAAGAGGGCGGCAAAGGCGATCGACAGCTTCATGATGGGCGTAATAGGACAAATGATGTAGTCTACCTAGTAGTAGTATTAAGTGTGCGTAACTCAGGTCGACTAATTATGGAAGGCATTAGACCTGGGGATTGTGATGCTTTTATATCCATCTTGGGATTTGAAGACCTGGGGTTTGGGTGGATCTCTAGAGTCTCTATTATCCACTTCTGGTGGAATGTGCCGTGCTTCAAGTACCAGAACCTGCTGCCTAGAGGGAAGGAGCTGAGAAGTTAATCTGTTTCTCAACAATGCTAGATTCTGAAAGAGTCAAGATCGTCGCATAGGTTTATTCAGGTATGGACTGTGCTGTCAGGTGGCCCGCGCAACGAGAATACCATAACTATATCTCTACGGAGTACGACTTGTACTTCCCTTTTTTTTTCTCTCGATTATGTTGCAATAAGACTTGTTTATGTTGCGACGGTGGCCAACAGCAAAAGCTATGACCGTAACTCCATCACGCACGTTCTCTAATACCTGCGAGGTTCCCATATTATTTTGATGTAGTCAACTCAAAGCTCGTGTAATAAGTAAGTAACTAGAGAATGTTGAAACCGCCTGAGAGATACGTAGGTGGAAACCCTAGGCTGTTTGCGTAAGCGACAACCCAGCCTCTAGTCCTCATGGCCATCCTTGACTTTGCCAATTCAGCTTGATTCTAATCAGTCCATCATTATCAATTAGTGTATCAGAAGATTTCTTTGTAGATATAATTAATATGCGCTGAACTTGTTTGTATAATGCTGTCGCAACTTGTATTATCTGCCAGCTGATTCTATTACATGCAAGCAATAATTAGGAATGCATAAGTCAAATACTTGTGCTCACGTTTACCGTGTAGAAACCCACTATTTCTATCTCTAACAACTATTAGCAACCAGTCATGATATTGTAATAATGCAACTTCCGAAGTGGCATCATACAAGGCAGCAGTTCGGAGATAAAGTGGTGTTACGCTCATAATAAGAGATATGAGACTGGGAAATAGGGCCCTTGGGCCCAAGGGATAGGAACGAAACCCAGTATTTTAAAATACTTGGTAGGCAACAGCAATGGTGTAACAAGGAATTCAGTGTCACATCATACCGCTAAGCACCGAGCTGTAGTCTACTATCATGTTCTCGACAGAATCTCTTCTTTGGTCAGTAACATCTTACCATCACACGTGCACCTCCACAGTCCTATTTTGACGCACCTATGCCATGCTCATTGGTATTCATTATAAGATAGGCTAGGTATATGGTCAATAGCCCAAGGAAGTTGAGCTATATACCATTGTGATGATAGAATGTTCCTTACTACAGCCCCCACTGTCTCCCTTTCCTTTCTCCGTAGAGTGGTTGCCTGTGACAAGGGCTGTAATCAGGGCTTGGAATATATCAATTCAGCAAATAATTCTCTAGGGCCTCTGAGGGTACTTATAGTTCTAAGTTTCAATCTAAGTCTGAGGGTCGGCGACAGGTCCTTTATAGGCCTGCTGCCGCAATACATATTCCTAGTACGTATCTAGTCTATTGCCGACGTAGCCGCCGTCTGGTAATCATACCTTTTGTTAGGCAGTTATATATTCTAACAGTATCGAATAACATCTAACAGCACCCAATATATATACTCGTATAGCATCAAACGGGTCTTAGCTCCAATAGCCGTGTGACATTGCCCCTAATATAAACATACCAACACAGCAAGCATAGTATTATCATACATCCAGGCATACATGTATGTCTTCATGTTGTTGGTGTATATCACCCTTAATGAATCATATTTTTTAAAAGTACGCATAAAAATATCAGGGCAGCTTCAGGGGGCTCTCTTTGTCGCACACGGCATCTACTCTAGTCACATTTAAGTACATTTTTCTATTAGCATTGTAGCAGATAGTTCCCCTGGTATTGATATATTTCGGAAAGCTCATGGTGTCTCTCTCTCAGCCAAGCAAAGCTGCTGAAACACCTTCATGTGAAATCACTGCATCTGTACACAAGTCTTGCCATCTTGACTATAGCTGCTACTTACGCAGTGCACAAGATATTGAGAAAGTTTGTTTGTGCCTGTGACTTTAGATAGTGTGCTAAGATAAAAATTAGTTATATAGGAAATGGGAAAAAATATAAACGCGCTCGCACACTTGTTTAGCCTAAAGGTCCTACGGGCCATAAGTTCTAAAGCGCGGTCCATTAGTTTCCATCATAGGACTATTTATTTGCAGTCTGTTTTACAGGTAATCAGAGTCGACCGGAGTCTGGCTCGAACCAACCACCTTGCCGTCACGAGGGTGGAACCGTGTCTGTTTTTAAGGTCTGGGAGGGGATTGGAGGCGGCCCTCACCCCTACACCACTAACCTGCCCATTGGAATCCCAGTGTCTTGCTCATAATTGAAAAAACCTTGGTCAGTACTTGGTACATTGTACCTAGGTATTCCGGATGCCTTGCGAATTATATGCTTGTTTACCTTGGCCTACGGTTGCTGTGCCTTGGAGGTACCAACTGCAGGTCCCTATCGAGAGTACTTACACTCACCTACCACCTGTTCCTGGGAATAATCCACTCTCTATGTGCTGCTTCTTTGTGCACTTCCATTCTAATTCAATGTTTAGGTATAATCGATTTTACCTACCAAGTTCACGTTTACCTTACTTCATAGGAGATCAATATCTTACCTAACGAGTAGGTACTTATGAAATTCTCACTTTCTAACTAGGTATATACCGGCCTTTTTGAATTTGTTTTTCATGTCTACTACCTGAATGTTTAGCTACGTATATAAATTACAAACGTGTTCATGTTATAACTTCATGTGGTTTCCAACCTCTACGAGATGCCTTGCGAAGAGACCTAGATACATAATCTAGAACAATATTCGCAAGCTTCACATGAATTCCTTGGTAAGCACTGTTGTCAATCTTCTGGATAGTTCCTATACCTAGGCCTTAATCTACTTTTGGTGATATTTCCAATCAATGACAAGAAATTTCCTCGATCATGGATATCCAAATGCTAACACTACAATTATAACAATACAAGATACTTCCGGGCTTATGTTGCAGAGAAAAGTATTGTGACTCGGTAATTTTGTTTATGTGCTTCCGTCTCTAGGATATCATAATTAGTTGTGGCCATAACTATAAAGGAAGAGAAGGAAACTTCATCACAGATATCCAAACAAGCTCCCCCGCGGCTGCATATCCAGCCTCAGGCCGTTATTTAGCTTCACCCCTCAATGTCCGGCAGCTGCTTATGATTGCTAGATAAGAGTGGCGACGTAAATTGGTTATGGGGACTTATTTTAAATTTCTTATCTAAGAGAAGGCATCATGTCACCGTAGCGAGATGTTGCGGTACCCTACATGCATACGGGCCCCTTCATGCGAACTCTGGGATCACCGACCACACCGGCATCTTCAAGGACCAAAGATATCCGACTAAAGCTACGTCGTGCATGAACTCGGTAAGGAGATCTCCACGGCAGCTGAGCTAAGAGGAAGTCGAAGTGCAAGAATTTTCGTATTGTTCTAAACGGGCCGGGAGTAGGACTGTCCGCTAGCTTCTACACGCCCGATGTGATGAGTTGAGATATGTGCGAGCGTAAAATATAGAAGGGATATAGTGAAGTCAGTATTACTCAACGCGTACAAGATGTTGCGGCGACGGCACATGTTGGGATGAGAAGATGGGCAATGCCATGAATGATGTGGTTTTAAAGTTGCTCTGCTTCCTTAAGTTTATGGAGAAAGACATTCCATTGCTTCAATACTGTTGAGATAATCTCAGCTAAGAGTGTTAGTGGAAGCCGTATTAAGTTGTACATATCCGACTGTGCAACAAGGGTAAAGGTGACTCGCGAGACTAGATATATCAGCTCCTGCCATACATCATTTTCTCAATGACCTCCTCCATTCGAGTAGCTTTAGATGACTAGGCCACATGTATATCTAAAACCCAACAGCCACAAATTGATAAGTCGATTCAGAATAACAGGGATATGACTCAAGGCATACTTGAGACGACTAGTTATCGTTTCTTTCATTGGGTATATATATTCAGCAGCGTTGTCCCACGTATTCTGGTTCGCCCACCAAATAACAACGTATTCCCTAATAGTAAACTGTAAACATCAACAAGAACCACGACATATCGGTTTATTATGTAGCAGGCCTCATTTGTCTAGGATCCTGGTCACCTGATACGGTGTTGATATGATATGCCTAGGAGAATGCAAAGCGTTGAGCTACAATTTATCCAGTGCCATGCGTCTACTTACAAAACAGCCCAGAACGACGGCGGATTGTTTGCTCGGTTTACGTCAGAGCCTTATACATGGTGAACTGAGCCCCCTGTTCTACCCCAGTCGATCTAATAGCATTAGCAGTTTTTCAGATTTTGTACCTTTATGGGATGAATAGGAAACTCAAGCATGTGAATGTCTATCTATCCCTGAGCATTACCTAATATCTCTGTATCGGTGTATTTCGTATATATATGATAGAATAGTATTGACTCTTGAATTTAGCTTTAAACTTGGAGAATGGTTTATGTCAGACATGGCCACTACTAGTATATTGCGCAGAAGTCTTCATATGCCATATCGGTGGCTTCAGTAATACATAATACTAGGTAGCCTAGCAAGGTACTAAATGTTATTTTCTTATGGGACAACGATGCTTTTTGGAGAAAAGACGTTGCGTTTCGTAACCAGCCAGTTTCAAGTGTATTATGATCAGCTTCTATGTAGTAGTGGCACGCGTCTATTCAATATCACTAAAACACCTGCTCCTAGCCTTTCATTCGGGAAGTGCTGGTAGCTCTCCCCGATTATGGGCAACACCCTCGTGGTCTACACTCCCCGTTCAATGGGATTTTCCTTGGGGATCTACAAGGAGCAATTCAGGCGGAGTTAACAGAGTTACATGGCATCTGCACAGGGCTACCGGCAATCATGTGGTGAGCTAGATCCCGGGTGATACATCACACCGGCATCGGCGGGCGTGCGTTCGTGCGTGCTGCTTTTTCCATCCAAGCCCAGCCTATCTGCTCTGGTACTTATTTTCCGAGCTGTTGAATGTGCGCACGTACGTTTGTAGGTGGTATCCTCACCTGTGCGACCGAGCAGTAGCATAAGCGCGATGAGATCAGCTGCGACCCTGATGGGGGGCGTTGAGACGACTCAGATATGTAGCCATGCATGTGTAGACGCGCATCGGAGGGTTGGCTACATGTCAGTACGCATGGATTGTCACCTCGCTTGTAGGTAGGATGGGCTTTCCGAGATAAGGTTCTTCGAGGTGCAGCAGGCAGGCGACAGACATGGGCTTGATAAGAAGTCGGCGATGCACATGAATACTGATGTTAATCATTGACGCTGTTTAGAGCTGATTGGCTAGCATGTGGAATGTCTTGGCTATGGGGAAGGGGTACAACATCTGGCTTAGTCTACACGCTTTATAAAGAGGACGAAAGCGATGGCTCCGTCTTTTTCACGAAGTATAATGAGATAAAAAGGCGCTAGTACCTGGATTTCTTTCATATTCGTCATCAGTCGATTCGTAGATTGTCCTACCACTTAGGCAGAGCTAGTCGTTTGATGTGTCATTTTGGCTGCTTTCTGGAGCTTACCCTGTTAATCAAGAGAGACCGGAGGTAACGAGTACTACTCCCGAACTGCTCCGATTCGTCGGATTCGAAAAAGTAATCTCAAAAGGGTTGCTTCACAACGTGTGAGGCTTTCCAAACAGTTTGTCTATCAAGATCGAGGCCGTCTATGTGGGTCTCGGGCCGTTGCATGCTGCCTAGGTGCAGGGGCTGTCATGATATATCCCGAAAATTAGATGGTGATGATCTAAGAACGAGTCTACGAGTAATAATAATTAGAAATGAGCGCACAAACAAACACGGACTGAAGGAGCGGTCTATGTCAAGGCGTAGGGCAGTTTTTCGCAATCTGGGGTACCTTAGTTATGTGCTACCTGGCTAAAACGTTGGGCCCGATGGTATCAGTATTTTGCGGGATGGCGCGATTGGATCAGCCGGGGAAAGGAAGAACCCCAAACCCACCAGCTCACAAAGGAACCGGATGCCTACACCATCAAAATCATGCAGCTGGGCCCGCTCGCCATACCGACGGGTGATGATAACTTAGAAGATCTACGTAAGAGGGCAAAGTGGTAATAAGACCTGTTCGTCCCATTGAGTCGGTCAATGCCCTGTGTAAGCCAACAAACTCACCCGGATCTTCCTCGAGCTGCTCAACGAATCTATAAAACCCGGTTCAGCCCCACGCTGGAACTGTCAGACTGCTCAGTCAGAAAATTCATCATTCCATTGGCGACCTGAGTGCCAGTCAGGTTTTATTCCACGTCTTCCTTCAGCCCTTTTCAGCATTCAGAACCCATACCAGCAAAGACTCCAGCATGGCCAACGACGAAGTCTTGTTGCACAACTCTGAGTGCCCCGGGGTGGCTCTTAGAGAGAAAGACCCCGTCGAGGTGTCCACGGAGGAGATCGGGACTCCGGAGTCAAACAGTGCTAGCACCTTAGACCATGACAAGGAGCATTTCCTAGTCATCTCCCCATACACTGCACAAGAGCATCGTCTCGACTTGAGAACGCTTGATACAGAAAATGCGCTGCTTGCCCTGGCTCTTGTCCACATGAGATGTCTGCGACCAGACTATGCCACCGCCCCTTACCTCGACACCTTCAACTGGGGGGAGATAATCGAGGAGAAGCTCACTGAGCTCTTACGACAGCGAGGCCACAAGTGGAAGGAGAGTTCCTTTTTTGTCGTCACCTTTCGGTCACGTATCCCGCCGACGACGGTGTACGAGGAACTGGGAACACTAGATAAGGCGGCACAGGCCGAAGCGACAGCTAGTGGCGGATTCCTGAAGTAGGTGGTAATCGCTTCGCTTGTATCCCGAGCACCGCATTTAATAAAGTGATCTAGGTATTGGTTCGGCGACCCCGATAAGGACGGTAGAAACCTTGCTACCTGTCTGTGGAGATCTCAAGAAGATGCAAAGAAGGCGGGATTCGGGCCTGCGCATCAGAGGGCGGCATCTGCAGCGCGGTCGTTGTACTCCCATTGGAAGATTGACCGGTATAGGCTTATCATCCGCGACGATGTGCAAAGCTGGGAACTCATTGACTGGGCTTGAGCGGGTGGGGTAGCGCGAAGTAACCAGACTGCATGCTGGCGAACATCTGTCAGTCGCCCGTGGGCCATCTTTCAATGTGCCTGAGATAGAGGCGACGGCGTTGGCGAATGGGAGGGGTCCGCGGTCCGGGGGCCACAATCGGCCATGGTTTTTTTCTTTTTCTGTTTTGCTTGTGATTTTCAAAGGACAGATATGGGCTCTTAACCAGGAGGGTGATAAAAGATAGATCTTCAACAACTAGATAGATGTCTAACTAGACAGGGTGAATAAAAAAAAAAGAGTCTGTATCCGCATGTCGGAAGTCGAGCTTCCCCCTCCCAATGGAGGAGGATTGACAAGGCGCCTGAGTCCAATGCTGTCTTCGTACGGGAAAAAGGGGGCGACCCAACAAGTCTGTGTGCCCCGGCCAAGTCTTGACTCTAAGGTTGTCTCTCTCGGCGTCATTAAACCTCGCGCCGATAGTCAGGCCCCATTCCGATCGGTAGGTGATTCCCGGACTCGAGCAACGTCGAGATATTTGGCTGAAATGCCACATACGCCGTACGATGTAAATCTGGGAAAGGGACGACGTTGCTTTGAGGCTCTTTAAATATTTGTTATTTGTGGAATGTCGACATGGACAATGACAACATGGCGTGGGGGGCCAGAGTGGGATGTCTTCCATTTTGCTTCATCAGGATCGAGGCCTGCACAAGAGGCCGTTAGTGTTTAGTGTCATATTTAGTCATTGAAGCATATAGAAAAGTTTTAGTCGTAATAAAAAGGCTTAATGCATTTACTAGGGATGTATTACTTTATTGAGAAATATACCTATTCTGCCGCCTCCCACCGCCCTATTTCTCAACCCACAGAATCGCATCCCACCAAAGCCCCAAAATCCAGAAAGATTCGCACCCTAGTCGTCTACAACAACCGAGCACAAGTTCGCCTCTCCACCTCTCACATCTGACCGCGACGCACGACACAGATAGATACTAAGACGACTGTATCTGCGATCATGGCCAATTCTCTGAAAGATGCGCCGTTTAAGACGGTTCAGGTCGAGGCTCTGGTTGGTATTCCTCTTATATAATCTCCAAGAACATATGCCCCATCCAAATATCCACGAATGAGTAAGAAACTAGCTGACTTGGGAATGCGTGTTATCTAGGTGGTCATGAAGATTGTCAAGCATTGCGCGACCAGTTTCCCGACTACTGCCACGGGATCCATCGTTGGCATGGATAGGGATGGTGTCCTCGAGGTGACCAATACCTTTCCCTTCCCCACGAGCGATCTCGCGAATGTCGACGGCGCCCACCAGAACGACGCATCCTCACTTGCCGTAGCAGCACCTCGTGCCAAGGCAAACACTGTATACCAGAACGAGATGATTCGACACCTTAAGGAGGTCAACGTCGATGCGAACAATGTCGGCTGGTACACAAGCGCCACCATGGGCAACTTCGTCAATTCCGGCTTCATCGAAAACCAACACCACTACCAGCGAGAGAACGAGCGGACTGTTGCCCTCGTACATGATGTCAGCCGAAGCTCACAGGGTTCGCTCAGTTTGCGCGCCTTCAAGTTAACGCCGACTTTCATGGCTGCATACAAGGAGGGGAAATTCACGACCGAGAGGTTAGACTACACCCTCAACCATGCAATACGCTCAACGCTAACCCACAGCAGCCTACAGAAATCCAAGCTTTCTTTCAAGGACGTCCTCGTCGAATTCCCCATCAACGTTCACAACTCCCACCTCTTGACCTCTTACCTCCATCAGATACCCTCTATCCCGACAGATGCCGAAGTACCGATGCCGACTTCGCTCTCCGATCTGCAGCACGACCCGGTCAAGATGCCTTTACACCCTTCGACCGACACCCTCGACCTGTCGATAGATCCCTTCCTCGAGAAGACATGTGATCTTCTGCTCGACAGCATCGAGTCGCACTACACTGAACTCAACAACCACCAGTACTACCAAAGACAGCTTGCGCGTGAGCAAACTAAGATCACAGCATGGCAGACGAAGCGGAAGGCAGAGAATGCCGGACGAATCGCCGCTAAGCAACAACCCTTACCGGAAGACGAGTGGCAACGGCTGTTCAAGCTTCCCCAGGAGCCCAGTCGGTTGGAGGGTATGCTGAACGCGAAGCAGGTGGAGCAGTATAGCAAGCTGGTGGATGGGTTCACGGCCAATGTCAGCGCCAAGATGTTCGCCGTCAGGGGGAATCTTCTGCCCGAATAAGCAGGCCTGTGGGCTTCAAAAAGGAGGGCATGGTCTGGGAACTTGATGTGCATATGGCCTGGCGTTCGGTACTATAGGGATCACGGGGGTTCGTAGAACTAATTTCACTAGAGTTCTTGGGGATTCACGTCTCTTCTGTCGCTGGCCCATGCTGATTGTAGGAAAGTCGGGAATTGAGAAGATGCGAGTTATCCGCCCTGTGCCAATATCGCCAACGGAAAAGTCGGGACAAACCCGGGCGTTGACATCATCAACTAATTCTGGCGAATTATACTATTTTGTACACTCCGGACGTGTCAGGGAAACCAATGTCGCGTGAAAGGGACACCATTGCCCATCCATGATATCTCAAGTCATGGGCAGGCTTTCGGCCGTTTGCTGGAGCCATCATCCACATCAGGGTAGCAACTTACGTTGAGAGTAGCCCAAGGGTCAATATAGATATTTAGATATTCCAGTACTCAGAAACATTTTATCATGACCAGCGTGTATGGTGATCTTGACTAGCTTCAATGTTGACTGGTGCTTAGTAAGAGACACATACCCCATGATATCTGGGGAGGCAGATAGGGGGGCCCAATGGTCGACTTCCATTTTCATATAATTCTGGGAATGGTGGGTTCTTGCATGTACATATCTCTGCTCTCCGTCTAATTTATTTGACCGGAATGGTTACCAATATTCTTCGTAGTTAGGTGCCGCCTTGAGAGTCTAGAGCGTTAAAGCGGCAAAGGCGACTAACTTCGTGTCTTTTAAGCTTAGCTAAAGCAATGAATGCAAATGTATATATATATATATATATAAATATATATCTCATACGTTGCCCTCCGGGTTTCGTTCCACAAAAGTAGCCCGCCATCAATGGAAGACTGGGTCGAAATCATTGGGCTACCTTCGACGCCGCTACGTACGGGTTATATGTCTTGTGATTTTAAAGTGAGACTGAACATTAACACTGGTGATAGCCAATTATACTCTGTTCTCCGAGACATCAAGGTCATACAGTACCTAGGAAAGATAAAAGTAGCGGAGTTACTGATATCCCAGGAGATGTGCCGAAAGGGTGGATGAGGGGCATTTTTTCAGGGACGAGATCCTCTCAGGCGATCTAAGCCACAAGGGGACTAGCGTATTTTCCAGTAGCCACTCACCGTCGAAAACCGGCGGTTGGCAAGGACTTCAAGGTGGGCTTTCAGTGAGAGAGTGAGGGGCTGAGGGGTAATTCGAATTGATTTTTCTCTCCTCGCAGGCTCGCAGCTCTCGAACCTGAGGGCCCCGCCTTTATCAGTCCCAACGCCCGCCCCAACTGCTGTTGATACTTCTTACTACTCCTACTTTCTTACATCCTCCTCCTTCACGATACCCCTCGATTACTCGTCCTTCGATCCTCTGTAAGCGTCTTCATGTCCTAATTGTTCATCATTTAATTTCGAGTGATATTCGGTGTGTCAACTGCTAACGTGATTCAAAAATAGAACAGTCTCTCTTTCCACCCGAGGTTGCCGCGTTAACCTCTCTTCTCGTTTACTTTTTTTCACCGCCTTCAGCCCAAAAAATAAATCAGTACGTTTTCTACTCCAATGGATGGCAATACCAGTTGAGACTGCCACGCTAACACTTCTCTAGCCATGGCCGCGCCTGCTTCCAAGTTCAAGGTCGCCGACCTTTCCCTCGCCGCCTTTGGCCGCAAGGAGATTGAGCTCGCCGAGAACGAAATGCCTGGTCTGATCGCCATCCGACAGAAGTATGCTGCTGACCAGCCACTTGCCGGTGCCCGCATTGCCGGCTGCCTACACATGACCATCCAGACTGCTGTCCTGATTGAGACGTTAACGTCTCTCGGCGCCGAGGTCACATGGACGTCGTGTAACATCTTCTCGACCCAGGACCACGCTGCCGCTGCCATTGCCGCTGTCGGTGTCCCCGTCTTTGCCTGGAAGGGTGAGACCGAGGAGGAGTACAACTGGTGCCTGGAGCAGCAGCTGGTAGCCTTCAAGGATGGTAAGAAGCTGAACTTGATCCTCGATGACGGTGGTGACTTGACCCACCTCATCCACGACAAGTACCCCGAGATGCTGAAGGGCTGCTACGGTGTCTCGGAGGAGACCACCACCGGTGTCCACCACTTGTACCGAATGTTGAAGAACAACACCCTCCTTGTCCCCGCCATCAACGTCAACGACAGTGTTACCAAGAGCAAGTTCGACAACCTGTACGGCTGCCGTGAGTCTCTGATTGACGGTATCAAGCGTGCTACCGATGTCATGATTGCTGGCAAGATCGCCGTCGTCGCTGGTTTCGGTGATGTCGGTAAGGGTTGCGCCATGGCTCTACACGGCATGGGTGCCCGCGTTCTCATTACCGAGATTGACCCCATCAACGCCCTTCAAGCCGCCATGGCTGGCTTCCAGGTCCTTCCCATGGAGAAAGCCGCCTCAGTCGGTCAGATTTTCGTCACCACCACTGGTTGCCGAGACATCCTGGTTGGCAAGCACTTCGAGGTCATGCCAAATGATGCCATTGTCTGCAGTACGTACCCATTTGCTCTCTAGACGCCCAAAGTCCTTCGTGTGCTAACTGATTACCTAGACATCGGTCACTTCGACATTGAGATCGACGTTGCCTGGTTGAAGAAGAACGCCAAGAGCGTCCAGAACATCAAGCCCCAGGTTGACCGCTTCCTCATGGCCAACGGCAGACATATCATCCTGCTAGCTGAGGGCAGATTGGTGAACTTGGGCTGTGCCACCGGCCACTCCTCGTTCGTCATGTCCTGCTCTTTCAGCAACCAAGTCCTTGCCCAGATCATGCTGTACAAGGCCGAGGACAAGGCCTTCGGCCAGAAGTACGTCGCTTTCGCCAAGACGGATAAGCTCCCCGTCGGTGTTTACGTGCTACCCAAGATTCTGGACGAGGAGGTCGCCAAGCTACACCTTGACCACGTCAATGCTGAGCTCACTACCCTCAGCAAGGTCCAGGCCGAGTACCTCGGCTTGGAAGTTGAGGGTCCCTTCAAGAGCGACCTGTATGTTAAAACCAACCCCATCTACTCCCTTCTTAGCGGATTTACTAACATTGTCTCAGCTACCGATACTAATTCTGTTTTGTACATCAACGCTGTTTACGTACATGGTTAATGACGTCGTATACATACGAAGTTCATGTCGACCTTACTAAGCTTCCGCTATTTTATGGAAGCCAATCTGTGATTCAACAAGCATAAATCTGCGGCATCAACTGGCATACGGGGGGTTGGGGGATCAAAAGGAATAAACAGCGCCGGCCGGTCATATTTTTTCAACAAAAAGGCGTTGGCATTTTGTGATGCATGATTCCCCTCATGGCGTTTGTGACATTTCAAGACTTTTGAGAATTTGTCAACTCGGATATATACAGCTGGAAAGAGAGCTGAGAGCTGAGCATCATCCGTCAACCGGATTTGAATAGAGAATAGAAGCAATTTTGCGATTTTCCTATTCAACACAATGCGTTCAAGAGATCGTGATAATCCTGCTGATCTAGTTACTATGTGCAAGTGTCCACTGCCCATTTGTCGATTTATCCCTATGTATTATTTTGCTCTATGCTCGTGTCCCACCCAACCTGCCCATCATATCTATGTGCCTTTATATATATCGGATTTACGCCTTGAGATACCGCAGCGCTTCTCGCTTGCTTTACTTAAGCTCCCCATCCCCCCATCCCCCCCCCACCAACCAATAAGTAATAAATATATGATTGCGCCCACCATAAATCGCCCTCAAAATGGGGGGTATCTCATATAGTAAGTAGCAGGAAAGTGAAAACCTTGTTTTGTGTACCCCTTTTACTACTAACTCCCATTCCCATTCCCATTCTCACTCAAACTCATGTCATGATGTCCTGCCCTGTGGTGGTGGCATGCATTAGTTCCGCGTGTATCGTATGTATGTGTCCCGGGTCTTCCTCCCTATGCTTTGCAGTGCGTTGCTCGTGTCTTCGTTAGGATGCTGATGAGGGATCGGCGTTTGTTGTCCCTTTTTCCTTGGCTCCGTATGGTGTGTAATGGCTGTGACGCTCCTGTCTATCCTACCAAGCCAAATTACGACGATGGAGTCCCGTCGAGCAGTTACTAGTCCGTTAGTCAGTTGGTCAGTCCACCCTTCACACCTCCTCTCCCTTCCCTTCTTCCTCGTCCTCGTCCTCCTCCTCCTCCTCTATCTCCCCTTTCCCCTCCACCTCTTCCACCTCCCCCACATCAACATCATCATCCCCATCCTCCTCCATATCCCGCATCTCAGGCACCACGCTCCGCAGCCGTCCCCTCTCGAGCGCCTCCCGCACGTTGGCGACGGTGGCCTCCTCCATGCGCGCCTGCGTCTCGACGGTCCACGTGCCCATGTGCGGGACGAGCAGCACGCGCGGGTTCGCGAGCAGGCCCGGGTGCACGGCGGGCTCGTGCTCGTAGACGTCGAGCCCGGCGCTCGACACGCGCCCGCTCGCGAGCGCGGAGACCAGGGCCGACTCGTCGATTACCGCCCCGCGGGCTGTGTTCACGAGGACTATGCCGGGTTTCATTAGGGCGAATTGGGGGTGCGAGATTATGTGGTGGGTTTTTGCCTGGGGGAGGGGGAGGAGGGAGGTTAGTTTGGAGCTTGGTAGTGATAGCGTACGGGGGTAGACACTATAGAAGAAAGAAAAGGGGGCTGGTAGGCAGGCGAGAGAATGATATGATCACCAGGTAGGAATTGGTCGGGAATTAGTCAGGGGTTTGGGGTAGTAAAAGGGGGGCAGGGATAGGGGCTAAGTAAAACAAACAACTCGAACACCTAGAAGCAAGCAAGCAAGCAAGCAACCTACATTCAGCGGCAGATTCAAACTCAAGACATCCGCCTCGCGCAGCAGCTCCTCGAAGCCGCGGTGCTCGGCGCCGCCGCAGGCGCGCTCGACCTCCTGCCCCAGCCGCGTGCGGTTATGGTAGCGCACGCGCATCCCGAACGCGGCCGCCTTGCGCGCCACGTTGCGCCCGATGCCGCCCATGCCCAGGATGCCCAGGACCTTGCCGCGCGGGTCGTGGCCCAGCGCCGGCAGCGCGCCCCTTTCCCTCTCGCCTTCTCCCTCCATCTCTTTCCCCATCCCCGTACCGTTCGTCGTACCCACACTATTATCTCCCGTCTTCTGGTTCGCACCCTTCTCTTCTTTTTCTTCTACGCTATCTACTACCCCCGGCGCGCCCAAGCTCGCGGCATCCAACCTCCTCCAACACCCCATCCTCAGGCTCGCCATCCCCGGGCCGAGGTTGCGCAGGGCGCCGAGCAGCAGGAACAGCGCGATGTCGGAGGTGCTGTCGTCGACGGCGGCGGGGGTGTGGGAGACGCGGATGCCGCGCGCGCGGCACGCGCCCACGTCGATCTGGTCGTAGCCCGCGCCGTTGTGGCAGATGAAGCGCAGCGAGGGCGGCAGCAGCGCGAGCAGCTCGCCGTCGATCCGCCCCGTCTGCGCCACGCTCTCGAACGTCCGGTAGATCACCGTCGCGCCGGCGAAGGCGCCCGACGCGCACTCGGACAGGAAGGCGGAGCGGGTTGTGCTGCTGGGTGAGGGGGCGATGATCGTCGCGAGTGTGTGTAGGTGGGCCCAGGAGGTGAGGGCGCTGCGGGTTGGGGGGGCGGGCGGTGGTTAGTTTGGTTGCTGGTTGGGAGGAGGGATGGAGGGAAGTAGGTAAGAGACAGGTAGGTGATATCGGTGATGATGGGTCGTAGGTTCAGGGGGAGAAGTGTGAAGATACGAGGATAGGGAAGTTAGATTGTGTGATAATTAGCCGTCACATGTCGAACAGGGGCAAGCAAATGGGCGAGAGGGAGAAGTGTAGAGATGGCTATCAGATAGATAAAGGAGAGGAGCCCCAACTCACTGCTCAATCTTGCCCAGGATTAGGACTTTGGGCTTTTCCATCTCGTATGTACGTAACGCACGTATGTAAGTAGTTAGTTCAGTCTCCAGCGATGATACGTATATATCAGTACCTCGCACGCAATAGCAGAGTGACGTAGGAGGCAGCGTTGGGTAGTGCTTCTCGGTTAGTAGTGTCTATCTGTATGTATGTGTGTGTATGTGCTCCCAGGATTCAGGACGTCTTTGTCTCGGGCGAAACCACGTGGGGCGTCCCTATGTATCCAGTAAACGGCGCGGGGGACGTGTGTGTGTGTGTGTGTGTGTGTGTGCCGCTGCCGCTGCTGCTGTGTGATCTATCAAGCCCTTGCAGAATATGACGGCATATACCAGGCCCGGGAAGAGTCTCGCCTCAGTATGCAAGGACGGCGATATGTATGTATGATCCAGGTTTGGGGGGAGTATAAGGGAACCTTGGATTGGGGATGTGCTGTGATTTGTGAATATTTCTCTTCCCGGGGATACAATGAATAAGTGAGTGAATCGACCCAACTGACACTAGACTGTTAAGTACTGAATTATAGGCAATACATATATGAATGGGAGGCTCCTCTCGGTACGTACGGCTCCTATCCGAATGTGACAGTCTAGAAGCAATATCGCCGCCAGACCAGGTGAGTGAGTTTCTTGATGGTGGGCTCGGCGAATCGAGGCGGAAGATGATAACGGAGCAGCCGGTAAGTTACTCGGTAGACCTTCGGTCTTGTGCCGATTATCCGGAACCGGTTGATCTAGATCGTTCGGGTAGGGTCCGTAATGGAATAGGAATAGTCGCTCGAAAGATATGGGTGAGGGTATAGAAGTGGGTGTAGACCTGCTGCTATACTACGTCTTGCGCAGGTATTATGTCTGGAATACTACACACGATGGGAGTAATGGTAAATATATGACACATGTAGGACATTGCAAGCATCTGGAAAACGTGAGAGTCGTCGTATGCATGTAGTTAAGTAGGCAGGGTGATTCAGCTTTGTGTAAGAGCCCCATATGATGTCGTGGTTGACCGAGGCGTGCTCAACGCCTTCCGGCGGCGTGATCTCATATATTTTCGCGACATGTACCGTATTCTACCATATGCACGAAGCGATCAATCAAATCCTCGAGTAGATATATTACGACGTGGGACAATAGTCATGCAGGGGCTACTCTGGATCATGGCTCTCACTGTAATAGGTTGATTCCATAAGGGGCAGACAAAGTTGCTAGTCGTCGACCTTCTTCTCTTGCACGTATACGGTTGGTGTTGAGACAATGACTCTAGGGTAGAGACTGCTCAATATCAAGCTGTCTCGGATGCAGCCCGACGAGCTTCGGATGACCTGACCTATAAGTCAAGCCCCATCAGGAAACATGCGGGGAATATAGATACCCATTCAGCACAATGAAACGCCTTGGAGCTCTTGGTCTCCTAATCCAATAGCAGTTCCAAGCGCCTGGAGAAGGGGGAGATGTACCGAACGTGGCTTGCAGGGTACAGGATGTCATCAAAACCTGGGGCGTCCAAGTCCGGTCCTTTCTATCCTATCAAAATCCGTTATAATCATTCGATTTCACTGCACATATCACCGCAGTATGCGTGCTGTTGTACTCTGTGCTGTGCTCGGTGCGCCGTGCGATGGCGCCTCTGTATATGTCAGTCCGAGGCCAATGGTGATCATTGCTTTCTAATAGTGGTTTGGCAAGCCGGTTCGCGGTGAGGTCACTGCTTTCTATACCATTGGCCTGATCGAAGTAAGTAATTGATCTGATTACATGTATGGCTATATGTGTTGGTGCGGTAATCTATACTACCTCGATTTGCATATAAATGAACAAGGGACGGGGACGTTGGAATGCAACCGCAAGGACACGGGCAATGATACACTATTCGAGATTCCGCCAACTGCGACGAGGCCACTACTGGAATGTACTTCGCCAGAAATGTGATCTATCACGTTTCCTCGGACCAGTTGCTTGTCAATGTCTCTACATGCGCTGCTACAGTAATAAGTTTTTTGGCCGGCTTCAAGAGTCTCAAGGATGATGCAGCGGCCGGTATCGCTCATCGTCGTATGGATCGGGGGGGCCCTGTCTGGCCAAGCTGGTCATGCCATATCTCTGCAGCGATAGGTACTCTCCCACGATCTGGGACAGGGTCTCGAATCTTGCCTGCATCTGCTCATCTCTCCCCCCACTCGTGTAGTTTCAAAGATCTTTGTCAGGCCGAGATGCAGTACTTGCCTATCCCTGAAAGTTAGATCTCGGCCAATTACTTATGGAATTTCTATGCCAGTCAACTTACTTTGCCAACCCAATTGATTCTTCAACAGTTGTCCGCACTTAGCAGATCGCCCGCTCTACTTTAGGGGGTGACATAGGCAGCCTTGCTTCTAGTTCGTAGACGTCAAACAGATAGAAGCGGAGTTGTATTGGCCTACGCGGACCCAGACAATTCTGATGTAAACCAGGCACAGTGAGATTGCCGCTATGGGCGTAGAATATTAACTTGGAGGTTGAAAATCCCATGACAACTAATAAGAATCGACGATGACAACTACCCATCCGACACCAGTATGGGGAACCATCGCGGGAGTGGTTGTAACGTTCGTTAAGGGGGATCGGCGATACTAGCAGATTTGAAATTTTTGTCTTCCAAGTCACAATTAGCGAGGATGAAGGGTGCTGCATAAGGCTTGCTTAACCGACAACTCGGCCGGTAATGGGCCGGGCTGCATGCACCGTAAACGGGTGTGATGGTGCCAGGCCATGGACAGAATGGGTTCAAAGGGCGGGAACGGCACGTCATGTCCGCAGGCACCGGTTCATCGGGTCCTTATTTAGTCACTTGGCCTCGTTTAATGTTTACTCTGGAAGTGTTCTGAGTGACATCAATTATGAATATGATTTTCTTTGGAAAACTATTTTACGTGTTGTTCAAATCTGCTAAGACCTCAAACCTCGTGTCAGAATCAAGCGCAGCACCAAGACTATCTCGAAGATTAGTCTATAACCTGTATTGGCCAAGCTCTATTGCCTCGCCATGGTAATGCTTCCTCCTTACACCTCTTGGCACCATTATAAACCTAGCTCTACCGTTCCTCTCTATAGAGACTGACCAAAACATCGTACCTAGGTTATCCTTCCACCACTCCCGTAATCCCCCATGGTGGACAAACCTGTTTTTTTGCCCATCCCGTCCCTAAAACTAGCGCCTTTTATCATCGAATTGCCCGCTTTTTGTACTGCTAGAAAGTCTGATTCTTTCGACACTTACTCGTACATATCGTATCCGGACAGGTATAAAGTCATAGAAAAAGAAAAGACGATAGCCCCGATTTTGGTATCCTTGAAAATGAGTCGCCAACGCCTGTAGATATCCCGTTGCATCTTGATTTTGCGTGCTGAAGGGGAAGAAGGCCCAGCCCAGTCCTCTGTAGACATCTCAACAGCCCTAAGGTCGTCGATCAGAGCCACAGGGGCCAAAACCTATTGAGTCGACCATGGAAGGCTGGGTAATCCCACCACGTAGGTAGACCATGACGCTTTCCAACGCCATATAAGAAGAAAATCATTAGTTTTTCACGTAAGAGTAATATACATTGCCGCCGTCCGCTGTGGATGGAAACGTCATCTTCGGGTGATATTGCTTCCGGGAACAATAAAAGCCCTCACAGCCAGCTCGGAGAACCTGCGAACCACGTTGGTAGTGCCTCCAGTGACCTGGGACTCGTCCTGGATAAACTTGCGCGCTACGGCTAGCTTGCATTTAGGGTCGGCCTCGTCAAGATGGGGAGGCATAGTGCTCTCGAAGTCGGGAGGGAAGTGAGGTGCTAGGACGCGGATGACAGCGAGAGAATAGAGAACGTCGCGGTTCTCCCTTCCGTCCAGTACATCCCGAATTTGGCCTAATATGTGATCCCGCTGAGGCGTGACGTCCATATTTGGTTGATCCTTCACGCGTAGAAATTCGGCAAGCAGATACCAAAACTTGAACTCCCTGATTCGATGATGCAAAGCGCTGTTGGCAGTCTCGGGAGGAGGCATAAGGGGATTCTGATCAAGGTAGTCTCCGGAAAGCAGGGCCTCGAAAACTGCCACTCGGTTCCGTGCCTCAGACCCGTCATCCGTAGCCGGCAAGTGCTCGCCCACGTTGACCTTGTACTCTGACGTGTAGACTAGGGCAGCTAAATCCCAAACCACCCGGAACTCGAGATTGGCCGAGTATTGCATCCCCACGACGTCATTGGCATCCGTCTTAGACATAGACTGCAAAAAGCCTACAAGCATCTCGTTGACTGCCGTGTTGGACACCAAGGTATTGACGCCTTGAGGTTTGACATACCACTCGGTTTCGAAGAATTTCTCCAAACCCGGGGCATATACCTGGTCGTAAAGGTCTCTGACCTCGTCTAGTTTTTCCTTGGTCAGAGGAGAGTCGAGAGCGGGAGGGACAGCGCCCCCTAAGCTCACCAGTTCATTGACCTTCATTTTCCTTGCTGAAAAACCAGTGTAAGCCGAAGTTTGCGGTTGATAATGCGATGGCGTGGATTGCGAAACTGAGGGGTAGGAAGGAACAAACGGAGGGCCACCACCTCTGAGATGGGGTGTGTCTGATGTTTTGTGCTCAACAGGGTGGGGGGTGACAGGATTGTGTGCCGGGAAATGAGAGGTCGACATACTCGATGAGGAAAGCACACTGTCCAGTGCAGGATCTATGGCGGCCGAATATTCGAGCGGCCCGCTTTTGGCCACTGACGCAGATGTTCCCGTGGGTGCCAGGCTCGCGTTGAACGATGTAGTTGCAGGTGCAGTATTAGATATTACCGAAGGGAGAGTGGCGTAATTAGTGGCAGATTGGGCATTGCAGGACACCAGAGCAGAGGAAGTAGCAGGGCCGTTTCGAGGTACGGAGGCAGAGGACGAAGTCGGATTATTAGGAGCTGGCTGAATATTTGTAGGGTGCTGTTGTTGATTCTTGAATATCGGGTCGTAGCCAAGGCATTCGCGTTTCGACTTCTGACAGTTCTTGCAAACTGGATGTTGTTCGTCACACTAGATACATTAGATGTGAGTGCCAATGAACGACCGAACTAGCGTGGCGTTGGCAGATTTGTGGCAGGTTGGATATAGAATAACAGAAGTGGAAAGTCTGTTGTATGTGATGTGTGATGTGTGTGAGTGTGCGTGTGTGTATATATGGTGGAGTAAGAGGTGTTTAGCAATGATAGACTGGACTGCGGAGCTTGGGTTGGAGCTCTGGAGCTTGGGTGGTTTTTTTGGACCCAAACCCTGCCGTCTGGTGGTTGCGGCTGGCACTTGCTCGCTCGCTTCCTAGTAGCTCAATCTCAAGCGAAACCAAACCCCAAGCGAAGTGAAAGTAATTCAAAAGTCTAGTCCACTACACTCAAGTTTGAACTGCAAAGTTTATCCCCTTTCTTTTTTTTTCTCTCTTTTTTTCTTTCCCTAATTACTCACTATATGTCTTCCTCGCGTCGCCCTTTGCGCGGTGGGGATATTCTCTTATAATGGCACCCAGCTGATGAAAAGATACTATTACATACCTTTATACGCCGTTTGCGACATGTTAAACAGCCAGTTTTCGTTCGACGTTTAATCTCCTGTGAGGGCGGTCAAGGTCAGTGCTCTATCCGGAAAGAACCAGAACATTCTTAGAAGCAGAATTCGCAAATTCCAATTACCTTCTTGTGACGACCGCTGAGTACACTACCTGGACCAGTCGGGGGCAGAGCATATCGCGGGCCCAGGGGCTCTTGAGGTAGATATGCATTGCTGGCCATGGGGACCTGTGTCTGCCCATAATAATGCATAGGCTGCGGCGGCATCGAAGGCACGGCGTTCACGGGCATGGCCATGGCCATGTGCTGCTGCTGCTGGTTCTGCTGTTGAACGGAGTCGAATGTGCGCATACTCGGCAAGGCCATGGCATTATTCGCTGCGTTCGCATTCGCATTGGCTCGGTAAGCGTCGGGTCCTTGGTTGGCCTGGGCCGGATATCCGTAGTGCGCCGTGTTCATGCCAGGTGTCGCATACGTCGTCGGATTCGAGTAGTTGACGGGCTGTCGAGGAGGCCCGGGATGGTGAGGGGGGTTATTCGACATAGCTTCCACCACTGGTGCGGTACCGTTCTGTTGATGCTGCTCCGGTACGGCGCCGTTGACCGCTGCCGCAGTCGAGGGAGAAGTTGCCTGATCAGCAGCGACGGTGGCCGTGGGAACAGTCACAGGTAAGGCCGTGGATGATGTCGGAGTTGCATTAGTTACGCTGGCAGAGTGATTCTCTCCGTGCTGATGCAGGGCGTGGTGGCCCTGCCCCTGCTCCTCTGCCCGCTCCTGCTCCTGCTCTTGGGCGACTTCTAATACTGCCGCTGCTGCATTTGAGGTTCGTGAATTATGTGATCGTATCTCTTCGTGTTCGAGGTCGTTTGCGTCTTGTTCTTGAGGCGTCGTGGCCTGCGCCTCCTGTGTCTTTTCTGGCTCCTGGGTAGCTTGTGATAGTGACGGTGACTTGACCAGTGACGGATGTGGGAGGGCATGGGTTGGTTCTTCAGCGGCGGCAAAGGCAGCAGGTTCAGGCTGAGGTTGAGCCTGTGGCTGTTCCTGTGCCTCTGCCATTTGATTTGATTTTAATTTGAAATTTTTATGGGGGCACGATCTGAGCAGGGGCATGCAGATTCTACGCCTGCGTAAGGGGGACGAAACCTGACCAGGGCTGCCAGGGGACCTGTCCGGTCCAGCACCTAGACCGGTGGCCAACGATGCCTATGCGCAGCCGAGACGAGAGATACAAGGGACTAAATCCAAAGGGGGGAGCACACGCGCGCAAAAGGCAACAGGAGTTGGTGTCCAGGAACGGATGAGTGGTGCGATGTTTGAGGTGTTTCGACGCGACCCTGGGCCGAGATTCCTGTTAGCTCAGTCTTCGGCGCATTTGTTGTGTTTTCTCCGTGAAGAGGCCACTCGTTGCTCCTTTTGTCCTAGCGCCCGGTGCTGCAAGCTGCATTGGAGACAGATTGGAGTACAATCGAGTGCAATGGTGCCCTCGATGAGGCTGCTAGCGCGGACGGGATGTGTATGTACATAAAGTCAACGAGGATAAAAGTACAGGTAGGACACGGTCGACCATCACACACATATGTAGGTACATGTAGTGGTTAGTGTACAGGTCCCCCGTTTATCAAAGCGCGAATGTACTGCGGATATATTTAGGTAGACTCTACACTCGTAGGTAGCGCATATTGGTAGATGGATGGAGGAGGGACACGCAGGAGGATCCCGGAGCGCACATTCTCGTGCTAACCAGGCTGACCAAGTGTGACATGATGAGTAACTGATGCATGGGAATCGGGGGTGGTGGTGTGCTGGAGGATAGGTACCCAGCATAAATAGACAGGTAAATAGTTATGGACAGTTACTTGAGAATCCAGGCGTTTGTATAATGTATCGACGCATATTACTCCAAGGAAAATGGCTACCTACCTTCAATAATAACTTGAAAAGTAAACCCAATGTGTCTTAAATGCGTGACGCTATTCAAGGGGAGCTGTGCGTATGTCTTTTACTCGTGGGATACATGTACAAGCCGTCAGTAGGTAATGTAAGTAAGTACTGTACATACCGTAAGCAAGTCGAAGAGAAGTCCAAAACCAGGCCCGTCAACGGCGTGAATAGACGAGAAAGGCAGCTCGGTGACCCAGACTACCAGACTCGCAAGGGCGCCCCACAGGTATACCGTATCGCTCAGAGATGTCGACAGCGGTGGTCGGTATGGAGAAGCAGCAACAGATACAGAAGCCGGTACAGAAGCAGATACAGATACGCAGCAAGAATCTCTGATCAATTGTGACTTTCCGTATTCCACGCCGCAACGGTACGCCACGCCACGCTGTGTCGCGCGCCAGTGCCAGCTTTGGCGTGTTCGTGAAAATGATAAAATTTTGCTTCCTTTTCAACCAACAGGCTGTTCTCCTGGCGACAGGGGGGGTAGGGGTTCCTAGACCAATGCATATGCACGTACGTGTGTGTATGCACCTGAACAATGACCAAGGCCCGAGGAGTTATTGGAAAGGAAATTTTGATTGATAAGGTAGGTAAAAGTCAGACCGAAATCTGAGCGAGATGCAGATAGTACACAGCGACGATTGAAGGTCGTCGGGAGTATTTCGTGGTTGAATTCAGAGTTCTCACAAAGTCAGAGTACCAATGAGAATCCGCGCAGAAAATATAATTCCGTCCTGATTCCATTAAAGTGCGTATCGATCTACAGAGTATATGCAAATACACGTGTGTCCCTAGACAGCCTTATAAGTTATAAACGAGTGCTAAAAGACAGGTGCTAACTCTAATCGTGTGGGCATCCTAGGTTGAAGAATGTACATGTACGAAATACGGATTTCAGGTGGAGGACTTTCCATTTGTTGGATTCGATACCCTGTACGAAGTACATGTAGTATGTATGCGGTGGAAGTAGTGGGTGTACAATATTTTCGGTATTATGCAGGATCGCTAACAGCAAATTCTAGACCGTGCCAGCCGCACCTACTGAATCTACAGCTGTACTTGGTACTTAGACACAATACATGCTGACATAATGAACTCCTATCCTCTTCTAACCCTGTTGCACATGTATGTATTCATTTGCCTATTCATTCTTCTGACCTATAACTATGTTATAACTAATTAACAGCCCAACCTTCCAACCGACAAGTTATATGTTGAAGTCCATACCAACCCCCTTCCAGAGATTACGTATGTTCCCTCAATTCGGAAATCCCAAACAGATTAGTTCATTCTTTCTAGTTGTTATAATACGACGTAAGCAATCGTGCGCCTGTTGATACGCGTCAGGAACTTGACTGCGCTACTGCGGTTCCAACTACCTTACATTTCCGGCCTGTACTGTAACCATTGCCCACGCTACCTACCCGTGCATATATGAACGATTCCATGCCATGCTTGCTTGCATACGAACCTTAAGTGACTTGGGGCTCAAGACTATAGGTAGTACCAGCCGTGCTAGCACCACCACCACCACCCAAGCCCCTGTAACATGTATGCTGTAACATGGTTAATAACCATGAGCTATTGACACGCGCCACTCTGTATCTGTTCGCGCTTGACTAACCCCGGCTCATCACTGACAATATTTGCATTGGGTACGAGCTGCAAGATCCCCAATCAAACCTAGACGAGACATATCCAGGCATCTGTGGCCGACAAATATCCAGATTGCCTGCTTCGCACGAAAGGGAAATTTCACGAGTGCCCTGGCCTCAAGGGACATTATCCGTTGACTAACAAGACATGTACCTAATAGCACGGCGTGAGATCATCATTCGTATGGTTCTCTACGGTTCTCTACCGACAGATATGTTAGTGGGGCCAGGGTGTGAGTCGCCTCTTATTAGCTTCATTTACTCCGGGCGATACCGTTGCGTCGATCCAGTTGATCGCCATGCTAATGCCAACCGGCGTGTTAGGCCGTGTTTACCAAAATCTTAGGACTGCCACCACTAAGCTCCATATATACTTATCGACCCATATAAAATGCATTACAGATTATGTAACTTACCAGATGTATTATGGGCCTTTGCGTGCTGACTAGCAGCTCACCTTGAATTCAAGACCTCCTCCTTCAATACCTTCAGAGCCTCTTATATTAATACCTTCGATACCATTCTTTTAGGTTTACGCCAATCGGGAGAGCTACTGCAATTGCGTAATATATATCATTATTATTAACTATCTGAAATATTTCATAATAGCTTCAGGTCGGCTTTTCAAGTAAAAAACTAACCCTATTTAGTAACGATATGTCCAGTCGCTGCAGTCCTATTTCACGGCTGGAGCAAAATCCAACAGCCGCCGCAATGACTGCGGCGGCTGGACTGCCTACCTTATAAGGTAAAGTTGCCTAGAAAACAGGGGGTGTACAACCCCGTTTTTCATAAAGCTGACTGCCGCCGCTGCGGGAATTGTACACGACTTGTAGCTGTTATACAGCTGTAAATCACAGCTAAAGGGGGTAAGGTTCAGTGGAGTAACCCCCCTGTGGTGGCAAAAAGATACATTTTTGATCGAAGCCAGTGGCCGCAGTCAAGTTGGTAAACACGGCCTTAGATCCTGGGATTCAACCAAGACTATGCATAGCTTATTCAGACTACGACTGCGGAGTTACTATGTATGAATCTCGCACATAACCTCAAAATCCCCTATTAGATTATAGGGGCATTAGCTAGCTTATTGTTTTGGCGACGAGTGTCTAGTCGAAAGGCAATCTATTCTTCCATTCCTATTCTCATTTCGTTTTACGAAAGTAATTCTCTAGCGTTGGAGCAATGCGATATCTACTTAGCCCTCTCGGCGTGGGGCCAAGTCAGAGGAGCTGGTGATGCTCGGTGAATATTTTGTATGTGGAAGGTCTCGCTTCGAATATGGGTCTCCGACCTTCCGCGCATTTTTACAATATCTATATCTAAGCAAGTAAGTAGATCGCACGATCTCACTGTCACTCTCTTTCGTTTCTATTAAATATTTATAGGGTTTCATTCCGCAATAATCACGACTTCATGCTCCTATCATCTTCTCGCCTATCTTCATGCTCTTAGGCGAAGCTTAGCAATGTCAAACAGCGGACCGCATGTTCAGATACAGCACATGCAATCGAGATATTTACACCGATGTCGTGACACACAGATTAGACCCATCGAATGTAGTAACCTAAGGCAAAGCTTTATTACTGGGTTTTGGCTGATATAAACTTACTCATTAGGCTCTTTCAATTCTTGCATCTCAATGCCAAGAACCCCCACGACGTGGGCTGCAAAAACGGCTCAGATACAGCTCTTAGTTTTCAAGGAGTGACGCACGAGAGTTATTCTATACATACTGTGGGCATTTCTGTCTAACTCTTCGTACTGTCCCGAAACCATACTACACTTCAGCCAAAAGCCTAGCTTTTTCCACGAGAAGCTCGTGAAGCCCGCCGGCCATTTATGGGAAAACGGACCGTCTAACCGTGTCCGTGGCAAGACCTCACGTGGCAACTTATTTCTCTAGTACCTGTATCTGAATTGATCCCGGATTTGCGCTGAGCTACCCAGAACATTTCTACAATCCGTGGATGACGTTGACTTGTCGAGAAGAGCACACCGTCACCATCGTCTTTCGCCATTATCTTTCGCCGTCGTCATTCACCATAGGCCCTATAGAAATTGGTATTTGGTTGACTTTCAACAGCATCAAGTAGTTTATAATATCACGATGGTGGACCTAGATCCTCGGAACGCACGAAGTCGTGGCTGTGTGACGTGGCTGGCATAAGGCGGCCTGTTGAGGTCTAAGACAGAATAGAGTGTCGGCAGGTATCAATTACAATTGCATAACCTGATGAACAGTTCATTTTATAATATATTACTAAAGCATGTCTAGATTAATACATACGAACAGCTAGTAATGCGTTTCATGCATTGCTTCGTGGTGGAGAGTCACTAATCCATTGCTAAAGTCTACTTATAGCAGCATGGAAAAGCTCATTCTCAATTACGTCAAGTCTTTGCTACAGAGCAATATTCTCGCTAATGAAGGAGCTTCCCAAGGGCCCAAAAGGGAGACCCCCGATTTTACGAAATATCACCGAACAGCAGGGCCGATGAAATAGACAACAAGCAATAGGAGTATCAATGACATTGCGGCACAGATCAGGGTAGCGTGCTGTAGCAGTTGTCGCTATCTACTCTCGCTTCCCTCATGCTGTCAGAAATTCAAGCGAAGCTTAAGCTAGCAATATCGACACCATCGTGTCTAGCAATCTAACAAGGTACTGCAAATAGTATCCTTCAACTAGTAACCCTGTGATGGAGAAGATTGATTGAGCACGACTGTCTTCCTTTCAAAATAGCTGAGACATTGTCTATGCCTCCTAGTCATAAACTCTTCTTACCTAATCAAATCTAGGAAGTCTTACTCACAGGTGTCTGCTTCAACTTTCGATAATCCTCGCAATCCTGCAGCTTAATATTATACTTTGATTTAGGTATGTAAGGTCTGACCAGTATACACGAGTCTCCAATGTAAAGGCTTTCAGACCGTCAAGTTGTCCCAGGATATCCGCTCTTGACCACTTCCGAGATCAATCTGCATTCAGTAGTTGGCTACAAGTCATCATCACCTCAACATCCAACCCCTTCAAGCTCGGCAGCTTTATGCCTTAGGGTCCACACTGCTCCTTCAATCTCTTCTCTCCTTCCTCCTTTCCTACCTGCCAACCAATATCCCTAGAGCTGTAGATGTGTATTTAGCCCTACTTAGGCCTTTGGGACTCACAATTTCAACTGAGAAAATCACCCTCTCGACGCTAAGTGTATAATTTTGACTTCATAGAGCACTTCCAGCATATCGGCGTATAGCAGTTGGTAGACATCAACTTTATTTCATAGAGCAGACACGGGATGGTACCAAGCACAGCTAAGACTCATAATTCACGGGGTAAATCATATCAGGCACACATTTGACTCGAACCCGCCCTCGCCGTCCTCGATGTTAGCCTGCAGCGACTCGCCAGGCGGATCGCCATCGCGATGTATGTGCTGCCCGGGTGCCCACAACGTTGGATACGGACCGATCTGCGGAATGTAGCCCACCTGAATGATGAGATGGCCATCTAGAACAAGCCCATAGATGCGCGGGTAAGGTGGCTCGCGTGGTAAGTACCTCGTCCTGGCTAAAGTGTACTGCCGATCTAGCCAGTGTTTGCTTCAGGTCGGTTTCGCGTGTTTGGCGAAACAGCGGAACTGGAGATGCGATACTGAGGGATGGAGGAATGGTATTTTGGTGGTATTCTCTGTGCCTCTGAGTTGCAGTCTGGAATCCTACGGTTCTGGAAGCGAAACTGCATGAGCGCCAAGCACTACCACGCTTCTTAATGCTCACCATTATTGGTTTGTGATGTCACATCAGAGCGAGAAGTGCAGTTTGAAGCATTGGATAGACCTGTGATGATCTGACTTCTCGTTCCTTTATGCCTAGAAGTCGTATATGCAATTGAGTCCCTCAGGATGTACGAGTTGTTTTCACTAGGACTCAACTTGCTTCGGCAGCAAAGAGATGAATCCTCTCAGCGATTCAATTAAGTTTGAATCAGATACCTAGCTATTGAATTGACAAATACCCGAGACTGACAAGGCAACGCAATCTACCCGCTGCGTCCTGTAGGAAACGACTAAAGTGATATATACGCATGGGCTTGGATTAAATAGTATTTCCGTCTCCTTGCACTTTTGGAGGAGGATCTATGGTCGTCTGCTCTAAAGCATTGATCACTGCTTCTGTAGTTGATGGCAATGCAGAAGGGACTTCGATATTCCATTCGCCCTCGTCTGCCTTTGCCCAACGTATCGACTCGAGCAAGACATCGTTCCACCGCTTATGCGAGGGAACCTGCAAGAAGCCGGCGAAGGCATGTGGTAAACCGGGGAAGATGTGAACTTTCGTCCGAACACTTGGTGACGTTGTCAGTATACCACCAGCAGGCTAGTTAGGGGCGCATGTGTGCCACGATCACACAGCCATGTGTCGGGCAAAGCGTTGTTGTGTACGTACCCGGCATTTTTCAACTTCTGCGCATACCACAGCGCCTCGTCTCTGAGCGGATCCCACCCAGCGATCAACAACGCCGTCGGCGGGCTGCCCTTCAACTCGTCCTCCTCCGCTAATCCAGGGCTCCACGTCCGATCGAACGGATCGACGTCAGTGCCCAGCAGCTCTGTGAAACGCTGAATGCGCTTCTTGTGGAGCACCGCCGCCTCCTCGCACTGCACCGGAGACGACTTTTCCCTATCCGCGAACAAGTGGTACGGAAAGGCGGCCCCGTGGAGCAGATTCGGAACCGCTAAAAGCTGGGCCTTGACTCTACAGGGCTCCCCGGTCTCGCGCGCGCGCTTGACCTCCCGCTGCACCACCGCCGCCGTCAGGTTACCCCCGGCCGAGACGCCGCCGACAAGCACGCGGGCGGTATCAATGGAGAGCAAATCCGCGTGCTCCAAGATCCAGTCGAAGCCGTCCAGGGCGTCGTGCCAGGCCGTCAGGCCGCTGACCTGCGGCGTGTGGCGGTAACACAAGTGTATGACGTTCATGCTGAGCGCGTGCGCCATCCACGAGCAGTGGAAGCGCTCCGTATCGAGGCTGCCGAAAATGAAGCCACCTCCGTGCAGGTACACGAAGGTGGGCAGCTTCGCGCCGTCGAAGGCGGGCGCATTGGGCCGGTACGCCCGGATCCCGATGGTGGCGCCGTCTCGCGTCGGTGCCGTGTGGTCCTGGGTAGAGACCAGGGGACCGATGCCGCTGGCTGCGAGGCGCGCCGCGGCGTTGTTGGCGCGGGTGCTGTTGGCTAGCTCCTGCAACTTGTCAGACGGCAGATGGTCGGGGCTCACCAGAGCGTTAGGATTGGCTTGAATGAAGGAGAGCCATTCCTCGCTTGGTGTTCCCCATTGGCTGAAATCCATTATAGCGGTAGTTACACAAATAAATAATATCACTAGATCCCGTGAAAGTTAAATGGGACTATTGTACTACGTAAGACCTAGATAGTCAAGTTCTGACTTAGGTTGGTGGAGTCTGAGAGAGAGAGAACAGTATAATGAGGGGAAGTGTGGTGTCGGCTAATTATAGTCGTATTTGTAAGCAGGCGATTGCGGTCTAGTTCCTTTGAAATAGAGTGTGCTACGTATGACGATAGGTAGGTAATTTCTGCATTTTTACTCAAGTTTTATAGATACAAATATCAGTCAATCAATATAGTTGCCCGCAACGTTCTTGTATATAACACACTTTTTGTTAGCTTAAGTGAATGTATAAAGTATTAAAGATGGGATTGCTTAAACCCAACCAAATCCGACTGTACACAACCTTATACAATATTATATCGAGACTGCCAACTACTTACTAGACCTCATAGAGTACGAGAGGATAACATCACTGAATTTTTGGAGTTGGTAGCAGTGATTTACTGACGTTCGATATTTTTCGATACTTTCGGTACTTTTAACTCTTATCAGGTACCCTCCATCAAGTTAGGTAGTATGATTGTTTGCTAACGAAATATTGATGATATCTTATGGGCTGGTTCCGCCTAGTTTGCTTCCGTGCTCCATAAGATGCCGGCTCTAAGTTATATTATTTCCCCTTTTTGTTTACGTTTGCCTCATAATATGAATAAATAGCAAGTTATCAGAAGATTTCATCAGCAGGTTAGCAATGGAAGGTCAAACAAACCAATACCAGCAAACATTATTCACATATAAGGACGATTGCAGTGGATGTATATAAAACAGAAAATGGGAAGGTGTAAGCGAAGCTAGCCTGATTTTGTCTTGGATGTCTTCAAGTTCAAGTTGTTTGGCTTGTGGGGGAATATCGGGAATACTAGAGCTTTGATGTATATTGGATGGTTTGACAAGTGCCTAGGTGCCTAGGTCATTCACCTTCGGGTAGGCATATCCCTATACGTTCACTACTGTTCAGAGTCGTACTATTGTCAACGCACATAATATTTATACTTCCAGATATCTCTCAAAAGAAACCTCTTTCCAGAAACACAAAAATACACACACAGTGTGGTACTCCTATATATCACTATTATAGATCACTACCTTACGTCGCAGCATTTCACTTCCCAAGTTGCACTTCCTTTATTAACATCATGGCCCAGTATGTCGAGAAAGCAACTGAGTTAACCTCGTCGCTACATACCGATAACGAACATGCGACCTGCAACCACAACTCACAAGATAGGCAACGCTTGGTCGATGATATCTTCTGGTTAATTGCAAAGCACTATCTTGATAAAGCGAGAGATATATTTGCGCTCGCCCGCAGTAACCGCAATCTCTGGGCCCTTCTTCACCACGAGATGCTCGCTATGCACACCCTTGAAGCCAAGAGGGGCTTTGAATTTTGTACGGATTACAATATTGAAGAGGGAGATTGGCACTGGCACCGGCACCTTGACAATATCATCGATTATGAGCCAGATCCTTCAGAGCATACTGATGCATACTCTTTTCTGTGGTAAAGCACCTGATACCGTGGAATACCTTCTGCAACATGATAGGCTCAAGCACAATACTCAATTCCGTACCCACAACGACAAAAGTGTTTGGGGAGATGATCTAATCAACTACCAAACCTACCTACACCTCGCAGTCTTAGCATCAGAAGTTACTGCCGGCATGTTGCAGAAGATTATCGACTCAAAGCTATGCGACCTAGATGAAAGAGACGAATGGGGCTTCGCCGCCCTCCAGCATGCTTTACAGCGTGGCAGGGGAGAGCTAGCTGCTTTGTTGTTGTATTATGGTGCCAAACCGGAGAGAAGCCCACCCAGCACCTGGATACGGCGTGGACCGGAGCCCCTCATAGTAGATGAGGACGACGACATTTACTGGGACTGAGGCTTGAGAAGCACCTTACTTCATTAGTCAAGGGTGGTCAGTCTACTGAAGTGCTTTCTGCCTTGTAGGGCAAAGGAGAAGGGAAATTAGAGATCCCATTCGGCGAATACATCAGTCTCGCCTGGTCTTTGGTTTGAGAAATACAGCACTCGTTCCTTAGACACATGGCTTATACTTTGTAAGGCACCATGGCAAGATTTGTAGTGGTGGTATCTCAATCAATCAGGGGGCGTACATGGAGAGGTGGAATAGCTCTACTTAATATGCAAATAAACCTATACTTTCTCAGAAGCAACTCATCATCAGTTCGTCCGCAAGAAATCCGGCTTGATTGTGGCTGAATAGACTTGCTGAAATCAGATTTGCAAATAGGTTCAATCATGTAGACATGTCTCTTATTATCTATCAAACCTCCCTCTCCCTTTCCCCAATCTACTCGAAGGGTAAGTTTTGGACAGTAGCTGTATGAAGCTTGTGAGGCATTGAAAGGTCGTTTAACCTTCATGATAGGTCATGCTAGAGAGATGCGCCATCTATATTTATCCGCCATGCAAATTTGCCATGAGTTTAGTGAAGGTCAATTATGATCTAGAAGGGGGCATTATGTCACAGACTGTAGATACAATATTTCAAAGGGCAAATCATATGTTGCTAATATTTCAAACATTGAAGCTATCGACGGCAAGACGAACGGCTGAATTGCGTCCGAACAGCCGAATTGACCGGGGTTGTTCTTGGCATGACGTTTTCGGATTCTCTAACCAATAAGATAAAGTGGCGCTTGAAAGATGAAAACTTGAATCCTTTCTAGTGTCCTGGTCTCAATACATACGTAAGCTTGTCAGGTCACATTCTCGATCCAATCACTTCGAAGCCAGGTTCGGCGCGGTTCCCTTACATGACTAGGCAATGGCTTTGTGGAATCAAGTATAACCTATGCTTATAAACTAGTGCTAGATATCTACTTTGATCCCTGGCATTGCCGACTTCAATAAGGGCTGAGGGAATTCTCATTCCTCTTACCTCCCGCTCTTCGCATGATATGAGAGTTCCCATTTCATTGCCTTAAATCGATTTGAAATGCTTTCTAGCTCACTTGTGTGCACGGGACCTCGCTTTTGTAAAGTGCTACAGTATTCTCACTTCTGGATTCAATTTGAATGGCTGTAGAATGCAAGTCTAGCTCGGAGGGGTTTGGTTAAAGCAATACAATGGACTCAACCCAATCTCAACTCTACCAGCAACCAGCGCCAATCATTCCTTTTAGTAAATCTTGGCATATAACGAAGATTGTCCTCACATTCTTATCTATCATCTTTTGTATCATCGTGCTGGGTATTTCCATTGCGCTCGCTGTCAACCCTCATATCTTAAGCTACATTGCTATCTGGACTGCACCTCAAGCTGGCGTGGCGTTAATCTGGTCCATCGCCGAACTTATCACGATATGCGTTCGAAGGAGCCATCAAGGAATCCATCCCAGCGCCCATGTCGCTCTCCATCTTCTGCTCGGGCTCGGTTTCAGTACAGGCTTAGGCTTGACAGCCTACATACTCGCCTTTGGGTTGGCATTTAGTTCGGATGATACCAAGTATCACAGTTACTTTGACTATTACTATGACGATAAATATTATTATGAATACTATTCGAAGATGGTGAGTAGCATCCAGAACTATATACTTCCCTTTCCGTCCTATGCCAGGAGTAAGAATTTCCTGTCGAGGTACATTCGTGCTCTCAACACAGGTCTTAGCACTCCTTATAACTTGCTGAATTGCCGTATGAAAGCAAATACTAACTCCCGATGCTGCAGTACCTGAAGTCCATGGAAGCCCTCGTGGCGTTTCTAGGCCTGCTTATGTGAGTGTCAACCTATTTCTTGTAATGCTTGGGAAGGCTAACTTGACTTAGCATTGTTCACTTCCTACTATTTCTACGGGCCTGTGTAGAGACGGCTAAGCGTGATAGTATGAGAAGGCAAGTCATCATGATGCCACCGCAGCATATGTATTACGCCCCGTCAATGCATCCTGGCGTCCCTATGCAACCGCTGGAAGCACACCTGCCTACAGGCTATGTACCAGAGAAGGGAGCGCAAGATTATATGGCTGGATCGAGTATTGGGCATGTACAGCAGCCACCAGTGGCAGCAACGAGATACGAAACTGGGCAACAACTTACCTAGCTACTGCAACAGGGGCTATAAAGCGGTAGAATAATTATGTAGAGGATCACACTTTGGGAGGGCATACGCTTGTTTAATGATACCCAGACTGTTATGCGTATTTTAGATATAGTAGCAGATATACGGTGGAGGGAATGTCTAGTTATTCCTCATCATCGTCCCAAGTTTCCTATTTAATACCAGTTACTTCCATGGTTGAACAAACGTCACGATATCTACCTTACTGATCATACTCTTGAAAAGGCTGTGCTTTCCTTGTGTGGTTCGAACACCATGTGCAGTTCACCCACCATTCCTCTGTAGATGCCTGCCTCCTTAGAATTGTGAGGCATGTGTGACTATCACCTCACTCCTAACTCATTCAATGCCTTGACCAAAATCAACCACTACAACAAATGTGCAAATCCGTATGCGTTCCTGCTTCTGTTCTTTCCATGGTAACCTACACTCGGAAGCCCCGTAGCTAGTTCGTTAAGGTCTTAACAGGTTGCACACCGAGACAGCAATCTACGAGGTTTCTTCCTTCTCACATCCATTTCTTGCCCGATATCTCTTCAAGCTTACGAACACGCCTCCGTTTAACTCTGCCTCCTTATCACCACACCAGTAAATCATTCTATCACACTCGTTTGCAGAATGGCCGCATCCGGTCCTAATGCAATGGACGCAAAAGCATCCAGTATGGATGTCACGAAGTCAGCAGATCACTCCCACCCTCGCCTAAAGGAGGAAGCACCGTCTACTTCCAGTCAGAGTGGAATCACTGTGGCTCCCCTGCCAGAGACTGTCGATGTCATCGAACGAACCTTGGAGAAGCTGTACGGACACAAACTCTTCCTGCCAATGCAACAGGGCGAGTATTCCTTCCAGATGCGAAAGATCAAGAAGGCAGAGGAACGCACGTTGTTTGAAATCTTCGCCCAAGGCTTCGAACCCCCGCTTCCTCTAGCATACTATCGCTGGCACGTTGCACTGAATATCTGGTGCGACCATCGTAAGTTATTCGTGCCAGTACATATATTGAATGATGTAGGTTGATGCAAATTGCTGTCTAGGTACATCACGTGGGAGTCACGATCTTCTGGATTTCCCGTTCTTATCAGAGCGACCATCCCCTTATGAACGACGGGGACCTGAATATAAGCCCTACTTACCATATTGGTGCCAGAATCTATTCCACGGGTTCAAGCCTTCCAAAAGCTATCTGCCAGAGGGATCTAGCCAAAGTAGCGCGCTTCAAAGCCAGGTGGCCAAACTACAAGAGAACATCTGCTCTCTAAAGCACCAAGCATCCCAGGAGCGAGAAGCCGAGAAGAAACGCCAAGACCAAAGAGACAAGGATATGAATCTACTGAAGACGAAGAATGCCGATCTAGAGAAACAAATCCGAAAGCTTAAGAATCAAAAGTTCGAGCTAGAGCTTGACGTTGACGAGCTCGAAACCGAAAAGCGAGACTTGGTCCAGGAAAGGGAAGATCTATTCAAGGCAAACAAGACGCTGGGTAAAGAGAACAAAAAGCTGCAATCTGATCACTGCAAGTTTGCGATAAGCCAGACTAAACTTAAGATCATGATGCTCGAGAAGATGTCCACAGAGCGCCGCGGACAAATGGAACGGCAGGAACGGGCGGTGACGAATAAGAAGAGGAAACACGGCGAGTTCATGAAATCGGTCGCGGATGTCCAAGGCGATTTCGAGCAGCTTCTCAAGTGGCTACAGACCCGGTTTGACAATCTTCAAAAGGACATGGACAACTGATTCATAAGAGTTGCTAGCAGGGTACGCCACTCAATGACACCAGCTGCAATTCATCCTGGATGGGCGATGAGCTTAAGTGCGAATAGTCTCATTCTAGTCGGCGGAGAGAGATGAATGGTAACTTGGCTGGGTTATTGGACTCGCATTATCGGCAACAATAGGGACATCATTGACTTATGAACTGAGAGGCAGCTTTCGTGGTTCGATGGTATTAGAAAGGTTCTGAGCATGAGTGCGGCTCTGGCTGGAAGGACGCATGATGACTAGTGATGGAGAATATTCCCGAACACCTAGAAGCTGCACACGAGAGTCGTGAAAATAGTGCGGCACAATGATGCCTTAAGATAGCTTATAGGAAATGCACGTATAATGAACCAAGTAATACCAGGGGCGATTTACGTGATAGCCATAGATCGAAATATCATAAGCCGCGTAGACTTTGTCTTTTCATATCAACCAAAACTTCATAGACACTCTCATATAGCCATGGGCTGAATCCATGGAGCAGATGACAAAAACTGCTCCCTGGAGCAAAATGCATATTTTGAAATTTAGTTGATTAGATGCCGGATTCTGACAATTGGGGTATATTTATGTACATCAGCCGCCTGAAGCAACAAACAATAATACAGCGAAGATGGGCTTAATCTCGCTCTCTTCTACGCCTCAGACTCAACACCCAAATTCCAACCATAAGGCACCATGCTCTGCCCTACTCATCATCTAGTATCCGACTCGCTATCTGGCCAAATATAGGCACCTCGAATCTGTAAAGCGGACAACACGTAAGCACATACACTGCTGAAGAATCGGTTCAAGCCTCCTTACCTGTCCAGCGTGTCTGCGTCTCGATGCGCCCGTACCGCTAGCCAGCCCATCAGGCATAAATCCACGATGAATAAGACCCAGCTCAAGAACGACGACCACGAGAATATCAGGTGTATGATGAAGATGACGGTAAAGAGGAGACTCGACTGCCACGCATGGAACCTAGACACCCGTTAGTCAGCCACGGCACATCCTTAAGTATAAAGTATATCCCAATCGGCCGGCCCCACGCACACAACCGCAACCACAGCCCAGGCCCTCCTCCTCACCCACGCCCCAGCATCCCAAAGACTCACCTCACAAAATCGCTATTCCGCTCCAAAATCAACAGTATAACGGCCCCCAACGGCGGAAGCCCCAAGTACGCCAGACCCGCCTCGTAATCGAGCCGTATGCCCAGACTCGTATCGAACTCGCTCACGCCGTCCCGATAGCCACCTCCCCCTATCCCAGCTCCCATCCCGGCCCCGGATTCCGAGGCGTACCCGTACCCGTACCCGAGCGCGGACTGCTGCCACGAGCGCTGGGGCTGCGGGTGCTGGAGCGGCGGCGGCGACGTAAAGCCGCCGCGTTGCGAGGGCGAGAACGCCCGCCGGTTGTCGAGGGAGGCGCGCGGGGAGTCTTGACGCGGCGGCGAGAAGGGCCGGTTGTGCTCCGGCGGCGAGGATTGGTAGGGTGCGAAGTCCATATTGCGGGTGGGTGAGGTTGGGGACGGAGGTCCGCTGGTTGGCGGGTATGGGTTGATACCTAAGTAGGATGGATGCTAAGGTTATGTCTTTGTGTCGAGTAGCTTCATGTATATGTATGGATGTAGTCGGCGGTCTGGAGTTCACGAACGAACTCTAGTTTGGTGTGTGGGAGAGGAAAGAAAAAAAAAAGTCGGAGGGTCGATCAAGATGACGTTGGTTGTGTCGTGTCACAGATTGCGGCGCGGCATGCGATGCGATGTGCATCAGCTGCGAGCAGGGGCCAGCTGCTTGAACGCCAGCTGCTTGAACTGCTGGAGCTTTGGGTACGACGAGACATTGGATGGAAATGGCTTGTGTTGGTTGGCAGTTCCGTTCGTGTGTGATATTAGGTACCTAGTTCCTCAGTCGGCTAGCGTGTGTTTACGCTGACTTTTATGTATTCTTTTTTAGCGGGCACGGCGGGCATGTAGGACCCCTAATAGCGGCTCCTTTAGTGCCATGTGCCCCTGAACATCTGCGACCCTCGCTACCAGATCCCTGAACGACCGGATTACCAGTTCGGTGCAGATTAAGCTTCCCTCACGTCATATCTGCTTAAGTATGTACACTGTGCCACATCTCCGCGCGCCTAAGAACATTACGGTACATCTTCGTAAGACGCGTCTTCAATTTAACTCGGACGCGACGAGGCTGAGAGAGAGCCACCTAGAGATACTCAAGGACGCCTTCCAATATGATGATTTGTCAGCCAACGAAGTCATTCTGAATGTAACCTCTACGGACTACTACGGGTGGAGTTTGTGATATTCCTATAAATCACACATTAGCCAGATTAGGCAGGGTAGCGTCTCATCCACATTTGCACGCATGAGTTGTACGACTGCGAGCTGCTTCCACCTATGGCGACTATCAAGGCGATCGAGGCTCGAACAGTGAGTGATCTGCTGGGAGTTTACAATCTGTAGAGTAATTGCTGAGCCCCTTCTAAGATCCATCAAATCCAATCTGGTCAAGTCATTGTCGACCTATGCTCTGTGGTAAAAGAGTTGGTTGAGAACAGCCTAGACGCCGGGGCGACAAATATTGGTTTGTCATCACATATCTTGGGTTTGGCAATGGGGTGCATCATGTGCTAACTGTACATGTCTCTTAAGAGGTTCGTTTCAAGAATCAAGGTTTAGATTCCATTGAGGTCCAGGACAATGGCTCGGGCATATCCAAGGAGAACTACGAAACATTGGCATTAAAACACTACACTTCCAAGCTGTCCACGTATGCGGATCTCACCACTCTCGAGACCTTTGGCTTCCGCGGAGAAGCTCTATCGTCCCTTTGTGCATTGTCCAAATTCACCGTCACTACATGCGTAGCATCGGACGTGCCAATAGGATCAAAACTGGAGTTTGAGACTTCCGGAAAACTTCGCAGCACAAGTGTTGTAGCGACGCAAAAGGGGACAACGGTATCAGTCGAGGGTCTCTTCCACAATTTGCCTGTGCGTCGCCGCGAACTGGAGCGAAATATCAAACGGGAATGGAATCGAGTCATTGGCGTCCTCAATCAATATGCCTGTATAAAGACTGGTGTCAAGTTCTCCGTGTCCCAGCAGCCAAATAAGGGCAAGCGAATGGTGCTGTTCTCAACGAAGGGAAACCAGACCACGCGTGACAATATCATCAATGTATTTGGGGCAAAGACCCTGGCTGTCCTCATCCCCCTAGACTTAGAGCTAGAGTTAGAACCTACGAATGCGCCAGGTCAGAAATGGACGACACAGCAGGATAACGACACCAAGGAAATCCATGTTCGGGGACATGTTTCGCGTCCTGCCCACGGGGAAGGACGTCAGACCCCCGACAGGCAGATGTTCTTCGTAAATGGACGTCCTTGTGGCTTACCACAATTCGCCAAGGTATTCAACGAGGTGTACAAGTCTTATAACGCCTCTCAGTCTCCATTTATCTTTGCAGATATCCAATTGGATACTCATCTCTACGATGTCAATGTCAGCCCGGACAAGCGGACTATCCTCCTGCAGGACCAATCGCGAATGCTCGATAACCTCAGGGAGGCTCTCGTCGCCTTGTTTGGGTCGCAAGACTATGCTTTGCCGGTATCCCAATTGTCAGGGATGAAACAGACTCCCTTCAAGAAGCTTTCGCTTAATAGGCGAAGTACTTCGGTATCTGAAAGCGAGGCAAAGCGTTCGGTGTCAGTCGAGAATGCATCTCGTGCAGGGTCCGTTTCTATGGAGTCGGAACATGAGAAACCGCAAACAATTGATGAAGATAACGAACTTCAAGAGGAGCCCGAACAGACGAGTTCAACCTCAACTCAGCCGCCAGCTCACGAAGACCCAAGACCTAATCTGATGAGTAGGTGGATCGAACGAAAGTCAGATCTACGTGCTGAGGCTAGCCCTACAAGCCTCAAGACACCAGAGAACCACAAAAGTAACCTCTCAAGTACGGAGGAAAATCACATTCCTACATTGGAAAAGAAGGACGAAGTAGGCGAAGATGACATGTCAGACCACGCTCCTCAAGATTTCCCTTCACCCGCATCCGACTCGACAGAGACACCAGATCGGGTAGCGGATTTCCGCGAACGACTAGCAGAACTGAGCAAGTCAAAATCACAGAAGCATGACAAAGCTCCTGCATCCTCGGATCATGAGGGGCCTGATCCTCCTATACCTGTTGTCTCTACCTCGTCTCGTCCATCGGATATCAAGTCTAACAGAATTACTTCGTCCGCCCCCTTGAAGCGTCCAGCGCAAGAAGTAGCTACCATTACGATAGGCGACCACACTGTTACTAGTATCATTGGCACTACTCCTAAGAAGCCACGAATTGAAGATCGTCCGGCTCACAAAGCACAATCAAGCCTACGGCACGAAAGGCAGACTGTGTCAGTGCCGTCATTTAACGGGCGTCTTACCCAGATGTTCGCAGCTTCTGCACAGTCCAAGCAGGCCAGTCCGACCAAGATCGAAGTAACCAGTGAGACAAGAGACTTCTCAGATAATGAGTCTGAATCCTCCGTTGAGGAGGGTTTGTTTGTTAAAGACGATGAAGATGAGCACCCTGACGATGAAGGAGGGGATAGTGAAGTGGATGAACAGAGCGATATAGTCGAGGATAATCACGACGAAAGGCTATCCCCAGAACCTGATGGAAATGATGACCAACTGCAAGATGAGGTACCGCGATCTCCGACCCAAGATGATGATGAAGAGTACGTAGATGAGCATGAAGAAGAAGAAAAGGAGGAAATCAAGAGGGAGGATACGGTGGATTCTTCCGAACCCCCCAAAAACATCTCGGAAGAAACTCAGAAACGCACCCAAAGTTTCGTCAAAGGCGGCACCAAGAAGAAAGATGCCACTTATCCGCTTTTACAAACACTACGCACAGATGAGCAAAGTATACGAGATGCCCTTGCTTCTCACCTAAGTCATACCAGAGACGCATCCTCGACAGCAGACTCAAAACCCACTACGGATAGACTCGACGCGGAAGACGCAGAAGAGAAGCTATCCTTGACAATATCAAAATCGGACTTCGAAAAGATGCGAATCATAGGCCAATTCAACGTCGGCTTCATCATCGCCGTCCGCGCAGCAGACCCCCAACACGGAGGAGGGGACGACGACGAGCTCTTCATCATCGACCAGCACGCCACGGACGAGAAGTACAACTTCGAGCGCCTGCAGGCCAGCACCGTGGTGGCATCGCAGCGGCTCGTGCAGCCCAAACTCCTCGAGCTGACGGCGCTCGAAGAGGAGGTGATCCGGGAGAACGTGCCCGCGCTCGAGGCCAACGGCTTCCAGGTCTCCATCGACGACGAGAGCGGCGCCGTCGGCGCCCGCGTGAGCCTGCTTAGTCTCCCGCTGAGTCGGGAGACGACGTTCGAGCTCGCGGACCTCGAGGAGCTCGTTGCGCTGCTTACCGAGCACCAGTCCTCCCTCCCCCCCACCTCCGCTGCGGGGGGTAGTGGTAATAATAGGAATAACGTGCCCAGGCCCTCGAAGGTCCGCAAGATGTTCGCCATGCGCGCATGCCGCAGCAGCATCATGATCGGCAAGCACCTGACGAACAAGCAGATGGAGAAGCTGGTGCGGCACATGGGCGAGCTCGATAAGCCATGGAATTGCCCGCATGGGCGCCCGACTATGCGGCATCTGTGTGGTTTGGGGGCGTGGGGGGAGATGGGCTGGAGGGAGGGCGATGGGTTTGATGGCGCTAGGGCGCTGGGGACGGATTGGGGGGGTTATGTTAGGGGGGAGGAGTGAGCTGGGGTGAGGGAGGGAGGGAGGGATTGATGTTTGGAGTATTTAGTCTATTGTATGGATATATCAACTAGGTAAGGGGCGCATGGTGGCTGTTGATATAGTAGGTATGGATATACTGGTACTGTTATAGACAACCCAGCGCAGCGTCTTGATATGGATATACTACCAATACTCCTTTTGTGAATCTAAGTCCTGTTTGGCATAGCGACTCTTGTCACTGTCAGAATAGGAGGTTGGGCAACACACATGCTGTAGTATAGCAACATCTTGCAAGAGCTTTAGATACACTTAGACTCACACTTTACAACAATCAACGGGTATTCATCCTGTAACTTTAATAGCTACTACCGAGGTAGATATAAATGAGCTCCCAGCCAAAAATCGTTAACACAGTTAGGGATTGGACCTACATTAGCTTCATTGATACATACAGTATAGTATTCCGTATTGCTACTCTACCCGGTAATGGTACCGTTGTCTTGGCTGTGGGTCCCCTTTCGATGCAAGAAAACCTCGGGAGAGACTAGGTACTCCGCGCTACCGTATATCCTTGCACTCGCATCATGTCAATCATCCGGCACTTCCTGAAGCTATCTATATATTCTACTAGGTATTACCTGACCTACCCGTAATCCAACACACACATCCTCTATCTCTCTCTCCTTTTTACTCCCTCTCACTTACCAACTCACACACATCCACACTTACATACACAACCCCAACCATCCACCCACCCACCAAATGCCCACCCCAGCAGCCCTAACAATCTACGCCTTCGGCCTCACCGCCCTCGGCGCCGGCGTCTCCGGGCTCCTCGACCCCGCGGCCCTGGCCTCCTCTCTCGGACTGCCGGGCGCGACCTGCGCCCCGCTCGCCAACGCCTCCGCGCTCGCGGCGACCGCCATGGGCATTTATTATTCGCTGGCCGCGTACCAGGAGAACACGGCGTTCTTCGTCGCCAGCGTGCCTATGCGTCTGCTCACGACGTTCGTGTTCTGGAGACAGGGCTGGGGCGCCGCGGCGCTGTGGGAGGGGGGAGGGGCGGTGGTTACGGCTGGGGCGCTTGTGTGGGGGAGGGTTAGGGGGGAGGGGAAGGGGAAGGGGAAGAGGGAGTAGGGGGTGAGAGCGACGGTGAAGTAGTCAGTTGGTCGTGATGGGGGTTGAGGAATGAGTGCTGAGAAAGGGGCTGGAATCATTACATTCAGGAGGGTGGTGATGAGGAGCCCAATTGGGAGAATTCTGAAGTGATGGCAAGTTTTATTCCTGAGATGAGAATTTGGGGATGCTTTGACGTATGATATATGAACTATAAGTTCTGGCTTATTTGGGATGATTTGTTGACAAAGTTGGGAGTTAATAGGCTTTGTTTTATTTTGCTATATTGATGAGAGCTATCTTAGGGGCATAATGAAATTTCGGTAGCAGGTATGTCGATGATTGCCTCCTTTCCTTGCTACACTTGTCTCGTTCACATATTTTCAAGTTATGGTTACAATCATATCTACTTGACGTTATTTCTCAATATTGAACGTCTCTAATTGTCTACACAGAATGCTAGTATCGTTGGGTTTCCATGGTTTATAACTGGATTAATATGCTGAGAAGCCTATCCATGTGAAAGAAACACTTACCCCCAAGACGCAAAACTCATAGGACACACTGCATCATCTCACGAACAAGAATTGAATACGGGTTCCGTACCTTATGCAATCATTACATTCGGAGCATGCTTGCCTGCATGCCTACCAGCAACTACCTACCGACCCGCCCTCGAGCCAAACCTAGGTATCTTCCTCGACTGCATGCCCTGCCTAACCCGACAAGAGTTCCCTACTAGTATTACATTCCATGATTCGTTCATCCCACATCGGTCATGATCCCAGCATTATCGTACGCCGCGCAGTGAAAAACGCAGCAAGTCCGTTCCCGCGGCACAGAACCGAATCATCACCCTATCCCTCCCCCTTCCCCCTTTACCCCTGTCCCCCATCACTCTCGTTCAGTCGTTCAGCACACTATACCGCGAGTACGCACCCCCCTTATTTCCCGCGCCCGCAAGGCCCTCCTCCGCGACCTTACCACTGACGTTCCGTCGTCCGAACAAACCACCACCGTTCCCACCACCACTGCCGATATCGTAGTCGTTACCCGAGGACACCTGGCGCGCACCGCCGACCATGATCGGCGGCGTGGCCGGCTTCAGCTCGCCGTACGGCTTCGCGTAGAACGCGTCCTCGTTCGTCTGGATTGAGGAGTTCCTATTCCCCCGCCGCCAGCCGCCGACCCCCAGCAGCGCCCGCGGCGCGCGTTCAGGTCCAGGTCCACCACCTCCGCGAGCGCGGCTGGCGAGCGCGGTCGGAACGGCGTCCTCTCCCTGGGCAGCGGGAGCGGGCTCTTCTTCTGGGGCGGCGTCGTCGTCGTCAAGGATGCGGCCGCGGGCGTCGGGTTCAGCCGCAGCGGGTGCGGGCGCAGCGCCCCCGTCACGTTGATGGGGCTGCTGGGCGCGTGCTCGTCGCCGGAGTCGGAGTCGAGGTCGGAGTCGGCGCGCATGGCGTCGTTCTCTCTATCCGAATCATCGTCGGAGTCATCGTCGTTGAGCGCGTACCGCTGGCTCAGCGCCTCGTACTGGCGCGGCTTCTGCCCCTGCTGCGCGCGCTTCTCCGCGGCGTTCATGGCGCGCTGGCGCTGCTGCGTCCGGTTGATCAGCGAGTCCGAGGTGTACCACGCCTCGGTGAACTTGGCCACGCGCGTCGGGCTCGCGTTGTGCGGCTGGATCACGCTGCTCGGACGCGTGGGCGAGGCCGACGGCGACGGCGAGCCCGGCGCATTCGTCTCGCGCAGCGGGATCTCCGTGTAGCTGCCGCGCTGCTGCGAGAGCGCGCGCGGCGGCGCTGACATGTGCTTTGACTTGACCTCAGGCAGTGCGGTACTATTGCGCGGCGAGTTGCCGAAGGTGATCTGGTACTGGCGGCTGGGGAGGTCCGAGCGTGAGTCGCGCTTGACGGAGGCGACCGAGTCCCGCGACCCCGAGCGCGTGTGCATAAAAGGGATGCTGGGGGGCCGGGAGAGGTCCTCGTACGGCGCTCCTGAGCTCCGGTGGTTCTCCAGCGGTGTCGACAGGCGCTTCGAGGTCTCCGAGATGGCGGTATAGCTGCTCGCCATGGAGGACTTGTTGCGCTTGTGGCTGACGCGCGAGGTGAGGTGGTCCTCGAGCGGGTTCATGTCCGGCGGCATGTTTGCGATTCGCCGGAACATCAGGGCGAGGTAGACCGAGATGCATAGCGAAACTATGTGCAAGCCGCCGGCGCTGAAGAGCGTGTAGTACTCGGCTTGGACTAGGTACTCGTTGAGCACCTTGGAAGATGCGAAAATAGTCTGCCATTCAGAGCCGTGGTTTTCGACGGAGATTGCGCCGAAAGCATATAAGGGCAACACGGCCAGGTCTGTGAAGGCCGCGAATGCTTGATATGCAGCAGATGAGGTGGGCGGTCTTGAGCCTGCGTGTCTTGAAAGATGCCACATGGCATAAACGCAACTGATAGCCGTAGCTCCCGGCTGATCGTCTTGTCAGTCTGAACATCTGAGAACTGTAAAGGTTATGGAGGCTGTACCGTAATTCTCATTACCCAACTCGTGAGGGTATCAACATTGGAGATCAGGATCATGAGGACCAGCAAACAGACGCCGCCAACCATCTCGAGTAGGCGAAGTCCGATTTGGACATATCTAGTCCATTTTATCCACGACTTGGTCGTACTGCTCATAGGTCGAAAATTGAAGGTTCGAGGTGTAAGAACCTCATGCGCACTTGATTGTCGCAAGTTAGTTACAGTTCATCATCTTACTCTGATCATGACTGAGAGGACAGGACTTACTCGGGGTGGCGGTTGAACGCAATGAGTGGCCCATCCTGCTTCTTCGGGCTTCTTGGCTTCGGTTCCCAGCTCGCTCTCGTGATAGCCTTCGGCTCGAATGGTTTGTCGGGCAATCTGGAATCGCGTCTGTCGTCGTCGTACAAGTAAGGTTGTTGAACCCCCATCTCTGCGATCACCTATTCCAGCACGGCTGAAATTTTGGTCGAGTCTCTATATGCGGAGGGGTAGAGGGAAGATCGGTTGGAATGTCTGGTCTTATTATTATAAAAGGTGGGAGGGAGTTACATCGCCTACCGCGCGGGACTGTAGGTGGGATGTTGCTATCTTGGTGGGCTCGAGGGAAATATAGTTGCCATGGCAACAGGCGGATAGACGCACCAACGTTACAGCTAACGCAGGGACCAGAGTCCACTAAGCATTTTGTGACGGTACAACATACGACGTACATACGTATTAAAATAGTTTCCGACATGTCACAGAAATAGATTTGTGAAATTAAATCTCCTCATCAATATATTCACTCTCACTCGGCAACATGGTGTGACTTGAAGCTTTTGATAATGTGTGAATTTGTGTAATCTACTTCTATTCCGTCCTTACTAGTATACTGACGGCGGTGTCGGACTTCGGCGTAGTTGGGCAAGGACCGAGAACACCAAAATTTCAACGTCATCGGTGAAACTGTTTCCCTTCAATAAGCTGTTGCGAATTGAAAACCATCTGCTTTATTCGGGTAACTCACTCTAGAATGCAACGTTGATTCTCTCTTTTTACTTCTTTATTATTTTAGATTGAGCGATGAATCATATAACTAGATCATGGCTTTGTGCGACTTGTGAGCGCAAAGCGATTAGAGGCTTGAAGTCTACTTCCATCACCTCTAGGAACTTATACTCCACGACGGCTAGCCGGCGCCATGATAGACCTCTGCGCATGGCCATCGTCGGCTCAGGCCCAGCTGGCTTTTATACTGCCTATAGAGTGATGTCCAAGACGCCCAACACCAGAGTTGATATGTTCGAGGCGTTGCCTGTACCCTTTGGCCTGGTGAGATTTGGTGTTGCGCCGGACCATCCCGAGGTTAAGGTATGAAATTATTGTGCTATAGTAGCACATTCATGACTGGCCTGATTTAATTGTTTTGTTGTACAGAATTGTCAAGAGAAATTCGAAGAAGTCGCCAGCTCACCGGGCTTTACTTTTATCGGGAATGTCGCGGTTGGCAACGCAGGCGACCATCTTGACCGATGCAACATTCCGCTGTCATCTATCCTGCGGCATTATGATGCCGTAGTCTTCGCATACGGTGCATCTAAGGACAGACAGCTTGGCATTCCTGGTGAGTCCGAATTAAAAGGGATTTATTCCGCGCGAGAGTTCGTGGGTTGGTATAATGGCCTGCCGGAGTATGCACACCTGAGCCCGGATCTCACGAAAGGGGACGAGGCCGTTATCATTGGCCAGGGTAATGTTGCGCTCGATATTGCTAGGATGCTCTTGGAGAACGTGGACGTTCTACGGAAGTCAGACATTACTGAGCAGGCTATCGAGACTCTTTTACAGAGTCGCATCAAGCGAGTTCACGTTGTTGGGAGGAGAGGTCCGATGCAGGTAGGTTCCCGTTATGGTCAACGGAGAGGACTGATTAGCTGATGATGTCTCTAGGCGGCTTTCACAATAAAAGAAGTTCGAGAGTTGATGAAACTACATGGAGTTGGTTTCCACCCCATTGACATGTCTCTCGTTCCCGACGAGGTTTCTAAACTACCCCGGGCTCGACGGAGACTGATGGAGATCATGGTCAAAGGCTCGACCACGCGAATTGACGATGCAGCCACCTCGTGGTCGCTGGATTTCTGCTTGGCGCCTACTGAATTTCTCGGTGGGTCAGATGGACAAGTGAAGAGCACGGTCTTTGAGCGTACATCTCTATCATCACCTTTCGATCCATCCTCGAGTGTATCTGGCACCGGGGAGAAGCTGGAAATACCCTCGTCCATAGCGTTCCGTTCCATTGGCTATAAATCTGTCGCATTGCCCGGATTTTCCGAAGCAGGAATTTTATTTGACGATAGGAAGGGTATCATTCAAAACGATGGGATGGGTCGTGTGCTACAGGATAGTGCCACTGCAAGTGATGCGCAGCACAACAAGTCACATCTGCCAGGGGTCTACTGCGCGGGATGGGTCAAGAGAGGGCCAACAGGCGTCATCGCCTCTACTATGGAAGATGCATTCTCCACCGGCGATGCCATTGCTTCCGATTGGAATGCCGATGCGCCGTTCCTCGGCAGGGAAAGCAGCTCCGGTTGGGAAGCGCTGCGGACGGAAATCGACCAGAGCAAATGCCGGGTCATTCAGTGGGAGGAGTGGAAGCGGATAGACAAGGCGGAGAAAGAGCGAGGCCTACAGTTTGGAAAAGAAAGGGAAAAATTCACGAGCACAACGGAGATGCTGTCTGCTGCAAAATGAGAGATGATACCCTCGCGGGCGGTTGTAACATATTATACTCATCTATGCATTTTTCAACTTTTCGGTCAACTCAGGGACCACGTCAAATAGATTTCCGACTAAACCCACGTCTGCCACTTGGAAGATGGGCGCCTCGGCATCCTTGTTAATAGCCACGATCACCTTACTGTCCTTCATGCCCGCCAAATGCTGAATTGCGCCGGAAATACCAACAGCGATATATAGCTTAGGCACAACGACCTTTCCTGTTTGACCGACCTGTAGACTATTGTCGGCGTATGCGCTGTCGACCGCGGCACGAGAGGCTCCCACAGCGGCGCCTAGCGCATCCGCGAGCGGAAGCATAATATTGTCGAAGTCCTCCTTCGACCCCAGACCTCTGCCTCCGGAAACGACCTTATCGGCGGCCGTCAGCTCCGGCCTGTCCGACTTGGTCAGGTCCTCGGACACCCACTCGGAAGTTGCTTTCGCCTTGGGATTATCACCGCTCTCGATGACGGCGGAGCCGCCCTGGGCCTCGGCGGCGGGGAAGGAGGTGCCTCGAACTGTGATGACCTTGATCGGATCGGAGGACTCGACGGTGGCAATGGCGTTTCCAGCATAGATAGGCCGCACGAATGTATTCTCGTTCTCAATAGCGGTGATGTCAGATATTTGTTGCGAATCGAGAAGCGCGGCGACCCGCGGCATTACATTCTTGCCAAACGCTGTGTTTGCCGCAACGACGTGTGTGTAGCCGCCGTTCTTGATATTCTTGACTAACAAGGGGGCGTAATTCTCTGGTAGACCCTAACAAAGGAAAATGAACGTCAGTATACAGTTCACTCTATAAGGAAAGTTGACATTGACCCATTGCATACCTTGTCATACGCAGCATGGTCCACGGCAATTATCTTCTCAACGCCAGCCACCTTAGCAGCCTCCTCTGCCACAGAATTGATGTTACTCCCGGCCACGAGCGCGTGTATAGAACCTCCTATCTGCTTTGCGGCTGTAATTGCGCTCAGGGAGCCGGGATTGAGCTTGCCATCACGCTGTTCGAGCACGGCTAGCGACGATAATAATCTTCGCAACGCCGAGGGACTGAAGGGACTGGAGGAGGGGCTCGAGAATGCCAAAGTAGAGCGTGGCAAGTTGCCAACACCACTAAGGATTGACCGTCGCGCTGCGGAAAACATCTTGTCTTGCAGCTTACAATTGAATTGTCGCGACTCTTCCGCTCCGCATAGACAGGACAGGCTAGAAAGAGTCGGAGGCCGAATTCGGTCAATGGCAAGTCCTCGTCCTCGTCATATGCGGGTGTCGGCGGCCCCATTGACATTTTGCCGAGGGAGCTCCACTGCGTAGCACCCAGCTGCGATAGATGCATAACATTCTCGTATGAATATAGCCCCGGATACTAGGTATCCGGCACCTATGCAATAAGAAAGGGTGGGGCCCGACTGCACTGTTGTGGACATGCACGTGACGCCGCCAATCAATTTTATTTTCCCATGCGCATGGGCCAGTTCTTGGTCCGATGCACTCCAGCCTGCCAGCTTACATTCACTTCGTTAGTTGCTCAGTCGCGCCGAAATTATTTCTCCAAACACGCGATCGATCCAGCCTCATCGCATCGAGTGCATTGATATCCATCCATTTTCAACCATTCGCCGAGGCGCTTATCAGAACTTCAACTCTGTCATTCCTGGATGAGCTTTCGCAAATAGGATTCCGCCCCTTGCGACACACCGCGCCTGTTTTTTTCAATTGCGGTGCATCATCACCAATCGAAATCCCCTTTTCCTTTCCTTTCCTTTCCCTTCGTCAGCTTCCCGTTTTCAAGGCCCCCAATACCTCGAAGATGGAAGACGATCACGTCAATTATGGCTCACCAGCCAATGCTGCCACGCCGGGCAGTAATCCCATCCTAGCGCAGCCGCCCCTTCAAACCGATGCATCAAGCGCGCCTCAACATTCCGGAGGTGAGTTGCCCATGCGCTGACAGCCGTGATGCGACGTACTCGATCTGACTAAATTAACGCGCGCCCTAGATGTGCACATGTCCGAGGTTCCTTCGTCTGAGCCTGTCATTAAGCAAGACAGCACCACCCCTGCTCCTGCCGGTACCTCTGATAACCCACTTGATGCTCCCGCTGCACCGCCTGCTGAGACCACCCTAGCAAAGGAAGATGAGGAGATGGGTGAAGCCCAGGCGGAGCCTAAGGACGGACAATCACAGGACAAGGATGGCGACGAGGCTGTTGCTGGCGCCGATGGTGGCCCTCAGGAAGTCAAGTCCAAGGAAAGCATCGAGAACGCTGCGCGCGAACACCTCATCTCCCAGACCCACGCCATCGTTCTCCCGAGCTACAGTACGTGGTTTGACATGAACGACATCCACAACATCGAGCGCAAGGCACTGCCGGAGTTTTTCAACAACCGTAATCGGAGTAAAACACCACACGTATACAAGGACTATCGCGACTTCATGATCAACACCTATAGATTGAACCCCATCGAATATCTAACTGTAACCGCATGTAGGCGGAATCTGGCAGGCGATGTTTGTGCCATCATGCGCGTCCACGCTTTCCTAGAACAATGGGGTTTAATTAATTATCAAGTACGCCTCCCACGAGTTTACCTATTCTAATGAACATATTGCTGATGCGTTACAGGTTGATGCTGACCAACGTCCTTCTCAAATCGGACCACCATTCACTGGCCACTTTCAAGTTATCTGCGATACCCCTCGTGGGCTTCAGCCTTGGCAGCCATCTGCGGATCCAATTGTACTCGAAGGCAAGAAGATCCAAGACACTGACCAGAAGGCCAACGCGGCCGCCACTGCTGCGGGCGAGCGTAATTTAGAGATCGGGCGAAACATATATGAGGCGAATGCGAAAGGAGCGAAACTCACCAAGTCCGAAAGCAAGACAAATGGCGAGGCGGCAACTACTAACGGTACCTCAAGCGCTTCCCCAGGCGCAGATGATAGTTTGAAGGCACCGATAGTTAAGGTCTACTGCCAAAACTGTGGCGTCGACTGCACCCGCGTTTACTATCACCTTCCTGAGGCTAACTCCCCTAACAAGGCGAAGTATGACGTCTGTCCTAGCTGCTACCTGGAGGGTCGGATACCCAACAACCAGACCAATAACCAGTTCGTCAAGATGGAGAATAAGGCTTACTCTACGATCTTGGATCGGGACGCCCCGTGGACTGATGCTGAAATTCTTCGCCTCCTGGAGGGCTTGGAGAGATTCGATGATGACTGGGCCGAGATTGCTGAGCACGTAGGCACGCGCACCCGAGAGGAGTGTGTCCTACAGTTCCTCCAACTGGATATCGAGGACAAGTACCTTGAGTCTGAAGCTCCTATCCACGCTCCAACGGGTGTCTCCATGCTTGGAAAGCACGGCGGCCACCTTCCATTCAGTCAGGCTGACAACCCCGTCATGTCCGTCATTGGTTTCTTGGCTAGTCTCGCAGATCCGAAGACCACGGCGGCGGCGGCCAAGAAGTCAGTGGAAGAACTTCAGCAAGGGCTGCGAAGCAAGATCGAGGGCAGCGAAGTATCCAAGGTGAACGGAAAGGGCAAGGAGAGAGAGGACGATTCCATGGAGATTGACGTTCGCCATGAGACCACGACTACTACCACGACCACAACTACCACCGCATTGGCCAACATACCGCTGGCTGCCATGGGTGCTCGTGCTGGTGGTCTAGCTTCTCATGAGGAACGAGAAATGACTCGCCTTGTCTCTGCGGCGGTGAATGTCACCCTACAAAAAATGGAGCTGAAGTTGAAGTACTTCGACGAGATGGAGGGTATCTTACAAGCAGAGCGACGTGAGCTCGAGAGAGGTCGGCAACAACTATTCCTCGACCGCCTCGCTTTCAAGAAGAGGGTCCGGGAAACCCAGGCCGGCCTTAAGAATGCCGCTGTCAACGGTGGAGACATCAAGGTGGACGGCAACGGCTTGACATTCACGTCCGCGCCTTCGTTAAGTTCCATTCAGCCGCTAGGAAGCGACGGCAGTATTAAGAGCTACGAGGCCTAATTGACCACCTAGTGCAGGAGGAATAATGGGAAGATCCGGGTGTCGGTGGCGAATTAAGGTATTCTCCGGGGAAACTTGGCTTGTGATTTTTTAATTGCTTTGGCGTTTTGAGTGAGGGTTACTGCTGCTCATCTGCTCGTTTGCCCCCCCTTCCCGAAGGCTTTCTGTGCGAGTATAGTACCGAGAAAATGTATTATCAGTCAACCATAAATAGGACACACATCCATGACAAAATGGATAGATTTTTTTTTTCTTCCTGATTATTGACGTGGCTGATGATTAGCCAGTTGGGTATCGTAAATGTAGAGGAACCTTTCTACCAAATAAAGCTCCTAAAAGTTCATGAATTACATACTCATGTGTTCATCTACAGCCGTTCCATATCATCGTGACTCGTAGATCTGATCTGCAATATACTGTACCCCTTCACCGAGGACTATACACAAACTCCCACTCGCTCCGGTACCCAACACAATCCCTCCAATCTGGGCCTCCTACATCAGCCACCCCCGACCTCCCCCTCGTCTTCGACTCCGCCCTCCTCTTCTCCTCTGCCATCTCACCACCACCACCGCCACCATGGTAACCCTCCCCGCGCAACACGCCCCATAACCGCGCCTCCTCGCGCACGCTGGCCCGCGCATCAAAGGCCTCGGCTTCGGCCTCGGCGCGGTGCTCCGCTTCGATGCGGCGCCGGAGCGCCTCCCGGGCGCGCGCGGTCCCGGTGTAGTTGAGGGATGAGTAGGTTAGCGCTTCCGTTAGGTCCTGGTCTACGCCTGCGGGACCGAGGGAAGTGGAGCTGGTGTCGGACATGTGGGTATCTTCTTCGTCTTGGTAGGATTGCTCTGAGTCCGTGGAGGAGGGGGAGGAGATTATGGGTGTGGTGGGGAGGGAGGTGGTAGGGATGGGTGATTGGGGGAGTGAGTGGGTGGTTTGGAGGCCTAGGAGAGCTTCTACTTCGGAGTAGGGGAGGATGTCGGGTTCGGATTCGTCTTCTTGTGCCTCTTCCTCGTCCATGTCTGTTCCGACGTAATCTTCGTCCTCCTCATCCTCGCCCTCGCCCCAATCGCTCCCAGTATCATCATCTTCTTCTCCCCCCACAACAGACAGATCATCCGCTTCATCATCCACGGCTGACTCCTCCCCCCTATTACCACCATCACTACCAGCAAACACATCCAACCTCAGCCGCCTCGGCGCTCGCGCCCACCACTCCCGCGCATCCCCCCGCATCCCCACGGACGCGACCGCAGCCCGCACATCCCTGGCCTTCACGATATCGCGCACGCGCCCCCTACTTTCCCCCGCCCCCCGCCGCGCCCGGATCCGCGACTCCGCCACGAACAGGGCTGCCGCCACCAGGCGCCGCGTCACGCTTACGGTTAGGGCATGGAAGTCCGCTAGCGCCGTCGCGCGGATCGCTGGGGGTGCTGGTAATGGTGATGGGGAGGATACGTGGCGCCAGTTGTTCTCGAGGATCGAGGAGTTCATGAATACGCGCTCCGAGAGGCGGAGCCAGGTGGGGAGGGCGAAGAGGTCTGCGAAGGGGGGCTCGCCTTTTTCTCCTCCCCCTTCTCCTCCTCCTTCTTGCTGGTGCTGGCGTAAAGTGTGCCGACTAACAACCCACCACCCCTCCCCCCACCGCCTGGCCTCAACACCCGCCTCGTGCGCCTCCACGCGCGCCGCCACCGCGTCCGCGGCGCCCTCCAGCGCGCGCCCGAGCTCCGCGCCCACCTCCACGGCCGCGGGGACGTCGACCGCGCGCACGGTGCGCCGCCGCTTCCCTTCGTCGCGCTGGCGCGCGCGCGAGGCTGTCGCGAGCAGGGACAGGTACTGTCGGACCTCGGGCTCGCTCTTGCTGCCGCCTATGCGCGACGCCATCCCGGGGATATCGTCCCGGCCTAGACGGGCTAGGGCCGCGAAGAAGGAGCGCTTCTCGGTGGTGCTCCAGGTCACGGCGCCGAGCTGGCTGGGCGGGAAGGGGGTTTGGGTGCTGTTGCTGGTGGTTGTGGTGGGGAAGGGGTAGTCCTCTTGCACGATGCCGGAGGCGGCGTCTGTGATGTCTGTGTTTAGGAGGGTGAGGTATTGGGGGTTGAAGGGGCCGCGAGGTCGCTTGGGGGCTGGGGTTAGGGGGGTGCTGTGGTGCTGGTGATGGTGGCGGCGTTTCCGGGAGGTGGTACTGCTGCTGCTGTCGTTGCTTGATGAGGCTTCTGTTGGTGATACTCCGCTGTGCAGGGAGGCATTGTCGTCCTCTAGATCCATGGCTGGATGTGACGGATGGTGTTAATAAGAGTGTTGTGGTGAGCTGTATGCAACTATCCGTAGCTGTGATGAGATATCTCTAACCTCGTGAGAATAGAGATGGCTTTGGAGTGAGACGGTTCGTCAAACTTTTGGTGCTTTCATCATGTCTCATCTAGTATTCGTTTTTTATAATAGAAAGGAAATTGACTCTTTACTCTTTTGCTTTACTGTCGATGAAGTAGAAGTTGGTCAGGTTCACCTCTTTTCAACAAAAGCGTGATACCAAATAACCCCGTTAATTGCTTATCCGTTCCCAGTATCACAATATCTAGGATATTTAGGGAATCGGAGAAGAAAAGGCTTTTCGTATGAAAATAAAAAGAAAGCAGGAAATTTGACTCCATCATTTCGAAGACACTCAAATAATCGGTCTCTCATGATATAATTATCTGGCTTCTACAATTTTATAGATTCGTTCCTAGTTGAAACGCCGAACGTCTTCTACGGGTTAGTTTCATATCGGGCGCCACCCGAAATTGAATGCAAGGTTTACCTCTGCTCACGAGCCTCAAATCTTGTTCCGACCTCCACCATACCATCATCAATGAGGATGTGCCATGCTACGTCTATCGACAAGATGGTTATTTTCAACAAGGTCGTTGCAGCGACTCACGCCAAAAAGACCCTACCCGGGCTTTTTCTCAGTCACTAACGTAACGTATGCAACGGCTGCATCGCCCTCGTTTCAGCAGGTCCGCCTCCGTGATTATCAGGAGGAATGTATTCAATCTGTCCTAAAGTCCTTAGAGAATGGACATAAGCGACTTGGTGTATCACTAGCAACCGGTGCTGGGAAAACCATCATTTTCACCCAGCTAATTGATCGGGTTAAGCCCATGTCAAAAGAGGCCAGCGGAACCCTGATCTTGGCCCATAGACGAGAACTTGTTGAACAAGCAGCTAGGCACTGCACCACTGCTTACCCTAACAAAACTGTTGAGATAGAAATGGGCAACATGCATGCATCTGGCGCCGCAGACATCACCATTGCTAGTATACAGAGCATCACCTCGGGAGATCGCATCAGCAAGTTCAATCCTGGGCGGTTCAAGCTTGTGCTTGTCGACGAAGCGCACCACATTGTTGCCCCTGCATATCTGAGAACCTTGGAGCACTTTGGCCTTCATACAAAGCAGGAGGATTCTCCGGCTCTTGTTGGGGTATCTGCTACGTTCTCCCGTTTCGATGGACTGAGCCTGGGTACTGCAATCGATGAAATAGTGTACCACAAAGATTATGTCGACATGATAGGGGAGAAATGGCTTTCCGATGTCATCTTCACAACCGCCCACTCTACTGCCGATCTCACAATGGTCAAAAGCGGAAGCAACGGCGACTTTCAACCAGGCGAATTATCCAAAGCGGTGAACACGAACCAAGTGAATGAGATCACCGTCCGAAGCTGGCTGGCGAAAGCTTCTCAAAGGAAGTCGACACTTGTCTTCTGCGTAGATCTCGCCCATGTCGCCGGGCTGACAGCAGCTTTCCGACAACATGGGATCGATGCCAGATTCATCACAGGAGACACTCCAAAGCTCGAGAGGAGTGATCGCCTAGAGACTTTCAAGCGCGGGGAGTTTCCAGTTCTCGTCAACTGTGGTATCTTCACCGAAGGAACCGACATTCCAAACATCGATTGCGTTGTTCTAGCCCGCCCGACTCGTTCACGCAACCTGCTAGTCCAAATGATAGGAAGAGGCATGCGTCTTCATCCAGATAAGACAAATTGCCATATCATCGACATGGTATCCAGTTTGGAAAATGGTGTAGTAACAACCCCCACGCTTTTTGGTCTCGATCCCTCTGAGTTGGTCGATGAAGCATCAACGGATGATTTGCGTGGCTTAAAGGAAAAGAACCTACAAGAGAGGAAAGAGGCCGAGGTTGAAAGGACTGAACAGGCTTTAGCGGCATCGCCAGGGGCTCCAAACGAGGAATTGAAAGGCAATATCACTTTTATCGAGTATGATTCCGTGCTCGACTTGGTTGCAGACACTTCTGGCGAGAGGCATATTCGCTCGATCAGCCAGAACGCCTGGGTGCACACCCAACCGGATAAATACGTACTATCTGGTCCTAATGGAACGTTTATAAGATTAGAAAAAGAGGACGGCATGTTTGTAGCTTACGAGGTTAGGGCTCTTCCGGTCGGAGTATCAAAAAGAACAAAATCTCCCTTCGCTGCCCCGCGCCTTTTGCTTGAAGCGTCCACATTGTCTGACGCAGTGCACGGTGCCGACAAGTACGCATCTGAAAGGTTCCCTCGTACACTCATCTCAAGACATCAGCCCTGGCGGCGGGGTCCACCAACAGATGGTCAGCTGGAGTTCTTGAACAAATTTCGAGGAGAGGGCAACAAGCTAAAGCCAACTGATATCACTAAGGGGAAGGCTGCAGACATGATATCAAAAGTGCGACACGGGGCTCGAGGACGCTTTAGAGCTCTTGAAGCTGATCAGCGCAGAAAGCAACGGCAGCAATTGGCACAGGAACAGAAAGAAGCCATGCGACTTCGAGAAAATGTTACTGTTGGGCCATTGTCTGCGTGAGCGCATGAAAGCTAGTTGACTTCAAACGTGAATGACGGGATTGTTCTAGTCGAGTGCTGGAACTGATGGTTCGCCTGTTAATTGTTCGAGTGGTCCTTGAGGGCGAGATGAGAAACGAGTGAATTCGGCGTTACCTTCATTGACCAATGTTTGCGCACACAACAACACCCTTTCCAGTTTAGTATCCAAACAATCCACATACCTTTAATCTGATAGTAGAGCTTCGATTGTCTCCATTCACCTTTCCCTGCACGTGCCTGACCCAAATTCGTGCTATTGTTTCTACCTACGTAAATATATCTACACCAGGACCAGATCACTAATCGGGATTCTCCCAGGGTGTCTTACGTTTGTGTTGTCACCATATTACATGTCATTGTTTGTTCTCTCTCCATCACAGGACCATCAGGCCAAGACGTCATGATGGCTACTCAAGACTGCCGTGGTGACGCGGGAGCGCACGTTCAGCACGTCCTTAGACCCCCTCCTTCATCCCATGTCCATCCAACCTCAACTACCGCCTCAGGCGAAGATTCCAGAGTCGGGAGTATGTCAGAGTCTCTACTCTCGGGTCCTCCACAGGGCCTATGGCCTGAGCCAATGGTTCTACCTCGCACTATAGACAAGTTGCCTGACAGGCCAGAGCGAGCCATGGCAACTACAACATACGCGGATGCGAGGAATGCAGTACTTGAAGATCTATCCGGATGGACCAGATTCCCGCCTCCGCCTACCGAAGCGTTTGAAGCGATTCACCTCACGCAGTCCCCGTATATCGCCTCTACCGAGAAACTACGCGACGTGGAGAAGATCACAGATGAGCATATCCAACAATCGACTGCTCTCCGTGCGTGGATTATTGAGAAAGAAAAGATTAGAAAAAACCTCGGCATCATAGAGGAGGATTATACGAATGTCAGTCTTCTGAAGATCTACGAACGGATTGCGAAAGAAGCGCCAGATCATTATACTCGGACGTATGCCAAGATCCAGGCGGCAAACTTTGCGAGGGAGCTGCTGCCAGACCACGAGAAATACGTCGAAGAAGACCGGGCACTTACCACTGACATCGGTAGCACATATGCCGACTTCCTAGATATCAAACGCTACGAGAAACACGCCTCACTACGTCGACAGCATTCCGAGACCTTAAAACAGCAACAGATACAGCCACAGCCCAAACAGAAGGAGTCTAGGGCCGAGCAGTTGCTAGGAACTGCTGCACGACGTTCCTCCCCCGCCCTGCCAACAGATAGTAATCTCTACTTCGTCGGCGCGCCTCCAAAGCTGACCAAGAAGCCCTTCGACCAGGCCGTGGCCGCCGGTCTCGAAGAAAACGCAGGCGCAAAACGCCACCGGGGCTCATCGGGAACAGACACGCCGCCCATTACCTGGAGACCGTGGTGGGATGTCGACGTGCCGGACTGGTTCGAGGTGCTGGAGGAAGGGAAACAGGTCATCGAGAACCGGGACGTCCACACCCGCTACCGCGACCTACTCAACCTCATCAACCAGTTGACACACTCGATGGAAACGTGGGACGCGCGCGAGATGGCCAGAAAGCCGGAGTGGGACAAGCAGTGGCACGAGCCCGACCCCAGGTGGCCGTACACGAAGCGCCAGAAGCACGGCGGCTGGTGGAAGTGCCGGGGCGGCCCCGACGCGCCCAATATCGAACGCGCGTGTCTTCTGTGCCACTCGCAGCAGCAGCAGAATATGGCTTCGAAAGCAACTGCCAAGTTGAATCCTAGGGAGACGTATAATCGGATTTTCAAACTCATTTCGAATGCTATGGATGTTATCGGTCAAAGGGACAAGGAGATTGTCCTCGCACACATGTTCAAGTACGATCAAGAGGCTAAGGAGGAGGAGCTGCGGATGCGGGATTTGCACCGCGGCCTTGGAGAGCTTACTTTGCAGGACGTCCAGCAGACGTCGGGCTCCATGTCGGACCAAGATGACGGGTTCGTTATGGTCTAAACACGGTTTGAGATGTCGATAGGTGAGTCGTCTAGGGCGGTTCTAGTGCTGGTGGCCTTGCATAGGCTTTCCGGTCACGGGCAGATAACGAGCAGATATTGTAATAGCAGCAGAATCGAGGCAGGGTGCCAAGCTGGAACAGTGTCTTCTGGAAAATTCTCTTCTGGGCTATGGACTGGCTGTCCCGCCTGCAAAGTTGTTACCAAAATTGTCGTATAGGGGGATGGAAGGGATACGCGGATGTAAATGTTTTCGAGATACCCTGTGCTGATATTCACGAACCACTCTAGATAGGAACGCCTAAGAGAAGACTTTGTGATTTATCCAGTAGCAAATGCCTTTGCAATTATATATATTCTAGTGTCTTGTTTCTGGAACTCATTCGTAGCTTGAAATACCTTATGTAATGTTAAAGACCTTGGAGTACAGACAGCAACGCCGCCGCCTAAGGTGAGCATATAAAAGTCCCCTAGATACTGTAGATAGACCGTAGCATATAAACTAGTACAACGCTGACCATTTATGCCCTGATACCCTTTTGGAAGATGGTGATTAAATCGTATACCAGCTAGCCCACACACTGTCATACCCTCTAAGAACTTGATCGATCAATCTACTCCTTAGGTTAACACTGCTCCTGTATTATCCATGACAGGATCATAAGGTTTGGTGTATATCACAGTTACAGTGCTTGCAATGATCGTTTTAGGCGCTGCCATGATCACTCTAGTTGTTGTCACTTAGAATTATGTAAAGGTCTAAGATCTAATAAGATCTAAAGGATCTTTAGTAGCTTAAGAAATCCCTATTTAAGTAAAAGAGCTCTCGGGACAACTATTACTCCGAGCTCCATTTGCTTACGCGTAAGGCGCTACCTAGGTATCATTAATACCCCTATCGTAACAATGTATATATACTTGGATATCGTTGTTTCAAAGCCGAGCACTCCAAGGCAATAACCGCACCAGGCGTAGAATTATATTTTACAGAGAAGTAGTAGATTCCAGGTGATCGGCTACAGTAGCAGGATAATTAATAGCTATGGCATGTTATAATGTTACATTTTCGTTGCAGCTGAATGGCGGTTGCAAAGTAGGATAACTCACCCCGGCATCTGATTTGGGAGCCTCGTGGCTTTTCGATGAGAGCGAACTTCTTTGTGGGTGCCTGGTTGGTGTACAGATATCAGAAACACAAACGGAGTAGTAAGGCACTAAGCGTTGCCTGTCAATTACATGCCTTTTAATTAGAATGCTACTATATCTCAGAATCGCCGCGTCCAACCATCATAAAATCAAACCAGGAGCAGGGCAACTTGATGTCAAAAGTTAAATGAGAGCCAGATTCCTAGTCCAATGGCTGCAGCCATCGTTTCAAAGGAGTGATATCAACCACATTCCCTATTCATCCGATGTCAAAAGTTAAATGAGAGCCAGATTCCTAGTCCAATGGCTGCAGCCATCGTTTCAAAGGAGTGATATCAACCACATTCCCTATTCATCCTCATTTGCCTTCTTAGAAATTGATATTGGTTCCAGCCATACAGCAGCCAAGGAGGCGTAGGTTAACCGAGTCTCAATAAGTCAAGCAAAATGCAATCCTCGGACTTAATCATAGACACATATTGCTACGACCATAGGACCTCTTAAGCCTCGCCTTGTCGTGACACGAAACATATGTGGTACACGTATATCTAAATCGAGGACCTCACGTTTTACTGCAGTGCCACATTGAATATTAAACTGCACTTTTTGTAGTATCATAATCCTTCTGGGCTGATAAAACAACAAGGCGAAATCAATGCGAAGGGCTAATCTTACAAACCTTGTAGCTCGAGATGCCTATCACGTCTCAGTATATTGCATATTATGATGATCCTTCTGTGGTGATAAAACAACAAGGCGAAATCGATGCGTAGGACTGATCTGAAAAAATTTGTAGATCGAGATGTCTGTTATGTCTCAGTATATAAAAGGCTAGATGATAATTGACCAGATTCTTCTTCTACCTAAGCGTTACTCTTTTCCTGAACATCACTATTGCGTTCATTTTAAGAACCGAAGAAGGCATCCGCAAAACACCATAAGGCTATCGCAGGGAGAATCCAAGCTTCGTCGTGCTACAAACACGAAGTCTGAAGTACACGTTATGGAGAAGGCTAGAAAAAGGGAGAAACTACCGATTCTATTCGGGTTGTTTGTCTCGAATACTATCGCCACCTGTCTCACAGTACTGACATCGCGAAGTTGGGTTGGTCCGAGGTACATAGCGACCATGATTGCTCAGAGTCCGAGTGCAGTTGGCATTGTTGTCCAGATCATATCGCATATTCTTGGTCTCATTTTCGTACAAGCGTTGTGTGAGTGATTATCCGTGTGTCCTTGCACCTTCAAATTAACCAATTGTAGGCATCACCTTGAATCTGACTGCCCGTCTTCGATTGGCAACTCATAGCCTAACACTCGAAAGCCTCAAGCTGATGAATGCCCTGTGTGGAAACAGAATAGACTGGACAGTCAGGCACACTTATCTCGGGATCTCACTTTGCTTTATAACCCTCAATATGCTCCCAGCTGCTCTCTGGGCAGGTGCCATAACCCCCTCCCTAACTACCAGATCAGAAGAGTATTCTCTATGTGTGCCTCATTACTCGAACACGTTTGGGATTCGGGGTGCCACGCTTGACAACAGCAGCTATACCACGGTCGATTCTCGCGGCACTTTCACATTCTTTCCCCAAACCAATCTGCCCGGGTACATTATAGATAATGCTCGTGATGCTATTAGCCCATCTGGTGACCACAGTTCTCATGCAAAGCTGGATAAATCTGGTTACATTTATACGACTAGAAGCTTTGGGGTGGGCTCAGTAGCTGGATTGACCGACTCTTTCGTCACACCAGCAACGGCGTATCAATACCGTGAGACTGGGCTTAAAACATCAACTAGTTGCATTTATAATGACACATCTGCCGTCTACTTGGCAAAGTTCCAAATACCTGATGACTGGAACTGGTCCGTTCAAATCTACAATTCACAAGGCTGGCTGCCTAACGGAGGTGCAACGACGAGTGCGGCCGCGGCCACGAATGATACAATGGCTTTCACTCTAGGTGCAGCCTCTGTGGGCTCTGTCGGCTATGTTGCACTGGCAGCGTACCCAATAGACGGAAATATCTCGAGAAGCAACTATGCTAGCCTACACAAGATACAATGCCAAGTCTTCTTCGACCCTTACGAATTTCTAGTAGCTGTTAACACAACCTCTAGATCAATCGCAGTTGTGCCGCAAACTCCAGCGCCGGCTTTTGACAGCAACACGGCACTCGCTGAAAACACAATAAATCGATTGAACAGCTTAGCCTCTATAGTAATTACAACGCAGTGGACATCCCTGCTAGGTGATTTATTCCAAAACAACGTCCAAAACGTAGCTCGACTTAAGGGCTCCAGCAATGCCACAACGTTTGAGGGGGTTGGTACTGCTATCGAGTCGATGCTCGATAACATACTTCAAGCGACCTCGGCCGCCCAGCTCGTGGTACTTAACGACACACAAACAAGCACGGCCGAGATCCGGTCATTAAGCTTTATGTTGGGCAATCCCATGTACACCTACGGGATTCTCTCGCTTAACATATTTGCTACCTTGATATACATTATCGAATTTATTCGAACCCGAGTATGGCGAGGTGCTCCCCGCTTCGACTTTATGGATATCAAAGCTGTCATTCTGAATGCTTTGGTTCCCGGCAACGACATCGTGAAGCAGGCAAGCAATCTCGATGACTCTGTACTCGGGAGTACCCAGGTGACTCTCGCGAGAAGTCAGGATGGTACTCTGCTGTCCTCGCTGAATGGGTCGACAGAACAAAGCTCCACCATCCGTCTATTCAATAAGATACGACGGAGCAAATCGACTTCATCGACAAGTGCATCGATTACCCCATCTATCTCGGAAAGAAACCATGGACAAGATCTGATACCTCATCTCGTTGATAGCCACGCACAAGCATTTAGACAATCTTCTACACAATATACTCGATCATCCCTGACACTCAACCAGAGACATTCTTGTTGATTAGAGGACAACATCATATATCATCTTTGCGAGTTAGCCATTAGTTAGAACATGGTACATTTCATATTATCTGACGATATTTAAGAAGTAATGAGGATTGAATTAACCTTGTTGAATAAGTAGCGAGAGGTACCTGTATCGTTCACCCGATTCCTTGTTGTTTCTTTCATTTGTATTTTGAAGTTTCGCAAGTCTACTTGGGAGTGACATGGGATTCCATTTTCTCACATATTTTCACTAGTCACTGACCTGTGCAACTGTAGAGAACGGAATGTTTTTTCAAAGTCTCGGATTACCACTCAATGTTTGTTAGCATAGGATAACCATAGTTTCATAGAATCTCATCGACTATGTCGCAACAAGCTAAAAGTGAGGTTTGGTTTGAGTGACGTGTAGCAGGAGACCAGGCTGCCAGGGAAATAAATTGAATAGGTAGAATTTCCATTATGCATCTAACAAATATAAACGGTATCAAATTTCAATAAAGCGTTAGAGAGAATTGCCGAAGATCTGCCTTGGTGACATGACAGAAGGGTATCTCGGATTTGTAACAGTGGCAAGGATTCCAGGTACATCCATGAGGTGCTCCAGGGCTGCTTTTTATATGTAAGATCGGCGTGGTCGGGCCGGGCTTTGCCGCTGGTGGTTAGCGTGGAAATCTGAAGGCAGCTTAGGTGATGATGTAGGCATTTTCTTCTGTTGAAATATGTCCAAGCTTCAAATTCAATTACTAAGGCGAGGATTGAAGCTGCCTCCGGTGAGGCAATGGACATTTTCTTCTAGGGCCCACTGTCGTATATATCATTTTTTCACCATCTCTTCTCCCTCTTTTCTAATACACCAGTTGTGAGTTTCCTGCGTTCGCCGATTCGCATAGGTCGTCTCCTCCGGCCTCCGGTTATCGCCTCCTCGAAATTTTTTTTCCTGGCGGCAAGCTCTCGCAAAGCTTTCGACCATGCTGTGTCGACAACGCCTGCCACGGCAACTTGCTGTGCCAGCCTCTTCAAGATTTACTCTTAAGCCTCGATTACCATATTCCCCGCGCCCATACTCGATAATTATCCCCACACGGCTCTACGAGCCTCGGGTCGCGTGCTCGAGACCGTCGCAAGCCTCGAGAACTGGCGCTGTATCGTATGCAAGCTTTTCTACCTCGGCTACAAGACGGAAAAAAGAAGATAAGGACTTCTTCGACGGACCAGTAGAGCCACTATCAGAGGAGGAAGCCAAAGCGAATCGCGAGAAAAAGGCCGAAGAAAAAAAAGAGGCGGAAGTGAGTACTGAGGCGAAGAATTCCACCGATGAAAAACCAGCGTCCGGCGACAAGCAGAGTGAGAAACAAAGCGAGAAACTGGGCGATAAGCAAGGTGACAAGCCAGGCCAAGGAGATGCGCAAGATGGCAAAGGCAGCAGTGCCGCCGGCGGTGCGTCATCGGGGTCGGGAAACGATGCGCCTGGAGATGGAGGCCGCAGAGGTCGCAAGTCAGCAGCCGACAAAGCGCTACAGAAACCCGTAGTACCCGACGTCTATCCCCAAGTCATGGCGATCCCTATAGCGAAGCGCCCTTTATTCCCCGGATTTTATAAGGCAATCACGATTAAGGACCCCAATGTCTCCAACGCCATAATGGAAATGATCAAGAGGGGGCAGCCCTATGTGGGCGCATTCTTATTCAAGGACGAGAATGCCGATGAGGATGTGATTCGAGACCCGGCCGATGTCTACGAAACCGGAGTGTTCGCGCAAATCACGAGTGCATTTCCGGTACACGGAGAACATTCTAGCCTCACAGCTATCTTATACCCACACCGAAGAATAAAGTTATCCACCTTAATACCTCCCCATTCCCAGGAGCCTAAGAAGGCCGAGCCTGAACCGGAACCTGTGCCAGAACCAATACCAGTCAAGAAGGAAGAGGAGCCGACTCAAGAGAAGAAGGGCGATGTGGTCGCGAGCTTCGAGGAGAGCGCTGTGGGACCGAAAACCGATACCTCGCCCGAGAAGTACGAGCCAACATCATTTTTGCGAAAATACCCAGTCAGTCTTGTCAACGTGGAGAACCTATCTGAGGAACCATACGACCCGAAAGCCCCCGTCATTCGGGCCGTGACAAACGAAATCGTCAACGTGTTCAAGGATGTCGCTGCGGTTAATAGCCTATTTAGAGATCAAATATCGACTTTCTCCATGAGCCAGTCAACAGGAAACTTCATGGCAGAACCATCGAAATTGGCTGATTTTGCTGCTGCGGTATCGGCTGGTGAGCCCGCCGAGCTACAGGAAGTTCTTGCCAGTTTGGACGTCGAGGAACGAATGCAAAAAGCTCTGGTTGTGCTGAAGAAGGAACTCATGAATGCGCAACTACAGTCCAAGATTACGAAGGATGTAGAACAAAAAATCTCGAAGCGACAACGAGAGTACTGGTTAATGGAACAAATGAAAGGAATCCGTCGAGAGTTAGGTATCGAATCTGATGGCAAGGACAAACTAGTGGAGAAATTCAAGGAAAAGGCCGACAAACTGGCCATGCCTGAGGGGGTTCGAAAGGTTTTCGATGACGAGATTAATAAGCTTGCTCATCTCGAACCTGCTGCCTCCGAATTCAATGTCACGAGGAACTACTTGGACTGGTTAACACAGATTCCTTGGGGACAGCGAAGTGCTGAAAACTTTGGAATTCAAAATGCTATGAAGGTGTTGGATGAAGATCACTACGGTTTAAAGGACGTCAAGGACCGTATCCTAGAGTTTATTGCGGTTGGCAAACTCCGTGGTACAGTCGAGGGCAAGATCTTATGCTTCGTGGGACCTCCCGGTGTTGGTAAGACGAGTATAGGCAAGTCAATTGCCAGAGCTCTGAATCGCCAATATTACAGATTTAGCGTGGGCGGTCTTACAGACGTGGCTGAGATCAAAGGTCACCGGCGCACATACGTCGGTGCTCTCCCTGGACGAGTCATCCAAGCTCTGAAGAAATGCCAGACAGAAAATCCCTTGATATTGATTGATGAGATTGACAAGATTGGCCGAGGATACCAAGGCGACCCTTCATCAGCCCTCCTAGAATTACTCGACCCCGAGCAGAACAACTCCTTCCTAGATCACTACATGGACGTCCCCGTTGATCTTTCGAAAGTTCTGTTCGTCTGCACGGCCAATATGACGGATACGATTCCAAGACCTCTCCTGGACCGTATGGAGGTCATTAGACTATCGGGATATGTTTCTGATGAGAAGAAGGCAATCGCCGATAAGTATCTTGCTCCAGCAGCCAAGGAATTGGCGGGCTTGAAGGAGGCAGACGTCGCGTTATCAGACGAAGCTATCGAGGAGCTGATTAAGTCGTACTGTCGTGAGTCCGGTGTGCGAAACCTCAAGAAGCAAATCGAGAAGGTCTATCGAAAATCCGCGTTGAAGATCGTACAAGATCTTGGCGAGGAAGTTCTTCCTGAGTCTGAGGCTCTAACGGAAGATGGCAAGGCCGCCTTGGAGGAGTCAGAGAAAGAGAAGGAAAAGCACGATCCCACATCTCCCGAAGCATCCGAGAAAGAAACTACAGAAGTACCCCGTGTGGCCTTGAAGGTGCCTGACTCGGTCCATGTTATGATCGACAAGGAGAACCTCAAGGACTACGTTGGCCCTCCAATATTCACCTCTGACCGTCTCTACGATGTGACACCACCTGGTGTCGCTATGGGTCTTGCATGGACTCAACTAGGAGGCTCCGCGATGTACATAGAGTCCATTCTGCAGTCTGCATTGCGGCCTAGCACCCGCGGAAGCTTGGAAATCACTGGTAATCTCAAGACAGTCATGAAAGAGTCCTCTACAATCGCCTATTCATTCGCTAAGGCAGTCATGGCGAAGGAGTTTAGCAGCAATCACTTCTTCGACAGGGCTAAAATCCACGTCCACGTCCCAGAAGGGGCAGTGCAAAAGGACGGCCCATCAGCTGGCGTAACTATGGCGACATCTCTCCTGTCGCTAGCATTAGATACGCCAATTGACCCCACAATCGCCATGACTGGTGAGCTTACCCTGACCGGCAAGGTTCTCAGAATCGGAGGTCTACGAGAGAAAACAGTTGCGGCAAGGCGAGCTGGCTGCAAGACGATTTTCTTCCCAGAAGACAACATGTCTGACTGGTTAGAGCTCCCTGAGGTGAGTTCTGTTCATTAATGACAATTTTCCAATATCACGGGTTCAAGCTAACACTTTCCACGCAGAACATTAAGGAGGGCATCGAAGGTCGTCCAGCTAGCTGGTACGGTGATATTTTCAAGCTCGTCTTCCCGAACATAGACCGGAAGCAGGCGAATCGATGCAAGGCCTGTGAATTGAAGAAGGAGCAAGGCAAAAAATCCGAAAGCGAAAAGGATGAATAGGAGACGAGGCGGGAGATAGATTACTGGCTCGATTTTCACAGCCCCAATCGGCCGTCGACTTGCATATCATAGATTTACAGGAATGCATTTGCGGATTGGGCCATCAAAACTGGCGTTCAGGCGGGCAAGCACCATGACGACGAAACGGCTCTCTCGGAGAGCGTCCTAACCTATTGTACTCCTCACTCCTCGGATAAACTTTTTGCGGTTGTATCATAAGATCTAGTTCTCTGTACGTATGACGGACGGGAGATGTGTTAGCACCTTTTTCCCATTTTCCACATCGACTTATGTAGAAAGGAGAAAAGCAACCGCTTGCATATAGGACCTACCTAAGTATCTATGAGCAAGCAACGTGTCAAAGCGCTAGCGATACGCTTGGGAAAGTGCTTGCTTAGTGAGCCCGCCAATTACTGGCGGAGTTCTCGTCCCTGGGTGATATGTCGTTTTGAGACAAGTTCGGGCAGCTGCATTTGTATCGTGGATCGGTCTAATGCACTCTGCAAGTTGTCGCATCGAGAATCCCCCCTCGCAGCTGCGCCTCGTGATGGAGATGGAGTGAAACTCACCTTCAGCTTGAACACTACTTGGCACTGGGCTGGCATTGGGCTGAAGGGACCGCAACGTCTCGTCCGTCTGTATACTTCCTGCTTCGTGTTATAGTAGACCTCCAAGAACAACAGGTGGTAGAAAGAAGCAGAGGCTAGCTAGAATTGATTACCACCCCCTTCCGGGACGTAGTTAGTAGGTATGTATGTAAATGACCACTCCATCATCCAGCACGCCAATATGCCTAAATTGCCCAATCCGAACCACCATGGCCCGAACATCTTACTTGCCGGGTACCTTGGGTAGGTAAGTCATTCTTCACACGCGGGAATTGGTGGGGTGGCACCGGTATGTATGTACAAGAGCAGACAGTGTATGTAGGCTACTCAATGGCGGGAACCAACACAAGGTGAGCGAGCACACGATCTACCGTCACGACCAGGGCATTTCCACGCGAGGTCAACCAAGTTACAAGACCAGACCAGACTATGTTCCCCCATCTAATGAGTCTAAGCCCATGGGTGGATGGATATATGCCTCTTTCCGATGCACCGCCTAGCTGGCATCGACGATGAAAGGGGACTGGAATCTGCAGAAGAAGCTTACGGAGCGCAGGGGTCGGATCATCATCTGGCATGGCATCATTGTCGAGCTGCCCCCCCTACGTACATACACACACAAATGACAGCATGGGTAAAAAAGATCTCGCTGGCGAGGGGATGCGATTCGCGAATGGGAATCGCCGAGCGACGTCCCGGACCCCCCATTTCCCACCCCTCATGCAGGGAGACAGATAGAAAGCTATAAAGGACGGAGTAGTAGGTTGTAGTAGGTAGGTTGCTGTGTTGCAGCCGTCGGTCGGTCGGTGGCCAGTACTTTTTACTACAACCTACCTACGGGTTACAAGTATTTAGCAACTGATGAACCAGCCAGCAGCCTCGCTTTGCCGTCGTCCATGTCTGTGTCTGTCTCCAGACTTTTTTGTCCATCCGTTCTGTTGTTGCATGTATCGCTGCCCAATTCCCGTGGTCTTGCTTCCATCCACTTTCATTGAACAATTGATTACTACCATCTCATCATCCATCCCACCTTCGTCCGTACGGTAGTCTATGTGAGTAGGTATTGTACGTGTGTACAAGTAAGTGTACATGTAATCTAGCATCATACATACATACATACATGACCTTTTTTTGCTTGCAGCCAGCCGGCATGGATGGACATGCCCACCTGCCTACCTACCAGCCTACCTGCCCCTCCCACCTCGGGGAGACTGGGTAGCTTGCATCGTCGGCTCTAACGGCTACCCGAATCCAGCCAGCCTCCAAATCTGTCGCCGCTAACTAGTTAAACACTGTCTTTTTTATTCCGCGATTGCAAGCGAGATTTCAGCCATGGCGTTCCGCTCTGTAGATTGGGTACCAGCACCAACAAGACGACCCCGTTGCGGCCTTAATTGCGGGTTTTGGATCGCGCGGTGCGGCCGGCAGCCTCCCAGAGATCTCGCGACCAGCCAGCCCTACCCTACATGCCTACTACGTACGGCTTATATACTTAATACTTACTCTGACAACATGGCTCGTGATGTTTCTAGGGTACATAGGAGATAGGATGTAAGCGGCAGTGGCATGTAGGTAGTAGACGTTATCCGTTTCGGATGTGAGTGCATATGGTGTAGATCGCGACTCCGGGCGCCGGTTGGTTTTCTTCACCCGGCATCCTATTAGCTGTCTACGAAGGGTATGTAGAATCTGTAGGCTATCTGGAGAATCTTACAGGTCACGTCAGCAAAAAACCGCATTGGCGTCCACCGTTCGTTCGTTCGTTCGTTCGTTCGTTACTCCAAAGCCAAAGCAAGGCCGTTTCACACGTCATCTCATATACGACCATCTGGTGCGACGCCGATAATGTACGGTCCTACATACTTACTTACCTGCGCAGGCCTTTTTCTGAATTTTTCGTCGGTCCACATGATCAGAGTTCGGGGAGGAGTTGCTGCCGGCTCCCCCTTCTCCTTGGGGCAAATTTGCGCTCGGTGGGCTGGGCTAGGCCCTCCCCGAGCCGCTGCTGGAGGAGGAGCACCTGGTCAGTGTCTGATGGAAGCTGGGCATTGTTATACTAGGTTCAACCTGTCAAAATTGGGAGGGAAGCTTATTGACAGATCCTTGGACGGGCCGCTTCTTAGCCTCCGGACGAATTGGGCAAGAAGTCGAGGGATAGACCTGGGCGGCTTGCCGATTAGAGTTGTGCCCGCTCCACACTAGCGGCCGGTGAAGTCGGTGAAGCGTACATGATGGTGGAACGGCTCGAGTCTCGAGATGGATTCAGCCTTCGAAAAAAGCTCCACATTACACGTGTGAATCTAATAAGCTACCTACATGTAGTAATGTAAATATGCGGTGACGGACCCTTGAAAAGAAACGAACACGCTGTCGGTCAAGTTTTTGTTGTGACGATCGATATATAAATGTTTGATATTTCAGCAGACAGCACGTGTAGGTGCGAGGTAGTAGCAAGCGGAACTCACTGATCCTACTCGAGAATATTGTTAGTGAAGCATCTGAGAGGCTCGTCTTCGACCCAGGTGCCCAGGTAGCAAGCGATCAAGATCCACGAGATAGGAGAGAGAAAACCAGTCAGAGGCGATTCCCAGTGTATGAGTGGGATCGTGAGCGTGGATCTCACGATGACGAATCCAGGTGCAGATAGATATTATTCGGGTACTTGGCAGTCCTTTATTGATTGTCGTTCGTGTTCTGTTGATCATGTTCTTGTGTCATACCCTTCTTATAATAGTTTCTTTCGACGTCTTCAGCACTCCATATTCCGTACAGCAGACCTGAGATACGTGTATGTATATCAATGCCCAACCCTTCACACGTTTTGAAGAGAGAGACCATGGCAGCAAGCTTCTGACGATTCCGTTCCCGAGCTCAAATAGTCCAGGGAGCAGTTGGGCCCAAACACCGCACATTTGGGGATCGACCACTAACGACTTTGTACAACACATCAATGAATCATCCTGATTTCCCGGGCTGTTCAGTAGCTATGTACTACCTAGTAGATTATCACCCCACCAAGCTCCAACCAACCTCTACATATATGTAGAATGGAGTTATGTATGTACATACATACGGGCCAAGCAGCCCAAGCTATGGCCTACTTTGGGGAAGATGAGGAGCTAACAATTGATTCTGATTCGAGTTCGCAAACCGAATGCCCCCCCGCGCTAGCCCCTCCACCTACCATTTGCAAGTACCTCAGGTATAAGTAATCCGTACCTATTGGATCGATAACAACTCACCTTACGTATCTTACGTAGGTATACGTAGATCTGTATAACCTCTTCAAATAGAGTCGGCGTTCACTTACGACATGACCTCATAAAAGGGAGGCAAACCTCACAATGCAGATTGCCAAGTTCAAATGTTACCACTGGATATCTGTTATTTATGTTCCTCGGAGAATATGATATCACGAGGGTTCATCTGGGAACATCGGAGCCAAGCCGGTTAGGGCCCCCTTAGCTCACTACCTTACCTACCTAAGCAGTCTAAAAGGTACCTACCTAACCTACATCTGGGTAGGTACCATCCCAGCAGCCCCCAGTTGGTCGTTACTGCTAGGTTTAGGTAGCTTCGTTAGGTGGAAGGAGGCACATGGTGCTGCTAGTGCACTGGGTGCACTAACACACAATCGGGAAAGTGCACAGGGTGGAGGCTTGTGCCTGCTTGTGCTGTGTTGTTCACCGCATGCTAGGGTAGAGAAGGTACCACACAAGCTACATACAGACTGACTAACCTAACCGTGTGTTGCGCCTCCAATTGCTATATTCGCTCACTCATTACCTGTACATACGATATTGTATCTGGCTACAACCGCACATTGCTCCACGACTCCTCCTGCTTGCATATCCTGCTGCATCTCTAACACAGTCCCTCCTACGCCCATGCCCTTAATGTGTTTACCTAGAAGGAATCATACCCGACCAGCCCCTAGACAAGCTGGACAAGCTAGACAACTTGGCCAACACATATTATTACCCATGTCGGCACACGCCGAGCTCTACTATGTACCGCAAGTACTCCTGTCGCCGCCAATTACCAATAAGCTGTCGACAGCCTCGTCGTTGCGAGCGTCCCATTGATCTTGGATTACTGACGTGTCTGCATATGCTTGCATCAAACCGCCATGACCAGTCCAGCTCCACCAACATCTGATATTCTTTGCATTCTTTGCATACGCTATCGGCTGCCTGCACCGACCTTTGCTCATTGACACACCTACAGACCACATACTACATTCTACATTCTACATACTACATACTACATACAACACTACAGATTACATACTACATCCCTCCTGCTTCCCGTACCTACGTCCCCGCCCGAAGACAAACAAACTGCAGTTGTTCCAAACTTCACGAAGCTAGAGCCTCGAAGGAGTTCCATTGGGAAGAGAGCCTCAGGCCCAACCAACGACACTGTGTCTCTCCTACCTACATCTCCTACATCTCCTACATGTACCAGACGACGAGGTGCCCCGCCGACACCATCCCCGGGACCCATAAAGAACCACGACCGCTTGTCCGAGCACGGCCTCGCTCCTCCTCGCCGCATAGCGACCACTGCGGGCCAGACAGATCAATGAAGATTGTTCGATAGTGTACGCGTTTGCTTACTTCTCGCCACCATGGCAGCCCCGGCCGATTTACCCTCGCACGAGCCGCCGCTGCCGCTGCCGCCACCGCCGCCGCACTCATCTGACGGGAAATGGGCTTTGTTCAAGAGGTTTCTAGGCGGCAGGGAAAACACTCCTCTTTCCTCGGCGACATATGTTCAGGATCCGGAAGCGCCTCGAGATTCTTCGCCTACTTCGGGCTTCATGCGGCGGTTCCCCAGGAAGGTTGTGCCGGGCCTGCCCCGGGCCCAGACTTTCAAGCGGCAGCAGTCTGAGATCAGGGAGAAGCTAGAACCGATACAGCCTACGCCGGCAGAACGTAGAGCTGTTTCTGTCGATAGGAGGTTGCAGGCGCAACGCAGCTCTTCCCAAGTAGGCCAGCCTCTGCCTCGCGCAAGTGCGCCGGATTTCCTCGACGACGCACAATCGTTTACCAGTCCTCCCACGATCATCTCGCAGGTCACGTCGGCGCCCCAGAGTCCTACGAATGAGAGGCAATTTTTAAGTCTCGAAGATGTTAACTACGCCAATATAGACCACCGGGACATGCTCGCGCCACCAACGCCCAGCTACCAGGAGGCCTTCTCGCCTGTGGATCTTCAGTCTACTACAACGTCCCAATACGACCAGATGATAAATGACGACTTAGAGCAGAAGTGGATCCTGAACCTCAGCATGCATTTTCGAGACAAGTCCAAGAGGGAGAAGTTTTTCGTCACTTACCGCGAGAAAGATAACTTATGGAGACGTGTTACAATTTCCCTGGATTACCGGAATGCCGAAGATGACTCCTTGGAAAAGGATCTCCTTTCTATCAAATTCCAACGGGAGAAGAGCGCAAAGATCTATGAGGCTATTCGCGAGAGCCTTCAAGATATTCAATTTTATCCTACTGTTACCAATCTCAAGTTGCAGACGACGGACGGAAGACTCCATGTGCATGTGGTTGAAGATGTCAATGTAGGCTGATTGAACCCGTTCGGCAGTGTGTTACTAATCATTTTTTCATTCAACAGGAGATCATTAACTACCCAACTCCCCGTATGGTCCAGCACATGAGATGTCGGCGTATCAGAGAGCGAGATCTCGAGTTCGACTCTCACATGTCAGGATTCGTCTACAAGGTCCAAGTCCACGGGCTGACGCTCATTAAGAAGGAGATTCCTGGGCCGGATACGGTGGACGAATTTCTCTATGAAGTGAATGCTCTCAACTCTTTGCGCTTCTCTCGAAACGTCATTGAATTCTATGGGGTTGTCGTGGATGACGATGACGAATACGTTAAAGGACTGCTAATTAATTACGCCGAGAAAGGCGCCCTCATCGACGTGATCTACGATTCTCAGGAACAGGGCGCTTTTCTGCCTTGGGTTGTGCGGGAGAAGTGGGCAAGGCAGATCGTTCAGGGTCTGTCAGACGTTCACGAAGCCGGATTCGTTCAGGGTGATCTTACCCTTTCCAATATTGTCATTGACGACGATGACAACGCCAAAATAATAGACATTAACAGACGAGGCTGCCCGGTCGGCTGGGAACCTCCGGAGGCAACTCCTCTTATTGACAGCAGCCAGAGGATTTCTATGTACATCGGCGTAAAATCCGATCTTTACCAGTTAGGGATGGTGCTGTGGGCGCTTGCGACACTGGAGGATGAGCCGGAGGCGCACCGACGTCCGCTCCATTTGAGCTCCGAGATTGATGTGCCGGATTGGTATCGCAGGATGGTCGAAATTTGCTTGCACGAGAACCCGCGCATGAGACGGCAGGCCACCTCACTACTTGAGATGTTTCCCGAGCATGTGTACGAGGACGACTTTGATCGGCAAGACCTACCGTCAATTTCCGTCGACGATGGGTGTTCCTTCCAAGAATATCTGGTCGATAGGCCTCACCATAACGGTCACCCGCATATTAGAACAGTTCAGCCCCCGAACGGTTGGCCATATACGCCATTTGGTCACACAAATGTTACATCACCAGGTCTCTCGGACGTACCGTACTACTACCCACCGCGTGGACGATCTCCTCCCAGGCCATTACTAAACGATTACACCAACATGCATGCGGGAATCCCCATATGGCCGGGTAGTACTGTGGATTTGCCTGCTAGCGATTCTGGATTAGAAGAAGAGAGGGCAGAGACACCGAAGAAAATCGAATTGGATAGGGAGATGAACGAAAACCAAAGGCACGAGTTGGAACAGTTCAGAGCGGACGCTGACCAGGCTGCTGGAGACGCTCAGATTACTGGCGATGAAAACCAGACAGAAAAGCGCGCAGTGGCGATTGGTGCTACCCAAGCGCATGAGGCAGCTATTGGACATGCCGAGAAGAATATGCCTCCGTCCGACGACGATGGTAGAACGACATCCACCCCCGTTGACGATCCGACCCCGACGGAGGGGATGAGTGAAACGCACGCGTTTGGGAATTTGGACTCGGACGCTAGGAACGTTCAAGTTCCGAAGCAGATGCGGGCCACAGGGCCCGAAGGAACAGAATATATAGGCGGCAAGGGGCCGGCCGCCGAAGTAGTAGCCACCCCGCAGTCACCACGATCTGACGGGGAGACGGAATCACTAAGCAACAATAATTATACACACGACAGAATAGGAGGAAACACAGCAACGCGGTTAACAGAAGCGTTCCCCTCGGCATCCACCCATCATGCGGAGTCGAATATCATCAACAATATCAACAGGTCCCCCCCAGGGACGGGGAGCCGACCATCGCCCCCCCTACCCCGCGACCTGCCCGCGGAGCTGACGGGCGTCGGCTCCGCGTACGACGTGTATGACGTGCACGAGGAGTACCGGCAGCCCATCTGCTCGGACGAGGATCTGGGCCTCACCACTACGACGACCACGAAGACCACGACGACTACGACAAGTATCCCGAGTTTGACTTCTCGGGCTTGATATAGGGGGATATAGGGGGAGAGAAGAGAACAAGTTTTGATGTTGTTGTTTAATTGCCTTACGGTATTTCGGCTGCCAGCTAGTGCAGTGTACAGCAGCAAAAGCGCGCATATGGAGTTTTAGTTTTCATGATCTATTTGGGACTACGCACCCCCTTTTTATTTTTTGAATTGGAACGATTTTTGGGGGCTTGGGGAAGGGGTGTGTGTGCAGGGGGTAGGTTTGTTGGCGAGGGCTGTCGATATATCCGGTGTCTATCTATCTTAGGTACCTTATCATGATGAGCAAGCGAGCTTTTTTTTTTTTTTTTTTTTT